>JABACO010000016.1:1306520-1451097 GCA_013339895.1 Ephydatia muelleri | reverse complement strand
GGTAGGGTGGGGGAGGAGGGCAGAGGTATGAGGTTAGGGTGGGGAGAGGCAGGGTAGGGTGGGGGTAGGGTGGGGAGGAGGCAGGGTAGGGTTGGGGAGGAGGGCAGGGTTATGGGGGGAGGAGGCAGGTGTAGGTGGGGAGGAGGCAGAGGTAGGGTGGGAGGATGAGGCAGGGGTAGGGCGGGGGGAGGAGGCAGGGATTGGGAGGGAGGACGGCAGGGGTAAGGGGGTGGAGGATGGCAGGAGGCAACGGGGAAAGGGGGTTGGGGGTCAATGAGGATCCATCTAACCTCTCTCTTGTTCAAATGCTCCCAACTTCTCTATCAAGACACTCGCTTGAGCATGGCTGTCCGCTAGCTGCCCTTGCAGCTCTGCCAACTGACAAGATGAATGTCAGAGTGAACCTTTCTCCAAATAATACCACTTCACTGCTCTCCCTCCAGTCTTGCCCCTCCCACCTACACCCTCTCACCTGCCCCACCATTACCACATTTTCCACTGTCACAGCACCTCCCAAATAAGAAAAGCCATACATGAAGCCCTCCCCCACCATAGCCCCTCCCACCATCATAAACCCCTCCCACCACCATAGCCATACATACAAGAGACAGATGGTGTTCTGGATATACTCAAACGGTCAACCAAAGGTCAGAATCGTTTGTCCACATTATGGAGGAACAAATGGCAGTGTAGCATGCTTGCAGAGTAGAGTAAGTTATCATAAAATTGGGACCATTCAGACCAACTGCAACAGGAGGCGATCTTGTATCCAGGTGAGGTTAGACTGCACACCGGCTGGCTGGCCAACCATTAATTACCAGAGGACCACTCCCATTACCACACCTCCTCAACACAACACAGGCTCACATTGGTGGCATGATTTTGCTGCTGTACCGTCAAGGTATCCCTCAAGGCAGTGGTGTCCATCACTGCCTGGTCCCTCTCTGACGTTAGCTTGTACACGGATGACCTCAACGCTTCCATCTCCCTCTGAAGTAACCTCTCCTGATGAGGGGGCGTGGCAGCATGGCTGGAGTGCTCACCTGCTGATAGCTGTAAAAACAATTTCCTCATCCCATTAAGTGCCCACCACTACATGTATTTTTCAAACACTCCTCAAAACATGCAAAGAGTGTATGTGTGTGTGTGTGTGTGTGTGTGTGCGTGTGATACATATGTATATGTGCTGTGAGTACAGCACATATGACCCCATGCCACGTGTTTTACACTATACAAAAGCATTGGAGTGAGGGTATCAGCATTTGTATGTGGAGTTGTGTATGCAGGGGGGGACAGAGGCAGACCTGTTGCACCAGCAGCTCGGACATGGCCAGCCTGCTCTGCAGCTCTGCATTGGAGGTCTGGAGGCGCCGCAGTTCAGTGCCCTGGGCCGCCATCTTGCTGATCAGCTCAGCGTTCTCCTGCCTCTGATCCTCGAGCAACGACCTTGCCTGCTGCAACGCCTGCTCCAGGGAACCGTGGTGACCAGAACTGAGGGAGAGAGCCTATGGTGGAGTGGGAGAGAAGAGGGTGAGGATGGGTGGGTGGAGGAGGGGTGGGTGGGTGGAGGAGGGGTGGCTGGGTGGGATGGGGTGGGTGAGGGATGGGAGAATTGAGATGAAAAAGAGGAAGACCAGGTGGGGACATAGAATGGGAAGGGATTAAACTGAGAACTATGAATGGCTTGCTTTGAAAGATGGAGAAGTGGTTGACATGGGGAAGGGGAGGGTGACATGGGGAAGGGGAGGGTGAACAGATGTGTTTGGAATAGAAGGATGCACGCAAGATGAGGTGTGAGAATAACGGAAAGGATAGGGGTAATTGGACTGCCAAAGGTGTGCATAAGAGAGTAGAAGGTGGAGCATGTCCACGTCCCAGATATTCACACCTCCTCTCTCCTTGATAATGTGCTGTTTAGAGAAAGTTTTTCTCTCAGTGCCTCTTCCAATCTTCTCTTTGTGGTCTGGAGACTTGCTTCCAAGTCCATGGCCTCCTCTGTACATATGATGGATAGAGAGGGTGACAGTGGTCCAGGGGGATGAGGTGAGGGTGACAGTGGTCCAGGGGGATGAGGTGAGGGTAACAGTGGTCCAGGGGGATGAGGTGAGGGTGACAGTGGTCCAGAGTGATGAGGTGAGGGTAACAGTGGTCCAGGGGGATGAGGTGAGGGTGACAGTGGTCCATGGAATGAGGTGAGGTTGACAGTGGTCCAGGGTGATGAGGTGAGGGTGACAGTGGTCCAGGGAGGGTGACAGTGGTCTGAGATGAGGGTGACAGTGACACTAACGAGTTTTGTTCTTTAGCTGAGACTGCAGCCTTGAAATTTGAACTTGAAGATCAGACTTCTCTCCCACCAGCATGTCAATAGTCTTGGCATGGGTCTGGAGGAAGGAGGTGGGAGGAGGAGGAGGAAGAAAAAGGAGGAGGGAAGGAAGAGAAAGGAGAGGAAAAAAGGGGAGGAGGGATAAGCAGGGAGGAGGCAGGAGAAGGGAGGGAGGAGGGATGAGGAGGGAGGAGGAGGGAGGAGGGAGGGAGGGAGGAGGAGGGAGGAGGGAGGAGGAGGGAGGAGGAGGGAGGAGGAGGGAGGAGAAGGGATGAGCAGGAGGGATGAAGAGGAAGAGGAATGGAGAAGGAGGAGAAGAGAAGGAGAAGAGAAGGAGAGAAGGAGTGGTGGTGGAGAGGAGGAAATGGGCAAGGAGAAACAGCAGAAAAAAGAAGCAATATGGAGGTGAGTTGGAGGAGTGACAGAAGAGGAGGAGGATGATGGAGGGATTGAGATGAGGAAGTGATGAATGGAGTACTACACTTTACAACTCCCAACTTTGACATGCCTGCAGATCAGCTTGGTGATAGGCATGTATCTGAGGCGTATCCGAAAACTGAAGAAAACATACGACATGGAGCGGAGGGTAGAGACAAGAAAACGTAACGTTACCCGTCTGGTGTCTTCATGTCCGTGCAAGTCGCCTGAAGAGCCGTTCTCAGAACCATTATGTTCACCCTCAACCTGTTTATCGAAGGTGAAGCAAACCACGTTGTCACCGACACCCTCAAAAGACGCGCGGGGACGTACTGTGTTGTGGACTGCGGGAGGCGAACCATTCGTGTCGTGAGTTATGTGGTTGCTTTTGTTGGGGGGTCTTAGAGCGAGACTGGAATTTTTTCAACTTTCGGGAGATGTGGAATACTAATTTATTCAGCTGGGCAATACGAGGCGAGCCCGCTTGCCTTTTTTCGCGCCACAGCTACCTTCTCGCTTCTATCCATGACAATAGGTCACCTAAGTAATGTTCTATTTATAAGTAACGTCTTTTGAACCAGCAATATACGGCACTCGGGTGTGAATTATGTCATGCTTGCACCACTAGCAGCTAGGTTGCGACACTTGACACGAGTTCCAAGTATCTCTATCTTCAGACGGTGCGAGTGCTTAAGACATTGCTATTTACCAAGTATGGCAAGCGGGAAGCTGGATACCCCTCATTTCCAAAAGTTGAAGACCGACGACCTCTTACGACTGGAAACACTATTCCGCGACAGAGGCTACGAGTTCAGGTTGGTCGGCGGCGTGGTGAGAGACTTGCTTCTGGGGAAGGTGCCGAAAGACGTAGACATCGCTACGGACTGCACTCCGGACGTAATGACCAAAATGTTCGAGGAGCGAGGTATACGGTATATTGAAACCGGTCTGAAGCATGGAACGGTGACCGTTCATTTCGACACTGGCGACTACGAAATAACCACACTTAGGGTGGACAAGGCGACAGATGGAAGGCACGCAGAGGTTGAGTTTATTAGAGACTGGAAGACAGACGCCCTGCGCAGAGACCTGACCATCAACTCCATGAGCCTGACGCTCGATGGGGTCTTGCACGACTACTTTGACGGACAAAGACATTTGGCCGAAAAGAAGATACTTTTTGTCGGCGACGCGCGAACGAGAATTAGGGAAGACTACCTCAGAATATTGCGCTATTTTCGCTTTTACGGCAGGATAGTCCCGGAACCAGACCGCCACGATGTAGCCACGCTGGAGGCAATAGAGGAGATGGTGAACGGACTAAAGGGCATTTCAGTCGAACGGGTGTGGGCTGAAATTAGCAAGATTTTGACGGGGAACCACGCCCCTCATCTTGTGCAACTAATGTACAGACTGAAAGTCGCACAGACCATAGGTAAGGCAGCGAAAGGTACTAAGAACCTTAATAAACATAGTATCAGTAATTGGGATTGTTTCCGCGAAAAGGCATGTGGGTCAAGGTTTCAATTTTTTAGAAGTCTGAAATGTCCTTAACACAACACTTCTTACGCACTGAGAATCGGAGTATCTGTCATGGAGTTGTAAGGCTCTGATGTTTCGCGTAATGATTGATTTAGTAAGTAACAAAGATTGTACAACATGCCAAAATGATAATTAAGAATTTTAAGAGCAATAGTCTTGGACTGTGGGACACTTTGAATTGGTTTTAAACTGATTGGAGTAATCAAATGCATGCTAAATGCTTGTGTTGCAAAGCTTTAGAATGGAGAATTATGCGAAAGCAGCTTTTCAAAAATATTTTTCAACACCAACTCTAAATTGAGAGGGAACGGCATTACCTCCCATTATAACACTATTTCAATTGACATCTAACAGGGTTGTGGCAGGAGAATTTTATAGCTGAATTCATACACACAAAGTCTTGATGTGCATTCTTAATTAATTTAAACAACACACCCGTAGGTCACAGGCAAACCTCATTTTGTCAGTGAAAGTGAACTTTAAGAGGGCTTATTTTATTGTATTTTTGGATAGGACAATTTTCAGATCATGTTCTTCCAAAATGTCATCACAGGGGTGGTAGGCATTATTTTGAACAGAAAAGCTCTGTGTGTGCAGCACTGACCCAACAACAGACATAACTTGAATATGTCTCAACGTCAAACAGAAAAGTCCATTGCTGTCTGACTGTTCAATCAGTTATTATCAGTTATTATTTCTGTTTGCATCTCATTGAATGTCGAGGTTTGATATAATGTTACTAATAACTTACCCTGTTTACCAGGCTGGATCAATGTGGATAGCATGTTTATGGCATATACAGATCCCTGCATGGTCCCTTATCATTCCTGGAATTTGTGTAATGCACAATGTAGTGCAGTGGATGGAGGTTTCATGATGACTTATCTTTTCTATTTTCTCTTCCATTATAAAGGGCTTCCAGACCCTGGCTGGTTAGAAGAGCTGGAGAAGGTGTGGAAGAGCATGACCGATGGTTGTTACCAGCTCAAGCCCGTGAGTCTCCTTGTGGCTCTGGTACCCACAGTGGACAAGACCTACCGACTGGCCGAGGCATGGAAGTTATCAAACAGCGAGAAGGGTCTGGGTGTCTTTCTCGTGCAGCACAGGACAGTCGCATATTATCTTGACACAAGCTTTAAATATTTCCAGGACTTGGTTGTCGACAGCACTCCATTAGCCACAGTACAGGAGTTGGCATACTACTGTGGGCGAGTTGAGTATGCCATACGTTTAAGTCAATGGACAGTTCCTTCATTTCCTGTGAATGGTACGGACCTTTTGTCCGCAGGTTTCAAAAAAGGACCCATCATTGGAAAGCTTCTCGGCTACCTGCGCCAGCAGTGGAAAGAGAGTAACTTTGGGTTGAACAGAACTGAGCTCCTTGCCTTAGCAAAACAGTATACGTGTACTTAAAAGTGTTTTTAATTAATTTAAGACGTGGGAGCGTACATCTCGATTTTCCGGAGGAAATTCGTGGTAGTTTTTGTGGGTTTTTATTTACTAGAAAGGATACATGTATTGAAGGATGGACCTTCCCGCTTTAATAGAATAGTAACTGAAAACAAAACGACAACAGAAGGAAAACATGGCTGCACGTGGCGGAGCTACAGAATGGCATTGCATCCAGCGGTCGGAACTGAATCCCCGCTGGCGGTGTCTTGAGGATTTCCTGCTGTTGAATGTGCGCCACAGCAACAAGGTACTCGGAACGGGAGCGTACGGAGAGGTAGTGGAGCTAGAAGTCGACGGACTCAAGTGCGCTGGCAAGCAAATCCACGGAGAACTGCTGTCGGGTGCCACGGACGGGATCGAGGATGCTCAAGAAACGCCGCTCGTGAGAAAGTTCTTCGAAGAATGTCAGCTCATGAGCGCACTGCGCAACCCACATATAGTCCAGTTCTTGGGCATCGCGTTCTTCCAAGAGAGTCCCGAGGTGCCTCTTCTAGTAATGGAGCGGTTGTGCACGAGTCTTGACGACCTGTTAACGAAACAAAGCGAGTTCCCGCTCTGCTGGAAGATATCAATTATGCTCGACGTACTGAAAGGTTTAGCGTACCTGCACAATCGCAGCCCCGCCGTAATTCACCGCGATCTCTCGGCCAAGAACGTCCTACTGACGGCGGACATGATGGCCAAAATAACCGATTTCGGGGTGTCGCGAATCGTCACGCGAGCCTGGCCGGGCGTCAACTCGACGCAAAACATCGGCACGCTAGTGTACATGCCGCCCGAAGCGTGCGAAGGAACGATAACGAACAAACTGGACGTCTTCTCTTTCGGCGTGCTGCTACTGTACGTCCTTACGGCGGATTTTCCCGGCAACCTGTTGGCTTCAAACTTCACCAACGACGAAGGAAAACTTGTAGCCCGCACTGAACTGCAGCGCAGACAGGTGTACTTCGACAGGGCGCGCGTCATGACGGGAGAAGACACACTGATTCTGGACCTTCTCTCCAGCTGCTTGCTCAACAACCACAACCAGCGACCAACGGTGGAGCTCTTGATACCAAAGTTTGTTACGCTCCAATCAGCGTACCCAAACAAACTCGGCCACATGAACAGACTAGAGGTGGAGCAGCTGGCTTTGCTAAGCAATAATGCCCACGAGGAGGTACAGTGTTTGCATTTATGAGCATAACAAAACACACACACACACACACACACACACACACACACACACACACACACACACACACACACACACACGTCAAGGGGAAGAGGACGATCGAGCCAGGATGGCTCGGGCATTTTGATGCATCAGAACCATGCTGAGGGACAATACATTTCATTTCGGGTTTTCAGAATTGGAGGAGTGGGTGTGGATGGCCAGGTGCCTGACCATTGGCCAGTGGGTGTGGATGGCCAGGTGCCTGACCATTGGCCAGTGGGTGTGGATGGCCAGGTGCCTGACCATTCTTGAGAATGTTTCATTAGCAGTAATAGAAGTTAATTTTCACTTCTCCAGTCTAGAAGCCTATGTACAGTACAGCACCGCATGTACCAACGTCTTAAATAGAGTATACACCACCATGAACAGCAACGACTTAAATAATCTTAAGCATGACAGCACCTCTCTACACCTAACCTTCAGAAGTCTGCGTGGACACTCCAGCTGCAGAGGGAAAGGGACACACTAGAAAGGCGGACAGACGAGCAAGTGAGGTACATACACAGTCTGGAGAACGACGTCTTGAGGATGCAAATGGCAGAGGCAAGTAAACATGCAGGTGCCGGCTTATACAGCACTGCACCCTTCTCCTCCTAACTTCACAGACTGAAAGCAATCAGGCACTGCGGGCCAAGCAGGGTGAATGCAAAATACTTCAGGATGTGCTTTCGGAGAAAGATGCGCTCATCGAAGAGCTTCAAATGCAGCAGGCCACCCTTCAGACCGTCATTGAGTCTCTGCAGGTAGGTGGGTGAGGGCGCAATATGTCCTATCCTACATTTTCTGCAGTGGCTTCGTTCATCTAACACTTTCTAACCTCTTTGCAGAGCGAGCTTGAAGATAAGCAACTGACTATCAGAAAGCTTGACAACCAGATGCAGGTGCAGAGAATACCCTTGAAGGGAGAGGGGGGGAAGGGGAGGGGAGGGGAGGGGGAAGTGCTAGATGTGATCCTATGCATCCTCTCTCAGAGGCCAGTTACACATGAGCAGTCGGCAGTTATAGAGATGTATAAAATGCAAGTGGCTGCTCTTACTTCCGAACTGGAGGGCAGGGGGAAGTTCATTAAAGGTCAGGCACAGGTAAGTACACAAATGGACCAGGTATGGGGGACATATATTCAGGCCAAGTGTAGATGCACACACACATGCATCTGTGAGGTGTGGGTACACGTGCATGGATGAGGTGTGGGTACATATGCATGGATGAGGTGTGGGTACACGTGCATGGTGAGGGAGGTGTGGGTACACGTGCATGGATGAGGTGTGGGTACACGTGCATGGATGAGGTGTGGGTACACGTGCATGGATGAGGTGTGGGTACACGTGCATGGATGAGGTGTGGGTACACGTGCATGGATGAGGTGTGGGTACACATGCATGGATGAGGTGTGGGTACACATGCATGGATGAGGTGTGGGTACACATGCATGGATGAGGTGTGGGTACACATGCATGATGAGGTGTGGGTACACGAGGGAGGTGTGGGTACACGTGCATGAGCCAAGGAACAAGGATATACAATTGCTATGTCAACCTTGTAAACCTCACTTTTTTCTAAAAAAAAACGAGCGATTTTGAAATGGTTCTTTATTGCAATGCCACAGTTGCTGGCATAGCAATGAGACCAATGCCACATTACAGGTGTGTGTGTGTGTTCACTATTATAAGGTCAGCGGTTGATGAAGGAATAATTCGGGCTTTCCTCTTTCCCTCACTTAGTAAAACAATTAAAAAATAAATCAACCGTCTGCATCAAATGTTCTAATGCTTAGCCTCGGGGTGGGGTGGGGTGGGGTGGGGTGGGGTGGGGTGGGGTGGAGGGTGGCTATACAAACTTTCACATCCTCTGTCCCACCTCCACCCCCCTCACAACAGTCGAGCGGCCTCAAAGTATCCATTGCGATCCACTGGACCAAAGGCGTCACCTGCGCCCACTCGGTCGGCAACACCCAGTGCGTCACGTGGGGGGACAGGGTCTGCCTGAGCGGCGGGAACGCCTCCCTCACCGACAGCACCTCCGTGATCGTGTACGACTGCTCCTCCCAGTGCTGCGGCAGACTCAGCTATGTCCTCTCCCACTTTGCCATGGTCGTCCTCACCCCTCCCTCCTCTGGCCAACGCCTCCTCATCATTGGCGGCTACAACAGGTCCAACGACAGGTACAGCGGTCAGGTCTCAGCGTGGGAGCAGGAGACCAAGAGTTGGAACAGGGTGGCCTACCCCCCTATGCCCACAGAGAGGGGTGACGCGTCGGCTGTGGCACACCAGCACTACGTGCTGGTCGCCGGGGGCTGCAACGCCAAAGGTCGTCTGTCCACGGTCGAGGTGCTGGACACTTCCAACTGCAAGTGGTACTCGGTCGCCCCTTTGCCCTCGCCCAGCGCCGGCATGCAGCACCAAGTGTCTGGGGACACGTGGTACCTGCTGGGAGGGGACGGGGGTCCTGGCCAATCACAAGAGGGCCTACGCCGTCTACATGCCCGAGCTAGTGCTCAAGGTCGTTGCGGCGGATGAGGGGAGGGAAGGGAGCGAGGGGAGCGTGTGGAAGACGATGCCGGAAATGCCCCTGGGTTGTCCCGGAGCCCTCGTCATCAGGGGTTACCTCTTCGCTGTGGGTGGGAAGGACGCGACTGGGCAGCCGAGGAAAGAGATCTACGTCTATCTGCCAGGTACCTGGGAGTGGTTGCAAGTGTGCAGCCTTCCCTCTGCCAGGCACAGCTGCACATCCACACTGGTGCGCAACAAGACAGTGGTGGTGATAGGGGGTGCGCAGGGGGGTGTCCAGACCTCGAGCCACATAGAGCAGGGAACACTGACGCTTCCTACAGAGAGATAGTCACTGCTTTTGCAGCTGTTTTATTGCACCGTGCTTTTTTTCTCCCTTCTCACCTTTCTTATTATATTGTATGCTCAACAGATTGTAAATATTGACTGTGAATCAAGTTGTTTTCAGCATTTCTGAAAGCTGGCAAAGTTAATCTGTCAGCCCAAGTTCTTTCTGCTAGCCTGTCAACCAAATAGTGCCATGATGCCCCACACACTTGATCTACAATATTGTAAGTGCCCTAGTTTGATGTTGGAGAACCACATTGTAAAGGGTTAAGTTACAAACACCTTGAAGGCAAGTCTGCATCAGTTCGGAGGTGTTCATTTATAATTCAATATTAGTTATTTTCAATTATATGGTACGTACATTTCTAGAGATCTACAATGTGCAGTGAACCTGCCTCGTCTCGTGCAATGTAGATGGGCCACTCTACTCTTGTGATGTTCTAAATTTTATTACAATAAAAATGCGGTAAGGAGGTACATAAAGCAACATTTTAACTTGGAACGTTCAACCATTAAGGCAGGAAAAAATGTTGAACACAACACAGTGGCCTGCTACTAGTTTGTCAAAATATAAATATCCCACTGATAATTGATCATCTGTTCCTTCCCCCCTCTCCCCCATATCTCAATTCATATAGCACAGCTTGCCCAACATAAATATTGATTTGTTTGTCTGCAAAAGCTACAACAAACTGCAAGCTGCAACTATCTGAACCTGTCAAGGATGGAATCAACTGTCATGGCTACCTCTTCCTGCACCTCCTCCACGGTCTCTTCGACATCTCCTTTTGAGACCTTCATTCCTTGGACTTGTTTTCTACGTAGAGCCTGCAATGTCGGATGTAAAGATATCACACCCAGTTTTCATAACCCCTCTACCGGGATGTACTGCCCTAAACCTCTGTTTTAGAATTGTGTATTGATTCTGGAACAGAATTGTTGGGCAGTACAGTACATCCTGGTACATGGGTTGTCAAACCGAACCCAAATTGTGAAGGTGAATAATCTGCATGACATCATTACCCGACCAACACCAATGTAATGGTGGTTCAATGAAGGGTTCACAAAATACATGTCAATACATTAAATGTAAGCCCTGTAACAGTTTGGGTTACAACATGTGCAAGCTTTCATAAAAGGTTGTGATCTGCTCAGTTATTTGGGTTCTGTTTAGGCATAAGCACAATGTGACTGAACTTGTAATGCATTCGAGTACAGAGGGATTCATCAAAGTGATTAGAAGATAAGATTTTTTTTTTTTGGGGGGGGGGGGGGGGAAAACAAAGTACCTTTTTACTCTGCTCCTTCCCTTCTTGCTTCTTGTGGACCTGCTTAGTGACCCCACTCTTGCCCCGAGCCTTCCATTTCTCTCTGCCAGCACTGGAGGTGGGATGCTTATTCTCCTCTTCCCCAGTCCCACCAACACCAATGCGATTAATCTGATCCACTTGAAGCGTTATCAACTCAGAAGGAATCTATATCGATCAAACAAAGTGGCCGTAGGGAAGTCCAGCGAGAAGACCAGGGAATGAAGGGAGATGACAAACCGAAGTGTCGCACTCACCTTCTCGAGCAAGGCCTTCACCTCTCCTTCCTGGCGCTGCCTCTTGTTCTCAAACGGATTAACCTCGAGGGCATCAAAATTGGCCTCAGCCGCACCTGGCGTGTGCAAGGCAGTAATGGCAATGGTGGCAGTAAGCTCCCCCACGTGTCACATAACTCCACATTCTCTGCCATCTAAGCCACCTGATCCAAACCCATTCTCCCCCCTCCCCCCGTTAACAAACCTGGTACGATGATACTGGTGAAGCCTTTGGCATGACCAATACCAAGACAGTCCTCGAAAGGGCAGAACTGTAGGGCACTGATGTCACCAGAGACAAGGTGGGACATGTAGGGTGTCGACTGTTTGGTACTCAAGGCATCCTGCCAAATCTAGCAGTTTAAAGAAAGAAGAGAAAAAAAAGACATTGAAAAAGGGAACATTTTAATGATAAGACTGGCCCAACTTTACACACAACACACACACACACACACACACACACACACACACACACACACACACACAAACACACACACACAAACACACACCTCAACACATTTTCCTTTGCCCACTGCAAGAAGGCCACGTTGACTGATGTCGATGGCAGTGGCTGGTTTCCTGGTTGGGTACGAGTGAAGGAACTTGTATGTCCTCACATCCCACACTTTGACAACTGCCTCCATGCCAGTAGTACACATGTACCTGCACATAATGGGAGCAAAGGGAATGAGAGACAGAACAGGGTAAGAAGATATAAAGATGATGGAAGAAGAAAACCTTAGGAAGATAATCCAACTTCCATTTTTTAAAATCAGTAGCACAATTTACCAGCCATTGTTGTCAATAGCAACGCCGGTTACAGGTCCACGATGTGCAAGCATTTTGACCAAAGGGTTCTTCACCCCTGGGCTCCATAGTGTGACAGTACCTGGAGAAGAGAGAGAGAGGCCCTAGCATGTGTCTATAGCGTCGTTGACAGCATAGAGGTGGTCATAGCAGCAATCACATATGTAGTATCAGGTGAGTAGCAACAATATGTTATCAGCACACCACTACCATGGAACCATTTCCAAGCCAGAATCCATAAATAGTAAACCCTGCACACACTGGCTGTATAAGTGTACGTTGTGTGTACGTGTGCATGCCGCGTATGCCAAAATATTGTACTTTGCATGCGTTGCCAACGTTACCATTATGGTGCCCTAGGTGGATGATGGCATTGTGAGGGTTCTGTGCCATGGTCTTGAGTGACCCGAGGTGGGTTCTGTGTGTGACCACCGGCTGTCCAGTGGAGACATCTAGATAGTGGAGGTTGCCGTAGTCATCCTAAACGACATAGCAACCGTAACTAGCTGTTAGCTCATTAGGGGGGGGGGGGGGGGGGGGGGGGGCCAAGTTTTACGTATTATTCTGCACATTGTATACATAATAAACAAACATCAACAAGGCTTAAAAGGCAGCACCTAACAATAACTGTTAATTAACAGGCACTGGCCCTCAGTAGAGTAATAGTAATTTGTCATTTACACATCATGGTTTACAACCCTTTGGTGGAACACAGCCACAGCAGAGAACAGCCTAATTAACAACCTCAACAGGAGAGAAAAGGCATTCTTATTCCTCCCTCATCACAATCCACACAGACTATATTCCTCCCTCATCTCAATCCACACAGACTCAGAGTGATGCACCCAGACTATTCATTCATTGGCATTGGCAACAAAAAGGTCAGGAACTCCCCCAATGGATCATTGTGCCATATAATGCATGGGTAATGTTGACCCCCATTTGCAGGACCCCTCTGTTGTCAGCCCCCCCAGCCAGCGTGCACCTCTGGGCCTATTGGGTGCTGTTCTGTATTTAAATGCGTGTCTTCTTGGTAAGAAGAAAATGATCCTTGTAACCATCCTCTATCCTCTGGGGAAGCTCTGTCGTAGGTGCAGGCAGTTATTCTGCAACATTCACCTCAACAGGTACAATGGTATTTTCTCAGTTTTTATTTTTTCCCAGTAAACGTGCAGCCAAAGGTCAAGCTATATGGACAACTTTTTGACAATGCCCTTTTCACAATATCTGGCATTACAAATGTTGAAAGTGAATATGGTAAAAGGAGCCCTCCCCTCATGTGCCCTCATGTGGAAGTGAACTGTGATGTCATCTTATGCATAAAATGTGCGCACAAATGTTGTGTGTCTGCAGTCATTTTAAATACACACAGACATATGCACGCACGCATGCACACACACACACACACACACACACACACACACACACACACACACACACACACACACACACACCAAGAACTCACAGCCGAGACCAGCAGGAAATGGTAAGGCAGGAAAGTGAGCCTGTTCACCCTGTTGTACTGCTTCATGCAATGCAGCTCGGTGCCTGTCGTGTCGTAGATGTACAGGTACTGCTTTTGGGCAGCTGCAAACATCAGTTCATTGTGCAGGTAACTGTAAAAGGAGAAGGGAGAAAAAAAACACAAAACACATATTAAGTACCACACTTGGTGTCACTACCCCCCCCCCCCCCCCACCCCCACCTCTCCCTTTCCTGTAACAGTGACTTACTGCACATCACGAACTGTTTGGTAGACATGGAACTCACATCCCAGTTGCTTAGACTTCCAATCCATGTGTGCCAAGTGCCCCTTCTGTCCGCCCAGTAACAGAGATCTGTTTGAGAGAGAAGCAGGTAGAAGAGATGTGAGGAGATCTAATGATCTACCTTCCATTTCTTGAGTAGTTAAAACTGTAGGGTCCAAAGGAGTCGAGCTTCAGGTCGAAATACTGAGGAAGGGGGGGGGTTAACATAATTATGAACCCAAGACAACGTAGGTATATCTGACTGACATGCGCACTGCTAGCGATGGGTACAGCTGCTGCAATGCTTTCCTGCTTGAATTTGCGAGTTTCTTCCATTCCTTCTGCCTCTAAGTACCTGCAGTTGCGAGTTGCACCAGTGTCAAAGTCCTCGCCTCACTTCTAAAAATACCAACCCGGCTTCTTCTTGCAGCAAGAGCTCGAGCCGCGCCGACTTCAATGCCGCATGCTTGCTCTGGTCTGAAGTCTTTTCGAGAAAGCTACGCAGCTTTTTGTCTTTTATGTTCTGTGCGAAGTATGATATTCCATGAGTGAACGCTCGAACGGGACAAAAACACCTTTGTTCGCGTCTTCTTCTTTATCCGATCATACTTTTTGACTCGCTCCTTCGTATCTCCAAGGGACAAGGCCAGCTCTTCTTGCTCGGCCTCCCTCGCTTTGCGCTCTTCCTCTCGTTTTTCTGCTTCTTCCGAGTACATGGTTACATGTGGTTGCACGGGCAATAGAGGGTTAAACGTAGGAATTTATAATTAGCGCACACCACGAAAACAAAGGGATGGCAAACCCGCTGAATTTGGTCAGCAGAGGTAAGAACGTTTACCCATAATTCAGAAGCGTAGGAACGGAAACAGGATTGGGGGGGCCCAAAGGGTGTGTCTAATATAAATTCAGCATACTTTATACACATAATGCCCAAGATTGGGGGAGCCAAGGCCCCCTCTGCCCCCCCGGTTCCTACGCCTATGCGGCATTAGGTCACTGACAAAAATCCCACTTCATACACAGACGCTCTGAACGTCACTCAACAGATAGTGGCCTTGGACACGCGGTACAATGCCTGCAGGCCGCTGCCTCAACAGCATAGTGAGGTCTTGCATTTAACAGTCACTTAAATCAACAGGTTTTTTTTTTCCCCCCACCTGCTTACCATTCTCTATTCGAAGGAATGCTTTACATTCGTCGACGCAACCAGCTGCTGCAGGACAAGGCCAAGGAGCCGAACAGCGCTTCCATACGGGGCCAGTATCTACGCCTTAGGGCTCAGGTGTTACGCATCAGATACGGCGCGTTGGACAGAAGGTAAAGGCGAATGTAAACACCTTTTTAAGAAAAAATTTAAGTAAAATCGATCTTCTGTCTTTCCGTCACCTAGATTTCAAGGTAGCAAGCGGAGCTCCGCAATGCACGTGAGTCACTCGGAACGGTATCTGGATGGCCTCCATGCTATAACGAGTCCCTGTTTCTTTTTTTGCGCAGAGCCTGAGGCAGAGTATGGAGTCTCTCGTGACAGCTGACGTATACCTTGCAAGGAACAGCTCCACTGGTGTTGTGCCCACCAAGTCTGCAGAAGCCAGTCGGTAGGTACTAGGTATTTTTTATTTGTTGTTGCTAAAGCCAATTGCCACATGGTAATGTTGTGTGGTGCATGTGCTCTATATGATATGTCTGTATGTGGGTGGCAATGCATGCTGTGCTTGTGGGTTAAGGCTTAAGGTTACACACGTGTGCTCGATCATGTGTGTGTGTGTGTGTGTGTGTGTGTGTGTGTGTGTGTGTGTGTGTGTGTATGTGTGCATATGCGTGTGATGGTGTTGCATGTACATTGGATGTTCTTTTGCGTGTACATCATGTGATCCTTTGGTACACCATGTGACCCTATTGTCTTGCAGGGCGATGGCTGGAGATACAAGCTTGGCTGAACATTATGCGTTCTGTGGAATGGAGCACATCTTTGAGAAGCAGGCTGGTTCTGGTTAGATAACCTCACTCTTGCAATCACTCACACATGGGTGTGCACCATGCCCAAGACATAAGCAATAGTGCAGCTCTCTATTAATTTTTTAAATACAACCTTGTCTCGTACCATCTTCTCTTGTACCATGTCAAAACTGTCACTTTCATACCACCCACCTCAAGCTCACCTTCATACCACCTCAAGCTCACCTTCATACCACCTCAAGCTCACCTTCATACCACCTCATCTCAAACTCCCCATCACACCACCTCAAGCTCACCTTCATACCACCTCACTTCAAACTCCCCATCACACCACCTCACTTCAAACTCCCCATCACACCACCTCACTTCAAACTCCCCATCACACACCTCAAGCTCACCTCATACCATCTCACCTCAAACTCCCCATCACACCACCTCAAGCTCACCTTCATACCACCTCACTTCAAACTCCCCATCACACCACCTCACTTCAAACTCCCCATCACACCACCTCAAGCTCACCTCATACCATCTCACCTCATACCATCTCACCTCAAACTCTCCATCACACCACCTCAAGCTCACCTTCATACCACCTCACTTCAAACTCCCATCACACCACCTCACTTCAAACTCCCCATCACACCACCTCAAGCTCACCTGCATACCACCTCACCTCAAACTCCCCATCACACCACCTCAAGCTCACCTTCATACCACTTCACCTCAAACTCACGGTCGCACTGTCACCTTATCACCTCACACTGTGACACCATTGTACCACCTCACTGCACACTGTCACCTTCATACCAACCCATTACTACCTCATCTGTTGTTACCACACATATCTAATAAGCTCTTCTCATGCTTCATGGGGGAAGATCTTCCATTATAATCTCTTGTCTCCTCTACGCTCCCAAAGTTGTGGCAGTGCAGTTTTCCAACCGTGACAAGACCCACTTGGCCTGTGCATGCCTGGATGGCACCTTGTCCGTCTTCAGCTTAGCAAATAACCCTCCCACACTGGAGTGCACTCTAAAAGGACACAAGGGACCTGTGAATGGTTAGTTGACCAATAGATATGCACGCAGTACATGCACACACTCATGCTTGTTTATTACTCCACGTCTACTGTTTCTAGACTTCGACTGGTCAGCCTCTAATGACTTCATCGTTTCGGCATCATCGGACGGCACTTGTCGACTGTGGCGCACCAGTACGGGGGCATGTCTAAGAGAGATTGTCGACTCCAGCTCCGTTAAAACCCTGTGCTGCAAATTCCATCCCCACAACAACAACCTTCTTGTGGTATCCAATGTCATCTTTGTAGGAACACGCATACACGCATACACAATGCATACATGGCACATATCCTCACACAAACAACACATCTACACACACAAAACATACATACAGACACATATCTACGTACACTCAACACATATGCACAATACATACATACAGAATCATATCCACATACATACAGACAGACACATACACACACATACACGCAAGTGCACATGCATGTACTGTAGAGGAGGGCCATTAGTTCCTTGACCAGACCCATTCTTAGATAGGCAACAGTAAGACACAAGTGAGGATCTTCAACGTTTCGACAGGGATGGCAATAAAAGATGGGAGCAGCAAGACAGCAGGGGCCGTCCTCTGCCTCACCTTTGACTCCACCGGCTCTCACCTCTGGGCAGGAGACAACAAGGTATCCAACTGACACCACTTACAGGTGCTCCCATAGCATATTTGTGCACTGCAGGGCTCAATGTACCTATTCCAACTGAACTATGTTACCGGCAAGCTGCAAAGACTAAACCGGTAATCCTCCTTTCACCCTTCACACACACACACACACACACACACACACACAAACTCCTGCTATTATGCGGGTGGAAGAATGGTGTCATCACCATCCCTTTTCATTCCTCTGGTTAGTATTGTGGTGTCAACAGCTGGCATGATAACTTCCATCAGTTACCGTACCTGGATCAACCGAGAAGCAAGTGATCCATCCATCCTTGTGTCCTGTACAGATGGCTTCCTTCGGTTGTTTCGGTGAGCCTTCCTGTCTCCCACCTACATCCTGCCTGTTTCACCCACTCCTCCCTCCCACCTTTCACCCACTCCTCCCTCCCACCGTTCACCCACTCCCATCCTCACTCCATTTCAGGATCCATTCTGATGGGAATTTGTTTATGAAGCGCAAGTTCCCAGTTCAACACACCTCCCAGCCCATACGCAGTGCTTTTTGCCCCCTAATGAGCTTCCTACAGGTCTGTTCTGTTCATACACATCCACCCCACAGAATGACCGCCATTCCCTTTTCTGTGCTTGTGCAGGGGGCATGTGTAGTCACTGGAGGGGAAGACGCCAATGTGTACTTCTTTGACACAGAGACTGGTGCAGTGGTGAACAGACTGCAGGGCCACTCCAGCCCTGTGTTGTGTGTCTGCTGGGCGTATGATGAGAGCCTGTTGGCATCTTGTGACCTTCAGGTATGCTAAAGCACGCACACACACACACACACACACACACACACACACACACACACACACATGCACACGCATACATGCTTGCACAAACACATGCTGTGTGTCACTTCAATGACCATATACGGTTACTGTTGCCAGGGCACCATCATTATGTGGAAGCGTTGTGTACCAGATCCCAAAGACCTCAAGTCACCTGCACAATGAATTATTCTTTTTATGTCACTGTTTTTGTATGTTTGTGACTCATTTTTTTGTGAAAAGTTTTGATTGTAATACATATAAAGACACAAATGGGCTCTAGCGTTCTATGTCAACTAATCAACGTACTCGCTAAGCATTTTTCCTTTTCTTTTCCCCCGTTTCTCTTTTTAACCCCAACGACTCCGCAGCAGCTTTATACTGATTTTCTTGCAGACATCACTCGGATGATTGACCCTAAACCACCAACTGCAAACGCCTTAAATAGAAATAATTTGTGTGTTTCGTTGGTACTCCAAACAGCTGTGAGCCACTTACCGCTTCGTGCCAGTTGAGCAGTTTCTCACACGAATTCTCGGTAGGGCGGGTAAACCCGCGGTAGATGTACTTCATAAGACTATCAAGCTCGTCCGTGCTTAGAGCTTCGACCCCCGCCTGCATCGAGTCCTTGTCTTTCTTACCGATGGAGAAACCGGTCAAGACGTCCAACACGACAGCATAGTTTCGTTCCTGAATGGATACGAGAAGGCAAACACTTTCCATTGCTTGCTGGTGTGAACAAATATCAAGTGTTATACACTTACCACAACGTTCTTGTCTTTGTTTTGGACGGGGGGATCCTTCAAAGCCAGCTTCAGGGCCTCTACTTTACTGCCCGTACGTACTCGTTAAGGAAAGGCAGTAATTAGCTCGTACAAACATGCACCATGTTTATTCAAATGAAGGATATGATTGCATGAGCTTCTTAATCTCTTGTTCCCGCTGTTGCACCTTGGAATCATCTGAGTCTGCGACTTCCTCTGGATCATCGCGGTACTGTTCATCGTCCAACTCATCTACGTCCACTTTACGAAACTCCGCGCTGCGAGTGTTCTTAGACATGGCGATGCTTACCTCCAATTGAGGAAGACGAAAATGTTTTTGTTGATCACGAGACCCCAAACATAAGCAACCGATATTTGGAGCGTAATATAAGTGGTATACACATGAGCAGATGAGCGCAACGGCTACTGCCAAGGTTCTTACTTTCCCTTATTGCCATGAGGTTACCAAGTATGAGAAGGTGGCCAAAATTGGACAAGGAACCTTCGGGTGCGTCAGCCTGTAGTGCGTTACGGATGCCTGGTTGACCCGCTATCGTAGGGAGGTGTATAAGGCACGAAATAGGACAACCAACCAGGTGGTCGCCCTAAAGAAGGTGATGATGGAGAACGAGAAGGAAGGGGTGAGTGCGTAGAGGTGTCTCGTCGTTTGTAATTCGACGTCTATTTCGCCTACTTAGTTTCCCATGACAGCATTGCGGGAGATCAGAGTTCTGCAACACCTCAAACATGACAACATTGTTAACCTCATGAGATCATGCAGGAGCAAAGGTGGGTGCGGGCCTGTATTTACGGCTTAACAGCATGGCAAAACGAAGACAACAGGCGACGAGGAAAGGAAGAGAGAAGGAAAGAAAGAGAGAAGGAAAGAAAGAGAGAAAAGGAAAGAAGAGAGAACAGAGGAAAAGGGAGAGAAGAGAAAGAGCGAAGGGGGAGAAAGAGAAAAGGGAAGAGAAAAACACTTCTCCCCTTCCTCTTCCTCTTCCCTCTCTCCCTTCCCTCCTTCCCCTTCCCTCACTTCCCTTCCCTCTCTCCCCATTCCTCCTCTCTCTTAGCCACACCCTACAACAGAGACAAGGGAAGCATTTATCTTGTGCTTGAGTTCTGCGAGCACGACATGGCCGGGCTCCTCAGCTGCGAGGAAATCAAGTTCTCACTGGCCGAGATCAAGAGCATCATCCAGCAGCTGTTCAACGCCCTGTTCTACATCCACGGCAACAACATCCTCCACCGAGACATGAAGTCCTCCAACATCCTCGTCACCAGGACGGGCTCCCTCAAGCTGGCCGACTTTGGGCTTGCCCGGGCCCTGAGCAAGGGCCAACAGCAACCACAACGCTACACCAACCGAGTCGTCACTCTCTGGTACCGACCCCCTGAGCTCCTCCTCGGGGCACGAGACTACGGCCCGCCCATCGACATGTGGGGTGCTGGATGCATCATGGCCGAGATGTGGACGCGTCGGCCGGTGATGCAGGGTGAATCGGAGCAGAAGCAGCTCTCCCTGATCAGTCAGCTGTGCGGCTCCATAACCCCTGAGGTGTGGCCTGGTGTGGACAAACTGGAGCTCTTCTCCAAGATGGAGCTGCCCAAGGACCAGAATCGGAAGATCAAGGAGCGACTCAGGCACTACGTGAAGGACGCACATGCCCTGGACCTCATCGATAAGTTGCTTATATTGGACCCAAAGAAACGGTTTGACAGCGACAGCGCGCTCAATCACGACTTCTTCTGGGTGGACCCTATGCCTGGGGACCTGTCTACTACCATGTCTGCTCTCAAGTGAGGATTGCTGTATTGCTTTTTTGTTTCAAAATCATTTACCTGTTTCTTCCTCTTTTGCCCTATTTTGTACTTCAGAAACTCCATGTTTGTGATGCATTCAAACAGGCCTCGCCCACCAGCACAGGGGGGAAATCCCCAGCAGCCAGGTTCAGCAGCAGCTAATGTGGTTGTTGAAAGGGTGTTCTGAGCACTAATCATTCAACATTTCTCTTTGTTCGTTTGTTTATGTGCACTTATTTTATCTGTTTAATATATTCTCTTTTCGGGATACAGATCTAGACATTCAGAGGGGTTCGGGGAAAGGTCCGGTGTGCAACGTGTTTTCCTTTTATCTTTTTCTCTTCTTCGTTCCCGTCTCCTCCTCGTCATCTGGTTTCTTCTTGGTTTTAGCATCTACCAGTGCCTGTGTGTTTTTCTTCATGGCCTCGCGTGTCATCACATCCTCATCACTGCCGCTGTCATCGTCTTTTATGCGAGGGAGGTGGCCAAAGGACAATTCAATTGGTTTGCATACCATTTCAGAATATTTGTACTCACCATAGAATACTGACTTGGACTGTGCCTTGGGTACTGCGATTCTTACATTCTCTGCTGTCCCGCTTTCCACTGTGCGGTGGAACTAACCACACACCCAACCACCCCAGCAGTTAAACACATCCGCGCAACAGGGCAAAGGCACATTTACCTCCTTATCCTCCATCTCCTTTTGGATGGTGTCCATGTCTCTGCTTGCCAGTTCCTCGGCCAGATTGACCAGCTTCTGTTCGGTGACACTCAGCTGTTCAAGGATGTGTTCCTCACTCCCAAGTTCCATCTTTGGCTTCAACATATGTGTCTGTGGCTGAAGGAGAGAGGGGGGGGGGGGAAGGAGATGAATTTATCTAGTGGAAGCAGAAAATCAAAATGGAGGGGAAGGGCTGGGACTGACCAGTTTGATGTGGTGCAGCTTTGCTGACAAATGCTCTATCCCATTCTTAACCTGGGCAACTAACCGAGCAGCTCGGTCAGCTTTGGCTTCGCTTTCCTTGCTCCTTTTGAGTTAATTTAATTTTTAAAATGATAATCACAGTCTATTTAATAGGGACATACTTGTTCTTGGCTTCCTCCAAATGTGTTTGGAAGTCCTCCAACATCCTTTGGCCACTAAAAAGTATAGCCAATAAGATGAAGTGGTCTAAACTCGAGGCCATCATGTGGGCATGCTAACCAGCAGTATGACAGATATATGATACCCACAAAATTCGTGCCTGTGCATGTGTGTGTGTGTGTGTGTGTGTGTGTGTGTGTGTGTGTGTGTGCACTAACAGCCTAATGTCTAAGAATGCCGGATATGTACCTAGACATCTTGGCTTCTCCAGAGTACTTCATATCCTCAAACTGCGCTTGAAGCTTTTCTTTCTCCTCTCTTAATCGGGCCAGTTGTCCCGTATTCTCCTCCTTCAACTGTTGGAGGTGCTTCTTGGTGTTACCCTGGTTCAGGAATCTCTCCACCACTTCCTCTATCTCAGACACCCCCGTCGCATCCTTGATCTTTCCCAGTGCCTCCTCATAGGATGAGATCTTGGCATCCTGATCCTCTTTGCCATCTTCTATAGAGGCCACTGTAGAGAGGGGGAAGGTGTGTATTATGTTGTGTGTGTGTGTGTGTGTGTGTGTGTGTGTGTGTGTGGTGTGTGCATGTACGTGTGCATGTATATGGCTTTCATTGTATTTTGACTTACAATGTTCCTGTGACCCTTGATGAAGTGACATGCGGCGAAGCTAAAGAAGGATGTGTGGTCACCCAATCCTCACCATTTACATACCGTCATCACACACTCTCACATACACAAACACAGCCTCACTCTTCTCTCCACTTTGTCTTGGAAGTCTTTCTTCTCTTCAGCCTGTTTCCTGTGTTCAGCCAATACCTTCTCCCTCTCTCGCCTAGAATCGGCCATACTTTGCTCTTGCTTAGCCAGCTCAAGCTGTTGAATCAAGTGTTGTTAAGCTTCACAAGTGCCAGGAAGGAAAAAGGGGTGGGGCTGCCTGGGCCAAATATCATTGTCCATGAGGGTGTCAAGACCTTTGCCCTGGTTTCAAGATGTGTCTCTACCTGTCTCCCTACCTTTGCCATCTCTCGAGCATGCTGTGCGTCATTACACATGCTCTCCAGGTCTCCAAGCTCTTTACATCTCAGCTTAATAGCTCTTTGAAGGTCAGCTATCTCATTGTCAAAGTTAAGTCGTTCCTAGAATCGAAAGGGGGTGCCAATGACATGCATGAATGCATTCAGAGCTCTATCACCAAACCTCCTCGAGTTTCTGCAGTATTGCTTTATAAGTTTTGTGTATATGTCGCGCTTCGTTGCATTTTATGATGGCCTTGTTCAATCTGTTTTCCATTTGTCGGAGGTCCGTTGCTTCTTCTGAGTTGCCAGCGGGAGTGGAAGCTATGGCTTCGGCCTCCGCTTGCATCTGCAAAACCTGTGCCTCCATGGTTTGAAGCATTTTCTGTTTGCTCCTGGTCATGTGCTGAAGGCTGTTGAAACGTTTGATCTGCTCGCACACGGACTGGTCAAACTTGCTCAGCGCCATCTATAGAATCGGAAGTTGGTGAAATATAATACTGCATGAAAGTTGGAAGAAATATATGACACACTTCTCCTGTGAGCCCTCGTAGGTCTGCAGGCGGCTTGAGTCTGTGTGCAGCGAATGCGTCACCTATCACATCGTCGTCGGCCTATTCGAATCGTTCGGTCACATGTAGACGCACAGCTATTATGTTTATGTGATAAGAGCAAGGTATTTGGCTCACTGCTAGCTTCTTGGCTAGTTTATTTCTCAGCGATTTGTTTTCAGCTCTCAATTGCGCTATGAGGTTTCTGTTTTGCCGGATGGACCATTGAGAACTCTCGGAGTAGGCTTTGTTATCACCATCTACAACGGAGGATAATCTATCTGAACTAGAGTTCATCTTGGAGCATACCTAGCAAGGCTATCTTTCGTTTCAATTCTTCTATTTCGTCTTCGATTGACGAAGCCATATCTGTATTCAAATCCGTCTCTAAGGTTACGTGCACGTGACCGAGCTCCCACCTCCCTAGCTAGACTAGCAAACGATGTGGAATCACCACCTTTATTCAAGTGAAGTATCAGAATCGCTGTCCCGTAAACGAAGGTCAACGGCAATCGGAGACGCGTCAACCGAGGTAAAACCACTACTTTTTCTTAGTTAAAGTTTTTAAAAATTCGTACATGGTTGGTTTGCCTACCTACGTTCGACTTGTGATTGCGTCCGTGAAGAGTATTCTGGACCTTTTGTGTTCTATCGATGAGCAGGTGACTGGTTTTCTATGCATATGTGCACGCCCGCGAAAACCATGGGAAAAACTGCTTGAGTTTTGCTGCAAGAGCCTCGAGTTCTCCGGCCACGGTGTCCTTTGGTTCGTACTTTGCGGGTGTTTGGCTGCTGCTTACGCACTAACGAATGAGAACATGTACTGGATATACAGCGCCAACCTCTTTGTTCTTCTGGTTGTTGACATCGCCTTCGTCGCTCCTCTAAAACTCCTGTTTAAGCGCCCCAGACCCGCCATGAACATTGGCGAAATTCCTTTTAGCGTGTCTTCGGTCGACAACTATGCGTTTCCCTCGGGGCACGCCTCCCGATGCGTAGCTCTTGCCGCTTACTTCTGCTACATGCCTCCGTTCCTGCTCCGCACCCACCTTTGGTACCTGTGGGCGATCGCCATGTCTTTGTCGAGGGTCCTGATTGGGCGCCATCACTTCTCGGATATCGTGGCTGGAGGCTGCGCTGGACTGGTGATATTTGAAGCCGTGAGGCGACTGTGGTTGCCTCTCGTTCTAGACGATTGATTGCTAGTTCGAATATTTTTCCCTCCTCATTTTCACCGCATTCATCGATTCAACCTGTTTTTTTTTTTTTATTAGCAACTTAAAAGGTTGCTTTTTTTGTGTTGTGTGGTTTTTACAACCTGTTTGAAGAAATTGAAACGTTATGAATTGTTCGAGTTGGTGTCCTTCTTCTTGAAGTATGACGGTACCACATCAGATAACCAGTCCTGCTCCATAGCTGATACATTCCTATATGGACCCAATAATTAAATTAGAGCATAACACCTGATAAAAAACTCACCTGATGTAACATTTGTTCGTATGGACCAGCTCAGAATAGAGCACATATTGTGGGCGTGGTCTACGATCAAACAGACTGGAGCTGGGATGGATGAACACTTCCTGGTGAGTGGCCAACTGAAATGGAATGTAGACAGTCCTAATATTAAAACTCCAAAAAAGTAGTAAGACATCACCAACGCACAGTGTGATACTTTCCTTCCCCTGCATGTTCTGCAACGTTTGTGAACAGTCCAGACAGCAGAGAGTGAAGTATGCTGTCTGCTATGGGACTAGAGTTGACTTGTATGGACAGCCGGGTACAGAGGTCATGCAGCTGTGCCTGTACGTCCAACGCTGCCTTCATGTTGCGCATGTGAATGTAGTTTTCCATGCACCAGTGCTGAAATGGGAGGGTGAGGAAAGAGATAGAGGGAGAAGGAGAAAAGGCATGTAGACACGTGACACACACAGGCCCAAAAGTCTTTAGAAGTACACATACCTTGTTTCCCTTGACTGACTGATATGCTTTGTAGACATTCAGCAGTGTGAGGTGGTCGCCATCTGGCGAGCGGAACTTTTGCCAACATCCCATCGCCTTCTCTTTGTGGTCATGGGGCGTGAAGAACACCGTATCCACGGAGAGCAAGGCAACGATGGCCAACACTTCTTCTGTGCAGTTGAACGTCTGACAACATTAGACAAATGCAAGCAGTTTTGGCTTGATGGTTAGTTACAATTCACACAGTAAACGTAGAAAGGTAGAAGACTAATTAGCACTACAGTAAGTATTTTACAAATCACTCAAGTTTTGGCTAACTATTTGGCAGCCGAACACCCGAACCAGCTATGCACTCCACCCACACCACAAGGCCAGCCCACACCCAGGAATGTGTTACCTGAGAGGCCAAGATGGCTTTAGAAAGGTGCGGTTCAAGTGGGTAGTGGGCCATCTGCTTTCCAAGGGGCGTTAATTGGAGCCCACCTTCCTGCTGGACGGCACCCAGAAGGTACAGCTGTTCAAGGGCGTCCACCAGGGCTTCTTTGCTGGGAGGGTCCATGAAGTCGAAGCTCAGTATGTCGTTGAGACCGAGGGCCAGTAGCTCCAGGACGACCCCAGTGAGGTTGCAGCGCTGCAGCTCAGGCACAGTGTGTTCCACCAGCTCCTCAAAGCTCTCCTCCGTGTAGAGCCTGTAGCAGACCCCAGGCCCCTCCCTCCCAGCTCGGCCACACCTCTGACGAGCCTAAGTAAATTTTGGAAAGTAAACACATTTGTTAGGAAACAAACATGCCACGATAGACACACACACAAAAAAAGCAACAAAACCCCTCATGCTAGTCCACTTGATTTCCTCCTCAGGCTTACCCCTCCTCCCTGCCCCACCCCTTTCCCCCCTTTGCGAAAGAGAATGTAGGTACTATGTCATATGCCTCGGAAATATGTGGCAAAGTGGATATATACATATGTACAATACACATTGCAATCTGCCAGGTACATGTACACATACGTTACTGCATGTACCCACACATACATACATACATACACTGCACTGCTACATATATTTGCTTAATTTGTGTTTCAAATGCAAGTTACATGTTTGTTGTAAACTACGAGGTATCAAAAATAAAAAAAATTGTCCTTGCATAAAACATCCTAGATTGGGTATGTAACTAGACTTCAACCTTGCACATTGTTCAGGGCATAGCTACAGTTTACCCACCTGGGCCTTGGACACTGGCTGCACACACAGCATTTCCACAGCAATGTGTGGATTGTAGGCTCTGGCTTTCACCATGCCTGTGTCAATGACGTACTTCACTCCTGGTATGGTGATGGAGGTCTCGGCTATATTAGTTGACAAAATGACCTTGCGAAAACCCTATGAAATGAACAAAAAGAGGATGCACATATCGTATATGCATGTGTGTGGTGTTTGCATGTATTTTATTGCATGCATGTGTGTGTGTGTGTGTGTGTGTGTATGTATGTATGTATGTATGTATGTATGTATGTATGTGTGTGTGTGTATGTGTGTGTGTGTGTATGTATGTATGTATGTATGTATGTATGTATGTATGTATGTATGTATGTGTGTGTGTGTGTGTATGTATGTATGTATGTATGTATGTATGTGTGTGTGTGTATGTGTGTGTGTGTGTATGTATGTATGTATGTATGTATGTGTGTGTGTGTATGTATGTATGTATGTATGTATGTATGTATGTATGTATGTATGTGTGTATGTATGTATGTATGTATGTATGTATGTATGTATATGTATGTATGTATGTATGTATGTATGTATGTATGTATGTATGTATGTATGTATGTATGTATGTATGTACATGTTGTCGTGCATTTAATTAAGTGAAGTGATGACCACACCCACCTCTGGTGTTTCCTGGAACACCTTCTGTTGCTCGTGGGTGGGGAGGGCAGCGTACAAGGGGTACACCTCCATGTCCTGCCAGTCCGAGGGGAACAGACTCCTGCACCTCTGCAGTACCCTCTGCACCGACTCTATCTCCTCCCTCCCCGTCAGGAACAGCAGCACGTCTCCTTTCTCCTCCTTCTCGTGGACCTGGAGCACGGTGGTCACGGCCGAATGCACGTAGTCACTCTGTGGCTGGGCCGTTGTAGTAGATCTGCAACCCCATCACCATGAGTACACAATGTGATGGGAAAGAGAGAGAGGAGACCAGCATGGCATCATGATTTGAGAAAAATGTCTAGGTTAATATTTTGCAAATTACATTGTAAAATGAAAAATAAATTCACTCGGAAAAAAAAAAGTACTTTGTTTGGGATGAAGGGGGGGGGGGGGGGGAAATATACCTGGGAGACCCTTCTGACCCCCTTACCGTCACAGGATACTGCCTGCCCTGGATGTAGAGTACTTTGGCATTGTTGAAGTATCGGGAGAAGGCGTCAGCTGCCAGGGTAGCTGACATGACTATGATCTTCAGCTTCTTCTTTGTCTGCTCGTGGCGGTGAGTCTGCGCACTCTTGCACACCCCAAAGAGGAGGTCTGTGTGGACTGTCCTCTCGTGTGCCTCGTCCAGGATGATCACAGAGTACCTGGGGGGGGGGGGGGGGGGGGGGGGGGGGGGGGGGAGGAGGGTAAAGGCAGTTATGTGGATATAACTAAAGCATGTATACATTGTGTGTTACATATGTATTACATGCTAAACAAGCAGTGACTGGGAAGCTACAATGCCAATATGATACTTACCACGCACACACACACACACACACACACACACACACACACACACACACACACACACACAATGTGTGCATGTACAGTGTGAATGAAGATAGGAACATCATTATTTGACGCATTGACTATTGTAACGAACAGACACTCGCTTCGGCAACGGGGTTGCTGGTACCTTGTTGGAAACATACTTTTCTTAGACTGGGGTTTGAAAGCTGCACCTGTGCAGACATGTTTCTAGCTATCTAGCACCCGTTACACGCTTCCCACATAGAGATAACTCTTGCCTTAAAAGAAGCGGGTCGGCGATGGCTTCTCTCAGCAGCATGCCGTCTGTCATGTAACGCAGAGCAGTTTGCGGGGTTGAGCAATCGTCAAACCGCACACTGTAGCCTATCTGGAAGCCGACACGCGAAGGGTGATTGAAGGAGCTCGAATAAGGAGCATAGAATGTTGCAGCAACGTCACCTCTTGCCCAAGTTCTGAGCCTCTCTCAAGCGCAACGCGTTTGGCCACGCTGATGGCTGCTACTCTGCGTGGCTGTGTGCAAGCGATTGCCAGCCCTTTGTTCAATCCACTTTCAAGAAGATACTATGCATACATCCATAGTTAAGTCCACACACATATATTTATGGTCTCCTGCCATGTATATACCTGAGGTATCTGCGTTGTTTTGCCGCTTCCTGTCTCTCCTACAACCACACTGCTGTCAATCTGCTTGAACTCGCGTATTAGCGCCTCCCTGGCCGAGAAGATTGGCAGGGTAGAACGTTGCGACCATGCATCGCCTGCCATGGTCGCGACCTCTAACCAGTGCGCACCATGCACGACCGGACAAATTAACTGGTAAGGATTCTAGGTGGTTTTCAAACAATCTGACACATATAGGTGACACTTGCACACGGTTGCCTCTCTGATACACATACACAAGACGCACAATAAATAAATATCTGAATCATTCGTCTGAACAGTCCGATTTCTCGGTGTGTTTTGTCTGGTCAGATGAAGTCTCCGATCCGGAGTCGGGCACGGCTGTAGGCCCTTCTGCATCCTTCTTGCTCCTCATTGCCTTGGCATCCTGTAGAAATTTCAAAGCCTCTTGGTGGAGTAAATCTCTTTTGTTTTTCCAGGGACGTCAACATAACATCTAGCTGGTCTAACTGACAATCGAGGTCTTTGTATTCTGAGTGGGGTGCTTGGTTTGAGTGTACGTGCCCACATCGAAATCTGAGAGTACGACCCGCTTACCTTGTTCAAAAGAGTCTGCGTCTTCTCCTTCAGTGGCCTCCATTCTGGACTGCAACGTCGAGTGTGTCACACGACCGACCCGAACAAGATGATAAATGTATTCAACACCCAATACAGAGCAAATTAAGATTATTAAAATTAATTAATTCTTTTGTCATATGGCAGAGCGACTCTTGGTGTTGTACGGGAGCCAAACAGGCACTGCCCAAGATGTCGCCGAACGCCTTAAAAGAGAAGCAAGGAGAAGGCACGTTAGGTGCAGAATCCTTCCAATGGATAGCTATGATAAGGTGTCCTACTAAGCTACACTCGAGGTCCATTATTGGCATTTACTTTAAAGCTTTTTTCTGTTTCATTTTGCTTTGTGGACTAGGCTCAGCTCATTCACGAGAAGGTAGCGGTGTTCGTGTGTTCCACCACAGGTCAAGGAGATGAACCTGAAAACATGAGGCAACTCTGGAAATTTCTTCTTCGTAAGAACCTCCCGCTGGACTCTCTTAAGAGTCTGAACATCGCAGTCCTTGGTCTTGGGGACTCTTCCTACGCGAAGTAGTTACGCGCCTTTTCGTATCCTAGCAATCTCGAGCATGCTTTGTTCTACCCTTGATCAGGTACAACTTCGCAGCCAAGAAGTTGTATCGTCGCTTGCTACAGCTTGGAAGCGCAGCTTTGCTACCATTGGCCCTTGGAGACGACCAGCATGAACACGGGTGAGAAGCCTCCCGCACGTGACTGCACTTATGCAAACTCACACTGCGGCGCACTTACGGCAAATAATATAATCGGTGCTGTAAAAAATAAATCCACATCAACACCCACGTGCACCCACGTGCACCCATGTACACACACACATACACACACATACACATGCACTCGTACACATGCACTCGTACACATGCACTCGTACACATGCACTCGTACACATGTGCACACAAATACACACACACTCATATTCTACAATGACACACCAGTCCCGACGCTACAATAGACCCCTGGATGAAGGAACTTTGGCTCAAACTGGCTGATTTTTTCCCCATACCTCCAGAGCTCCCTCCTGTGGGTGACAAGACATGGTGAGTATTCTAACCCCTTCCCTTGCACTTTGCCGAACCTTCCAACTCGCTGAGCATTCCTTCCTCACCAGCCTCAGTCCACGCTACAAGGTGGCCTTTGTTGACCACACCTCCCTGGCCGAGAGCACATCAAACAAAGGTAAGTACCCCTCCTCCCCAGGTCAGGTGCACATCTCATTCTCTGCCACCAATGCCCTGTGATCCAAGGCAGTCTGGTGCCCTCGGAGTGGGACCCGCCCCTTCGGTGGGTGGAGTCTGACCCTCCCTCTCGCCGGCACCCCTTCCTGGCCCGCGTTGTGACCAACAGAAGAGTTACGTCTGAGGAGCATTTTCAAGACGTGAGGCTGATCGAATTTGATGTGCAAGGGTCTGCAATGAGGTATGCGAGTGTGCTGTGTGTATGTGCATATGTGTGTGTGTGTTGGATGTGTTGCAGTATGTGATTATGTGCATATGTGTGTGTGTGTTGGATGTGTTGCAGTATGTGATTATGTGCATATGTGTGTGTGTTGGTGTGTTGTAGTGTGTGTGTATGTGTGTGTGTTGCAGTGTGTGTGTTGTGTGTGTGTGTGTTGCAGTGTGTGTGTTGTGTGTGTGTGTGTTGGATGTGTTGCAGTATGAGTTTATGTGCATATGTGTGTGTGTTGGTGTGTTGTAGTGTGTGTGTGTATGTGTGTGTTGCAGTGTGTGTGTTGTGTGTGTGTGTTGGATGTGTTGCAGTATGTGTGTATGTGCATATGTGTGTGTGTTGGTGTGTTGTAGTGTGTGTGTATGTGTGTGTATTGCAATGTGTGTGTTGTGTGTGTGTTAGATGTGTTGCAATGTGTTTGTATGTGTGCAAGTGCGTAGCCCATGTGCACACACAAGTACACATGTATAAATTCAAAGTGTGTGCATGTGTGTGCTTTTAAGGGACAGTGGGATGCATACCATCCAATGCTGTGGTGTGTATATCAGTGTTGTGTGGTGCATCCCATCCAATGCTGTGTGTTTGTGGTGAATGTTTGTGTGCACAACACACATGCTGGTATGAAGAGGTTGTAATCTTTAACCTCCCCCCCCCCCCCCGTAGGCACACGGCAGGAGATGTGCTCATGGTACAGCCGCAGAACCTGCCCTCTGACGTGGACGAGTTCCTTTCTGTCATGCAGCTGAATGCTGAGCAGCTCGTCTTGCTGGAGCAGAGTGACCCAGGTGTGGACCATTTCCAGTTGTGTTCAAATAATGTTTAAACTTGTCCTCTTCTGTCACATAATGTCCCCTTCTAATCATGTGATGTTTTCTCCTTGTTGCATGATGTTTTCTCCTTGTTGCATGATGTTTTCTCCTTGTTGCATGATGTCCCCTTCTTGGTCACATGATGTCCCCTTCTTGGTCACATGGTGTCTCCTCCTGGTCACATGATGTCCCTCCCCTCTTGCACGCTATGCAGATGTGCCCCTCCCATTGGCGCTCACTCAGCCCTGCACGGTAGCACATCTTGTGACACACCACCTGGACTTCATGTCTGTCCCGAGACGATCCTTCTTTGAGCTTCTGGCAATGTTTGCCACTAGCGATGAGATGGAGAGAGATAAGCTGAACGAATTCACCACTCGTGAGGGCCAGGTGTGTGCTGTTGCCACGGTAGCTTTAATGCATGGATTCAAATTTGTCTGTGGGTGGAGTTATTGTGTGTCGTTTCCTGCCCCTCCCACCTCCCCAAATGCAATGGAAAAATAATTGAACTCCAATGAGAGATCACATGCAATGTGTGTATGTACCAGCATGCCTGTGTCAGCAGTGAACGTTCATCTGCATTTATTCGTGCTGATATACAGGCATGTACCCATAAGTATGCAGGCATGTACCCATAAGTATACAGGCATGTACCCATAAGTATACAGGCATGTACCCATAAGTATACAGGCATGTACCCATAAGTATACAGGCATGTACCCGTAAGCACATGCAACTGAGTTGTCATGGATCCTGTCCTGCATGGGAGAACAGAAGTGATGTAACCACTGTTATGCATTCATGCTAGAGGATTATTTGAAAAGTCAATTGGGATGAGTGATAGTTGTGTAATCATTTTGATTTACATTTTGGCCATTCATTATTTCCTTCTGGTACACAGGAGGACCTTTATTCCTACTGCAACAGACCACGAAGGACAATCCTTGAGGTGGTTGTGGTGGTGCAGTGGTGTGTGTGTGTGTGTGCGTGTGTGTGTGTGGTGTGTGTGTGTTTGTTTGTGGGTGTGGGGTGTGTGCTTGTGTGTGTGGATGTGTGTGTTTGTGTGTGTGGGTGTGTGGGCTTATGTGTGTGTGTGTTTGTGTGTGTGGGGGTGTGTGTGCTTGTGTGTGTGGATGTGTGTTTGTGTGTGTGTGGTGTGTGTGCTTGTGTGTGTGGATGTGTGTGTGGATATGTGTGTGGATGTGTGTGTTTGTGTGTGTGTGGGTTGTGTGTGCTTATGTGTGTGATATGTGTGTGTGTGTGTGTGCATGTGGGAGCAGTGTGTGCATCTATGGTGAGATACTTTACCTTTCTCCAGTAGGTGCTCTGTGATTTCCCCTCCACCCGTGCCTCCGTACCATTTTCCTTTCTCTTTGACCTCATCCCCCCCATCCAACCACGGGCATTCTCCATAGCTTCAAGCATGGAGGTAAGGAGAGGGTGTGCTGGGAGGGACACTGCCCACCCTTTTCCTCTACACACAGGCCCACCAGGGAAGAGTTGAAATATTGATGGCAGTGGTAAATACCAAACCAAGCTCCGCAAGCCTAGAAAGGTGGGTCCAACTTAACTGGCGTATGTTAGGCTAGAAGGCTCACCATTGCAGTAACTTTCAGCTGCTGCATGTACAGCATGTGGATGTACAGCTGCCGGCAATGACACAAGTGTAATACAGTTTGACATTTTCTGCACCTTCAGGGTGTGTGTTCCTCGTGGCTGGCCTCTCTAACACCAGAGCAGGGTAAGCAGAGCTGTCATGTCAGTGCGGCACATTCAAATATAGTGAGCTTCATACCACTTTACATGCAGGTCCTGTGTACGTACCAGTTTGGATCTTGCCTGGAACTCTCAGATTTCCACGTGATCCGGAAAAGAGTGTCATTATGATTGGGCCAGGTGTGTGTGTGTGTGTGTGTGTGTGTGTGGTGTGTGTGTGTGTGTGTGTGTGTGTGCATGTGTGTGCGTGAGTATGTGTATGATGTGTGTGTATGTGTGTGTATGTGTGTGTTTGTGTGTGTTTGTGTGTGTGTGTGTGCATATGTATTGGATGTGTCATGTTAATGTAGGTTTGATTTTTCACAGGTACAGGTTGTGCCCCATTTAGAACCTATGTTGAAGAACGATTGCAGCAGAAAGCTAAAGGCATGTTGTACTTTTAGTAGTGAGTACGTCACACATTCAGTTTATAACTCCCTTCACATTAACTTTCCAAAATATTAGCTTCACCAACACACAAGTCTTTTAGTTCCTTTGCATATTGGCTCCTAAATTTCTTCACATGAGGACACAATGATGTTGTCTATTGTGCCAGTACGTGATGATCAGGTTGGGTACAATTGTGCCATCCCTCGTGTGCTAACTTTTTATTGCAAATGTCCCCAAAAAACTCAAAGTTTATTTTGTGACTTTCCTGATGTCTGTCATCTTGGCTGATGTTTTTAATTTAACCTGGCCACAATCCTTTGTTGTTGAGCTCTGCATAAATACCGCTACATTTGCATGCTACATTGTTTGAAATATTCACCATGCCAAGTTTGCAACCCTTGATATCGTATACTCCTCTGAGGTCTTTTGTGTCACAAGTCAAACATCCACACATCCCTAGTTATGTGTGTCTGATCCTATTGCCTGGTTCTTGCCTGGTTATGTGTGTATGTGTGTGTGTCTCCTCCTTGCCTGGTTACGTGTGTGTGTGTGTGTCTGGGCCTCTTTTACAGGGAACATGATATTCTTTGGGTGCCGCTCTGCACATGCTGATTTTTTTTTCTCTGGCGAGTGGCTCCCGTTGGAAAGTGAGGGCTCTCTGTGGCTTTTCACGGCATTCTCACGAGACCAAGGGAGCAAGGTGTACGTACAACACAAGATAACCGAGCAAGGGGAGCTGGTTTGGAAGTGGCTGTCTGAGCAGCACGCCTATGTCTTCATAGCAGGGTGAGTGGCAAGTAGGGGGGGGGGGGGGTGTGTGCAGAAGATTACCATCTCGCTGCACAGGTATTACGGGTTGGCAGGATGTTACAACAGTCTGCCTAAAGGGTCAGACTATTCACATATCATGGGAGTGGCTGCAATACAGATTGTGGTGCAAATGCATGTAGCAGCATAAATCAGCACAGGTTCCCAATTGGATGTGGGTGTGGGGGTGTAACCATAGGACCACATTAGACTGTGCCTCCATTTTCCACAGGAATGCAAAGCAGATGCCCAAAGGTGTGCAGGACAGCCTGAAGAGGTGTGCTCAAAACATGGTGGCATGAGCGAACAGGAGGTCGGACAATTCTGGAAAATGTTGGAGTCGTCAGGGAGACTCCAATTAGAAACGTGGGCATAACAGCTAAATTATATCATGATACTCTGAAATTGTCATAAAAGAGTCTTTTTCACACACGACACATACAGACACACAAGCCAACCACATAAGCTTGCAAGTTGCACTATTCCACTAGTTATGGCGCCGTCTCCTAGTGTTGAAAGCATCACCACTTTGGTTGAGCTGGGTCTGGTCTTCCTCCGACACAGTATACTGTGTACCATCGCCCGGTTGTGGGGATGGGAAGAGGGGACACAGCCAGCAGAACCACCAGTTCTTGCCCATCACCTCGACGATGTTGCTACGCAGGTCCTTACAGTACTCGTTCCCCCCGGCGCAGTACTCGTAGTACGTCTGCCCGTTCCAGATCTGCACCAGCTGCAGGCCCAGGAGTGCGCCCGAACCGAGGAGGATCATAAACGCCACGGAAGTAAGGAAAGTGGTGATGAACGGGACCTGGAGGTAGCCGAGCACCCACGCCATCACGGGGAACATCAGGGAAGGGATGAGGCGCCAGGTGAAGCCCCCAACAACCATGGACACGACCCACGCGCTCATCGCAGCCGCGTAGGCGGCTGCGATGAACACGTAGACGAGGAAGCTGATGAAGAAGCGGTGGTTGTGATAACCGATGCACCGCCCAGTGAAGTAACAGTGGTGGTCTCTGCGCAGTATGCAGGTCTTGCACAGCGGGCAGTGCCAAGAGCGGGGGGGCGAGTTTTGGTTGCACGTCTGGCAGAACACCCATCCGCTGATGTGGGACACCGGGAGGACGTTCCGGCGACACGAAGTGTTCGTGAAGAGGGTGTAACAGAGGTGCCCCACAGCGTTCACAAATAGGAACGTAATGAAGATGGCGTGCTGATTATACGAACTTCGGTTGGCGGCCGCTTCCTCTTCCGACACTCCCGAGACGGGGTAGACTGTTGGAAGGATGTTATACAAGCCGTGTAGATATGCTACTGGTATCATAATGAAAGTAAATGCCATCGCAACCGCGTCGAAGCGGTTGTGAGGGAATAGCTTCTTGACCATACGCAACATTCGCGCCCTCTTCTACGATGCACCCACCTGCGTGGGATAATTAACTACGTTTACGTTTAACCAATACACTATTAGTGACGCTCGACGCACACATTTTAATTTCATCGGCTTATGAAAATTTTAATAAACACGTGGGATATCGTTCTCTCCGGAACGCAGTATCTAATGGCGACGCTTCTTCGCTTGTAGTCTCTTGGCGGGTTTCTGACTTGCAAGAATGGCATCAGCCTTTCGCACTCCAGCCTGGCAACACAGATAACAAATAAGATCACACGAGTGAAACGCACAAAGCATCAATAGTATGGCCACGGCAAGTGTACAACAAGCATACCGGGCTTCAGCTCTCAAAATCTGAATATAGGCAAGGCTTGGTTGAAATTAAGCGCGTAACAGAGTACCAGTGATTTAAGAAGACAGAAAGATATCGTGAATCTATCACCCTCGCCCTTTCCCGAACAAAAGCCTCCAACAGCAACTTAAATCATAAAACTTTATAACTAACCTCAATAAGGTCTGCCCGATAGCCGCTGGTGCCCAGCACTTTTCTGATCACTTTATTTGTGTGCCTGAGGTCGCTGCGAATAACGGTGCGGTTTGAACATAGTAGCCGGCTTTCTCTGGGCTGTAAATAGGCGGGTTGGACTGTTATCAGCACGCGTGCTTTCAACCCACACACGCACGCAGACCTGTCTTCTTTTTTGTGCACAGAACGACTCCTTTGTTGTCGGGCGCAGCAACAACTGCCACTGCCTATCGTCGAATCCAAAGTTTTACAGCACTGAACACAGCTAAAGGTCCAAACCAGTACCTTCTTGTTCACGAGTGCGTTGTATTTGTAGGAATTGGTACCTTTGAGGTTGTTGGGTTCCTTTGAGAAACGAAGGGGTCGTAGTCTCTTTTCGCATGCAGTTGGCCAGTGTTTACCGCTTACCGTTGAGAACGTCACTTTCTTCCCATGCTTTCTCCGTTGGAGAAAGGAAGAAGTGTTCCGGATAAGCAACCACTGTAGCTCCCCAGACATCTGTGATTAAAAGAAGATAACCATGTCCCTCTGTAGGTTCTAACACGCGTCACATTTCACAGCTGGCTATTCAATTCATGCCGACAAAAACGCTAACCTTACGGGCCGGTAAAAAAAAACACGTGCAAGAGAAAGGGTTAATCGGTGCGCATGCGTATATCTATATGCCAAAAGTAAAAGTAACCCCATGGAGCAACTGTGTGATGAGTACGTAAGTAGTAGCGAATATTATAATAGGTAGAATTTGACGTCTCTCTGTGTAGCTCACTAGTGGCGATAGTGCTATTCTGCTGGTGGCAATATCCGAGCGCGTCTCCAATCGCGACGGCCTAGAAGATGTGTCAAATGTACTGTTGTTGGACAAATACCAGGTAAAACAAATCACACAGAAGCGGACCTCATGTGGACATTAACTCGTGACCGCATAGCTCTTGCTAGCTCAGCTTGGCTGGGACTTGATTTCGCTCGTAATTCCCCGTTTACCCCCGACCGAGTCGAGAGGATGGGAGCTCTTGAGGACCACCACGACGCTATGCTCGCCGAAAGAAATGTGCCTGGCTCTGTTGGAGCAGATGGCTCAACTGAATAACATTGCCGTCTTTTTCAAGATGATGAAGCCACTGCAAGCGGGTAGGCCTGGGGACCAGCTAATTGATCCGCAATCGCGATCCTTATCGTTTCAGTCGTTCTAAAGCTGCGGCCTGTCGCAGTTGTGTCTACTCTTAAAGAAGTAGCGCCTCTTGTCTCAGCTGCCTTGCGCGGTTTTGAAGGACAGAGGAGGCTTATGGACAATGCAGCTGGGGAAGAAGCGGGAGAATCCGGAGACGAGGAAGGGTCTGGGGAAGTGGAAGCGGGTACCACTCTGGACGATGGACCTGGCCTGTAATGGTCTGCTACTCTCAATTGAGTTCGTTGCACGTTTTGTGGACTTGTCTGAGGCCCCCTAACAGAACACAAGACGTTGCTCCAATCGCAGTGTTCAAACTTGTAAGATTTCACTTACCTTTCTCCCTCACACACACTTTGTATTTCACTAACTCGTAATGGTTCGTTCATGACGACTTGTTTGTCTTAGGTGGGGGGGGGGGGGGGGGGTTCGTTTGGTTTGAATACCCCCCCCCCCCCCCCCCCCACACCTCATTACACCCTAGCTCCGCCCCCTCTTTGGCCGCAAATACGCACATCTGAGCACTCTACCTCAGTTGTGTGGGCACGATATCTGAGTGATATCTGCATGGGGCCAGGGTAATGGTGCACTATATCTGAGCGATATCTGCATGGGGCCAGGGTAATGGATCACACATTCCCAGAATGGTGTCATTGCATGGCATCAATCAAATGAGTCTTGATTGTGCGCTGGAGAAATCAAAGTAGCTTCCACAATGTAGCCTGGCATTGTTAACTGCTGTAACAAATAATTTCCTTGGCTAGTAAAGTTTACTGAAGGCAATGAAGCGTTCTTGCATTGATTTTGTTTTATCCATTTTTTTTGCTTCCATCGTTGATACTCTGTACTTATAGTGGGGGAGAACTGAGGCTATTTGATGTGAACAAACTTTACCACTAAGAAGTACAGAAAGTCAACTGTATAACTTTCAATCAATCCAGCATGTTTCATTACCCTCAGGAAGCTTTACATACATCCCTGTGATGCTATAGTCCTCTCCCTAGCAACACTCCAGTATACTATAGTCCTCTCCCTAGCAACACTCCAGTATACTATAGTCCTCTCCCTAGCAACACTCCAGTATACTATAGTCCTCCCCTAGCAACACTCCAGTACAATACTACAGCTAATTGCTTGCACATTATCAGTCACTTGCCCCTTCTGAAAATGAACGATCAAGTTGTCGGCTAGGACTACTCTAAATTTACTTACCTCATAAATGACAGCTAAATATTGCATGCACTGGTGTATCAATTGGGAAGTATAGTGATGAGTTGCAAGTTCCTTTGAACAAATGTTTACATATTTTTTCAGCTGCTTTACAATCTACTGTTGACGAAAAAGTTCAGTGTATCTAATAAGTTCGTAACTACTTAATTAAATTTGGGAGGGAACCTTCTCCTCCAAAACCCTGGATGCACTTTGCACACACACACACACACACACACACACATTCACAACACTCTGCACTCTCAGTCCATCATTCACAACAGACACTACTGCCTGTACATGTTGTATTGAGTCACACTATTTCAAACGGGGATCATACTTGTAGTAGCTTTTTGTTCTTTAGGGGGAATTTGCTAATATATTGTCATTGCCAGTAATCAAATGTAGTGATGAAAATTAAAATTTGAGGTATTAAAATGGTATATGTTTTAATGTCTTAGCATAACTATTCATTGCTAAAGGAAGTCTTGATTTAAGGGACCTTGATTTCATTTTATGTCATTGCAAAGGTCAACTGGCACTGCTTTGTTGTGTGTGTGTGTGTGCACTCAGCTTACTGTCCATCATGGGCTATCCATTGATATCAATGAAACACAAGATGGCCACACCTATCTGTTCTCAAATCATGGTGAGAGGTCAGAGCTGTGATGGGTCACATGAGCTTCTTCTCTTTGTCCTCAAGCACCAGGTGGTCAGGTGCAGGGTTGGAGCCTTTCAGTTGCTTCAGGGGGAGGGGCTTGGGGATGGTGAAGGTGAGAAGGTGTAAGCTAGCCAGTTAAATGACATTCACACGTCTTTTAAAAAAAAATGAAAAAAAAAAAAAATTGAAAAAAAAAAAGAGTTGTCTTGCTGTGTTTTTCCAGGGACGTGATATGATGCATGTGCATATTTTGTGTTTTTGTTGTGTGAGCGTATGTAAATGTGTGTGTGTGTATGCATGTGTGTGGGAGGTCAGAGCAGAGTACTAACACTTGTGTTCCCTGATGGCTTGTCACCTTTAGGCAGTCCACCTGCTCTGGGCGTGGCCTTCTTTGCGTACTTGCTTCTTGTTGATCACATGGAACAATCGTACCTTCCAATGGTCATCAGGTTTGCACCTCTCTCCCAGCCACAACATAATATTTTTATCCATGTGTGTGGTGTTGGGTGTGTATGTGGGTGTTTGTGTGTGCGTGTGTGTGTGTGTGTGTGTGGTGTGTGTGTGTGTGTGTGTGCAGAAAAGACTATCTTTTGCATGTTGTGCTTACACACGTCAAGACGCTGCTTCAAAGGTATGCCTCAGGTACATCAGAAGAAAATTAGAGATTTTTTTTCTCTTCTGGGGCCCTTGAAATGTCTTTTATAGATCAGAAAGCAGAGTGATGTTGAAAGGCCTGGTAAGCAAGTCTGTATCTCTTAGGGGTACATGGTGGATCTATGTGGCCCCTCCCCCCAGTGTAGGCGTTGCTGACTGCTGTGCTTGTTCCGGCTCACTCTCTCAACTCCACTGTTTTGGATGACCCTCAATATGTGGACACAGCAGAGGTGGGTTATGGATAAAGGATGGGGAGGTCCTTTTGTTTTTGTTTTTTTATCGGCTATCCTTGTTCTGGCCCCTCCCCCCCAGCTCCTATGCAGGGTGATAGTGAACTGTCCACACAAAACTTTGGTATGTGCATGCACCATTACTACCTTCCCCAGTCATCAGTTGCACTATCGTATCTCTCAGCGTGAGAGGAGCATGAAAATGCTGCTTGATTTCATCAATCTGTTTGATACCCCTGGGACACACAAACTCTACAAGTTAGCATCCGCAAACCTTTGTTTTAACACTCCTTTCACTCCGTTTTTGCTGGTATAGAAGTCTCTGTCACTCGGTGAAGCATTCTGGGCTTCTTGGACTTCTCATCTTTCACATCAAGAATGAAGTGGATGCAGCTCTCAGGGGTGGTGGCGTGGGCAGTCCCTTTCTCGGGCACAGTCTGGTGCCGCTTCTGGACATGATGTTTGTTGTTCGAGATGACGAAGATCTGCTCACAGATAGTGACAGGTGCACACACCTTATGTCGTGGCGTTGGTGTTCTAATTGCTGTGTGTATTCACACCTCACCTGTTGGTCGATCTGAAGGATCATGGGTGCTCTGAACTTCTTAAGGTTTCTTCTTATTCGTGACAAACCTGGTAGTAACCACGTAAGCAGCAATTTCTACATTTCTTTCAATTTCAATTTATTAGGGTTTTAAAATACTTGTTTGTTTTTTATTTTTCTGTTTTGTCAGACAACTGTTTGGAGTCAAGCGAGCTCCCTAGTGGGGCGGTTCACAGACCCCCTGAGGAGGGCTCTCTATGCCACCAAGATGCATGCCAGGGAAGAGATAGCCAAGGCAGAGCAGAGCTTGATGATGATGAAGTCTGCACCACAGGATGGGGATCCTGCGCCCGTGTTGACTGTGGAGGTGTCCGGGGAAGTGCTACCCGGAGTCAGCCCGAAGGACGAACTGCAGGTCTGTGGCAAGAGGTTGTGACAGAGCAGTATGGGAAGGATGGGCAGGGCAAGAGGGGTGTGGTAGAACTGATGGCCTTCTCTCGTTCCTTATAGGCACTTCATGCTGCTTTGCAGCGCCTTGACATGATAGAATGTGTGCTAGTCCGTGTAGAGGAACTATTGGAGACAGCCGCCAAATAAAGGCAGACAGTGTGCTGTGCACCTGTATGTGTGTGTATGCATGTTTTGTGTGTTTGTGTGCACGTGTTGTTAAAAAAGATTTCATGCACTTATGTTGTACTGACATGTATCATATGACAGCCATGCGTGACATCATGCTTTGTGGTTTTCCTCAGAAGACAGGGGAAGAGTTGATGCTTGTTGCATATGACCTAATTGTGCCGTGATGTCATTACCAGGTGCTAAAGCTAAATTTAGCATGCAATGGCAGTGTGCATTATTTGATGTGGCTCGTGTATAAAGTAAATGCTGTCATATTGGAGTGTGCTGCTTCACTACATATGCACGTTGTTGTGACAAAGGTTCTGTGCTCATGCCACTGGTGTGTCTGGTCCTGGGGGCTGCATGGGAGGTAGCAGGAACCCTCCCTTCACAGAAAGGGACTTGATCTCTTCCTTCAGTGCAGCCAGCTCGCTGGCTTGTAGCTCAATCAACTGTTGAAGCCTACTCCTCTCGTCTGGGTCCATGTGCTGTCCTCCATTACTCCCAATGGCCTCTGATGCCTGTGAGGGGGGAAAAAGTGTTGTGCAGGGATGTGAAAGGTGGAGCCTCTGTGGTGGGGGTGGCCTTTATGTATACCATGGTCTTCTGGCGATGGTTCAGTGTGTCTTCTAGTGATCTCTGGGCTTCCAACAGTTCTGCCATGCTGTTCAGCTTCTGGGTGTTTTCTCTGGTAAGATTGGCCAGCTTGATTCTTTCCTTCTGTATCTGGGCCTTGATTGGAGGGATGTTATGGGAGGGGGGGATGTCTTTAGGGGAACAATGGGCATATCTATAGTGTGGGACAGAGGGATTGCTAGGATAGGGCATGTTGAGGTACCTCCTTGCTGGCAAGCTCTGCTGCAGCTTTTTGTTCAAGGGCTCTGAGCTTGGTTCTTAACTCTTCTGCAATGTGGTTGGCAGTCAGTCCCTCTAACTGCTCCAGATCTACTAGTCTTCCAAACTTAAGTACCGTCATTTCATTCACTTTGGCTGTGTAGTCTGTCACCTGGTAAAATAATATGGAGATGTGACCTACTGGATACATGTACTTGTGCAGTTGACTAACCGCCTGGTCTTTCTTCTTTTTCTTTCTTGTCAAGCTTACATGCTTCAGATGAAGCTCCCTGAAACAAATAGAAGAGGGAGCAAGACACCCGGTATGCATTTGATGGAGAGAGGGTGAGAGACAGGGTTAGCAGCAAGTCACATGGGACACAAAACTCCTCACTCGAGTTTTGTCTTCTCTTGCTGCCTCTCGACCTCCAGTTCCTTGATCCTCTGCATCAGCCTCTGCCTCACTGATGCCGGGAACACAAGGCATGGGGCTATGCTCTTATGCGGCTCCCCTCTGGAGGCAAAGTACAGCACCTGGTGGAGCCTCAGTATGGCCACCTGGTCCAGCTCGTTCAGCCGCTGCTGCTTCATCAGCTGGAAGGCCTGCAGCTCACCCAGGGCCGTCTTGACGTGGCTCTCCATCGTCTTCACCTTCTTCCTCACGGCGTCCAGCTCCTTCCTCATGTTCTCCACTGTCTTCTTCTCCTCTGTGATGGCATCCTCCAGGTCCAGACGCTTCTCGCGCAGCTCACACGCCCGGTTGAAGAGGGAGGGGTCACACCCGATGGGACAGGTCGAGTCGTCCAGTACCTCCTCCTCCTCACTGCCTTCCTCTGAGGAGCTGAGGGTAGGAGGGGAGAGGGAAGGACGTATGAAAGATGGAGGAGAGGAGGGAGAAGGTGGTATGTTGGTAAGATGAGTTTGCATGAATGAGATAACATGCCACCTTCCACCTACCTGAGTGAGTCACTGTCGGAGTCATCACTCTCTCCTTCCTCGTTTTCCTCATGCTGCACACTTTCCTCAACCTTCTTCTTTGAACGCTTTATCTTCTTCCTGTACACCTGCATACACACACACACATGATGAATTACCCTCACCATTCCCATCAGCACTGACCTTGAGGAGGAAGTCTTTGAACTTATTCTCACCCACAGCCTCAACAAAGGATGCCTCTAGTGCCTTCTCCTGCTCTTGGAGCTTTGCCAACTGTGCGTCTTTTTCCTCCAGCGTGTGCTCTGCCTCGTCTATCTTCTCCTCCATCTCCTGCTTCTCTTTCTTCTTGCTGCTGTAGCGTGACGTCAAGCCCATCTCCCGCTTCTCAAACTCCTTCAACAGCTGCAGTTCCTCAAACTGTGTGATATGTCTACGGGGAGGATGAAGTAGCAGCATTGGGATGGGGGTGGGTGTGAAGGTGACGGTGAGGGATAGGATGAAGGTTGTTAATGGATGCCGGATGGCGGGGTGGTGGGATGATTGAATGAGTACAGTGAACAAGTGATGGAGAGAAGAGTATGAAATTTAAAAAAATGGGCATGAATGATCGATAGGGCAGCTCACCTGAGGTCAGCAGACACGATGGAGGTGGCCAGAAGGGCCCGCTCATGCCTCAGTCTCATCACAGCCTCGTCAAACCTGCTCACCATCTCTTCCGCCTCCTTGAGCAGACAGTCCCTCCTGTACTGGAGCCTGATGCGCTGCTCCTCTGCCCTCTGCAGCTCCAGGGAGGTCATGTGATGCATCGGTGTAGTCATGTGATCCTCACTCTCTCCTCCCACACTATGCGAGACACCTGTCTCCTTTGCTGCAGGCTATTGGATGGATTAATAGAACAATTTCATATGAGACTTCTGGGGGGAAGGAGGAGGTTATCCTCTAGGGACTGAGGGTGTGGCTTACTACTTGTTTGTCTGTGGTCCTACCATCAGTACTCGCTTCTGACTGCTGCCCTCCTCCTCCACCATCGCCAAAACCACCAAATCCACCAAAGCCATCTCCAACACCAGCAGCCTTCTGTTTGTCAGCTGCCTCTCTGCTCAACATTTCCTCTTTGAACTTGTGCAGTGTCTCTTTGCTTGGCTGGAGCTCCCTGGGTGAGCACAGGGCAGTCACACATATATGCAGTGCTGAGATATGTTCTAATTACAAGTGACAGCACGTATGCAACACCCACACACACACACACACACACACACACACACACACACACACACACACACACACACACACACACACACACACACACACACACACACACACACAGTTAATCCACATACCCACCCAATACACAGATAAACACACACACACACAAGAACAAAAACCATCTATTTTTCCACCTTTCAGGGACCTCCTCTGGCTTGATGACAGGTATTGTGGGTAGTGGTTTGTGCATCTCAGGTGGTAGCTGTGCTTGCACTCCTGCAATCTCGTGCACAAGTGCTGAGAGCTGGTTTGTGTGGGAGTGGTCAGTGGATGGCCTGGGTATATCGAGGGACACACCTTATTAACAATGTCCAGCTTCTGATCTCTCAACGCCACTAGCTTCGTGTTGTAACTCAATCTTCCCTCAAAGATCTACATGGATGTGAACACACATGCATATATATGCATATCAAAACACATGCACAGTACCTGCGTTGTGTATGAACATACATGCACATAAATACACATATGGAAACAGAAGCATTTGTATAAAACACCTCACGTTTGATCAAGTACATTACATGTACCATAACCACATACATACGTCTATACTGAATGAGCGTAACGTGTTTGAATGGTTGAAATGATTTCAGTCTATTAATTGTACTCGTTATTCAAACAATAGTGACGAAAACTGAAGCAATTAAAATCATTGCAGATTAATGGCATGGTTGAATAATTTGGCTTGCTAACCAGATTATACTGTAATGAAATTCAAACATCTAATCGAACTTCAAACTCAAAACCATGAGCTGCAATAACTCGTCGTTGAAAACCAATTTGTGCTTAACTGATTAACCGTTTGTTCATCTTGAATAATTGGTCATAATTTCAATTTAATTTCAGGAGGGTCTTGTCATAATCTAAATTTGTTAGCATCACTACTACTAAACTAGTCAGTACAGTTTATGAAAATAAACCAGCTTGCTAACTATTCATTAATATCAAAAGTGTTGATCTGTGATACAAGTAATGATACATAATAATGACCTGCAAGATGTTCTGTGAACTGGTTAAAGGCTCCAATACAGAAAATTGCATGTTTACGTGGAGGGTGTTTCATTATGCGCTTCCAGATGTATAGTCATAGCTGCATATATTCAGTCTTCACACGTAGATGTAGTTTGTGAAACATGCAGACAATTTCAACTGGTTGAAACCAGTAATGTTAAATGCTTTTACCAATTTTGTGAAAGCGCTCAGAACACAAGTGGTACTCCTACCTTCTTCCTTAGCATGACCAGCTGTATTCTCTTCCTATCAGTGCTCACTCGCTGGTGCTCTGGTACCACATAGTCATTGGAGCTCTTCAGCTTGTAGTCTCCTATCTCCTGTCTCGCACTCTGCAGGGCAGCCAAGTCCCCAGGATCCTCTAGTTTCTCGTCTGGCTTGCTGCGGAACAGCTCCTCCCACTTTGGGTGTAAGTGTGAGGGGAAAAACCCTCACTTGGACCTACCATCCCCACAACAAGGCACTTCTACCTTTCCTTTTACTTTCAATTCTTAACCATTCAATGCACCATTTGTGATTCTGACTTCCATGTTACAATCTTAGTCACAACTATGCCCTCCACTAAGCTCCACCCCTATACACATAAGCCACTCCCACCACCATGCACACCCACACACGTGACACACCTCCTTCTTTCGCTTGCTCCCTCCTGAGCCTTCTTGCCTCCTTCTTGCTCAGGCCATGGGGACCACCCTCCTGGCCACCGCCCACACCCCCCTCTGCCTTTGCCTCGACCCCATGATACGAGGGATCCCTTCCTGGCCGCCTCCCCCCAACAGTCCAAGGAGTATCCACTTTCTCATTGGACAGCACCTAATGAAATGTCCACAAACACACATGACACATAGTACACACATATGCACACATGACACATAGTACACACACATGACACATAGTACACACATATGCACACATGACACATAGTACACACAACATGCACACATGGACACATAGTACACACACATGCACACATGACACATAGTACACACATATGCACACATGACACATAGTACACACACATGCACACATGACACATAGTACACACATATGCACACATGACACATAGTACACACACATGCACACATGACACATAGTACACACACATGCACACATGACACATAGTACACACACGACACATAGTACACACACATGCACACATGACACATAGTACACACACATGCACACATGACACCACACACATGCACACATGACACCTAGTACACACACATGCACACATGACACACATATGCACACATGACACATAGTACACACACATGCACACATGACACATAGTACACACATATGCACACATGACACATACTACACACATATGCACACATGACACATAGTACACACACATGCACACATGACACATAGTAAACATATGCACACATACATACATACACACATGCACACACAGACATACATATACACACACACACATACACACACACGCCTACACACACACACGCCTACACACACACACACACACAGATGTAGACTATAAGTCACTTCCTCACTGACCTTATCTACCAGCTCTAGGTATTCCTGGGAGGGGGTTGGGGCTCTGAAGGACTCTACAAAGTGGTTGGATTGTATGGCCCACACGATGATCCTCTCACACTGCACCACATCTTTGAACCTGGGGGGGAGGGGGGGGGGGGGGGGAAGGGAGGGATCAAATGGAATGGGACTAGAACACACTACACAGGAACTGGTTTGCCAATTAATTAGCTAAAAGTGCACACATCTGCATTGTTTGATGGTTGACAGCTCTAGGTTGTCTACATGGAAGGAGATACTAGTGACCATGGGTGGTAAGGGGGTGGGAGTGGCCTTCCTGCCTACACTGGCTATGAAATGTGACCAAACTGTGTGCAAGTAAACCCATGCATGAGTATGCATGAAGGACCAGAAAGAGGAGCAGTGCTATATTCATGCATGTACCCACCATTTCTGTAGCTTCTCATAACCGATAGTGTGCTTTCAGACTCCCAAGCCATGTCACTGTGAACTAATTTCACCTGCAGAGGAGGATGGATGGTGGAGGGAGGGAGAGAGAGAGAGAGAGAGAGAGAGGAGAGAGGGGGGGAAGGGAGAGAGAGAGAGAGAGAGCCGAGAGGGAGAGCGAGGGAGGAGGAGGGAGAGGAGAGAGAGAGAAGAGAGAGAGAGAGAGAGAGAGAGAGGAGAGAGAGAGAGAGAGAGAGAGAGAGAGAGAATAGCAGAAGAAAAAGAAAAAGGGTTACCCCATGCCCAAGCTTTGGCCCCCCCCCCCCCCCCAACCCCCCCCCCCCCAACCCACCTATTGGCACCCCCCTCCCCCCAATACCCCATTGTTGGTCACCTCACACCCACCCTTTGATCCCTTTGCTGCAGCAGCTGCTTCTCCATGTCTGGGTCCATCACAAACTCCTTCCTGTCCAGCTGCAGTTGGCTTTGGGGAGTTTGGCACTCTCCTGCAGAAGGCTCTGGAATATGTTCCTCAGAGATGCAACCATGCGTCTGACGTGTTGCTTCTTCTCCTCAGCTCTCTTCATCATCTGGTCGTGTTCCGTTTTCTGCTTGGCATCCTCAATACTGTGACAAAAAGGGTTAACACATACAGAACACCTGTCATTCAAAAACTGGTTAGAACACCTGTCATTCAAAAACTGATTAGAACACCTGTCACTCAAAACTGGTTAGAACACCTGTCATTCAAAACTGGTTAGAACACCTGTCACTCAAAACTGGTTAGAACACCTGTCATTCAAAAACTGGTTAGAACACCTGTCATTCAAAAACTGATTAGAACACCTGTCACTCAAAACTGGTTAGAACACCTGTCATTCAAAACTGGTTAGAACACCTGTCATTCAAAAACTGGTTAGAACACCTGTCATTCAAAAACTGATTAGAACACCTGTCACTCAAAAACTGGTTAGAACACCTGTCATTCAAAACTGATTAGAACACCTGTCACTCAAAACTGGTTAGAACACCTGTCATTCAAAAACTGATTAGAACACATGTCATTCAAAAACTGATTAGAGCACCTGTCATTCAAAAACCCGTTAGAACACAAAAACTGGTTAGAACACCTGTCATTCAAAACTGGTTAGAACACCTGCCATTCAAAAACTGATTAGAACACCTGGCATTCAAAACTGGTTAGAACACCTGAGATTCAAAAATTGGTTAGAACACCTGTCATTCAAAACTGGTTAGAACACCTGCCATTCAAAAACTGATTAGAACACCTGTCATTCAAAACTGGTTTGTCATTCAAAACTGGTTAGAAGACCTGTCATTCAAAACTGATTAGAACACCTGTCATTCAAAACTGATTAGAACACCTGTCATTCAAAACTGGTTTGTCATTCAAAACTGGTTAGAACACCTGTCATTCAAAACTGGTTAGAACACCTGTCATTCAAAAACTGGTTAGAACACCTCTACTCCTCCACCTCCAACCATGCCCAAAACTGGTAATGCAGAGCCTCTCACCTGTAGCTGGTAGCATCCTCTATGTCTGTTGCTGGCACCACAGCAGCCTGCAGAGGGAGGTCAACCAGCTATCTAGAGCACTCCACTCCCACAAGTTAAAAATGCTGACGCGTACACAGTACCTTTGGCTTGGTTGCTACAATAGGTGGCTCTGGTTGTTTCAGTTGCTGCTGTAACGCGGTCAGCAGGTTGGCCTTGAACACAAAAATGTTCCCATCAGCTCCTCCGGTCACCACAAATTGGTCATCATAGGTTACAGCCAGCTGTGTCACAGCCCCGTACGTGTTGTCATGGACGCTGAGAGCCCAATACGACTCCAAGCTTGCGACGGCAAATGCCTTGCTCAGAGGATGGATCCGAACATAGCCATTTGAAGCACCAGTAAGGAGATACTCCCCTGAAGAGCTGAATGGAAATGGATATACATACTTAATACCATGACAGTTCATCAGGTTCTTGGTTCCATCTTTAAATACCTGAAGGTCATTGAGTGGAGTGGCAGGTCCCTTCCGGCAAAGTTAGGAATGGCTATTGCAAAAGGTGGTTCGTATTTTTCGGAGCTGGACGACGCCCCCTTCATCGTGCACTGGTACATGTATCCAGCATCATTGCCTCCCTACGAGTGAGGGTGCATCAAATCGAATACAAACTCCTTTGATGGCATGCTGGTGGCTACTGACCATGGATACCCAGAAGCGGTCACTGTTCTGTTCTGGAATGACTGCAAGAATGGAACTCAGACCAGACACCTCCCCTTTGCTGCTCTCTTCGGCTATCTTCTCTTTGCCCACATTTGACTCTCCCTTACTCTCCCCCTCCCCCTCTTCCTCCTCTTCTTCTTCCTCATCTTCCGAGACATAGTTCTCCCCCATCTGTTCCTTCTTTAGCTTCTTGGCAGCCTCCCTCTCCTTCCTCCTCTTCTCTCTCACGGCTGCCTTTCTTGCCTCCTCCTCTGCTGTCTAGTGGTGGCACAGCTGCAGTTAACACCACACCCTTCCGATAGACTGACCACACCCCTTTCCAATTGGCTGACCACACCCTCCAACAGGCTGGCCACACACCCTCACATGGGTTGACCACACCCTTCAATGGACTGACCATGCACCCTCTATTGAATCGGCTTACTCTCAGCTTGTCTTTGATGGAGGTGAGCTGTCTGATGGTGATGGGCAGTTGGTCCAACAGGAATGACTTAGCTGCATCGTCGTGCTGGGCTATAGGCATTTGGCTTTCCAACATGGAGCCATCTTCACAGCAAATCAGTAAACTGGTCTGGTTTTTCAGAGAAGTACATGTTAGATTGGATTGAGAACGGTGGACAATATGACAGGTTGGATAAACTATGTGTGCATGTATGTGTGCATGCATGTGTGTAAGTGTGTGTATGTGTGCGTGTGTGCATGTATGCATGTGTATATGTGTGCATATATGTGTGCATGTGTGTGCGCATGTGTGTACATGTGTGTATGTATGTATGTGTGTGTGCATGTATGTGTTCGTGTGTGTATGTATGTGTGTGTGTGCATACATGTATGTGTGTATACATGTGTGCATGTGTATGTGTGGTTGCTGATACATCAGAGGACACACCTTTCTCCATCTTAGAATGGTGACTGGTGCTGGTGTCTTGATGAAGCCTATGGGAGGGTAGCCTTGCCCGGTCCCCAGGAAGAAGACAGTGCAGTCCTTACTCTGTATTGGTGGGGAAAGTGTCAGGAGGAAGGGAGGAATGGTGGGAGGGAGGAGGGAGGGAGGAGGGAGGAGTGAGGGAGGAGAGAGGAGGGAAGGACGGAGGGAGGGAGGGGGAGGGAGGGAAGGAGGGAGGAGGGGAGACAGAGGGAGAAAAGGAGAGAGAGGGAAAGAGGGAGGGATGGATGGAAGGCAGGATGAGAGGGGAGCGAGGGAGGGAGAGGGAAAGAGGGAGAGAAGGAGAGAAGAGAGGGGGGAAAAGGAAGTGTCCTTACCCCTGTGGCCAGCACCTTGCCCTCAGGGTGCACAGCAATGGCAGTGATGCCCTTGTTGTGAGGCTTGCAGGCATGCGTGAGGGTCAGCTGATGTGTCTGCTTGTCCTTCTGACGTTGAAGGTGCTGTGGTGTTTCTTCTAACTTCATTATCCTTTGTGCATGCATATTGAAAGTGTGCATGAACATGTGGTGTGTGCAAGTTTGGTGATATGGTGGCAATGATTATGATGCTCGATTCCCAACTGCCAGTTTTGTTTTTCCCATTTCAAAACCCATTTATCTCCATTCAGTTTCAACATTCTTCTTTCGTGACATAAATGTATACCTGTCTGAGCTTCTAAGATAATACAGTGGAAATTTTACACATGCACCAAAACGCTTCCACCCCCCCCCCCACCTTCCCCATATGCTCCTCCCCCTCCCCCTCCCCTTCACTGGGCCACATGCTCCCTAGCTACCTCAAGATTCCATCTTCGTGCCCAGAAAGTATGGTGGTCCCTTGCTGGTCCATGGTCAGAGGCACCCACAACAAGCTGCACCCTCCTGAGGGGTACTTGGTGTGACAGAGAAGCTCCCTTGAATGAAGGTTGTAGACCCGAACTGATCCTGCAAGGGGGGGAGGGAGGAGAGAGGAGGGAGAGAGGAGGGAGGGAGGAGGGAGAGAGAGGGAGAGAGAGGGGGAGGAGGGAGAGAGAGGGAAGGAGAGAGAGGGAGAGAGAGGGGGAGGAGGGAGAGAGAGGGAAGGAGAGAGAGGGAGAGAGAGGGAAGGAGAGAGGGAGGATGGAAAAGGGGAGAGCAATGGGGGAGGGGGAGGGAGGAGGGAGAGAGAGGGAGAGGAGGAGGGAGAGAGAGGGAAGGAGAGAGGGAGGATGGAAAAGGGAGAGTCCGCATTAAATGAAGATTGTTCAGCACACAAGGTGCATATGTATGTACATGCACACACATATGCAGTGTGCATGTGTCACACACACACACACACACACACACATACACACACACACACACACACACACACACATTTCTCATCAGCAGGAGGAAGCACATCACCCATTCCTCAGGAGGCCAACACTCACCGTTAAGCGAAATGGAGGCAGCCGTGAATCCTGTAGGGGAACAGCTGATACCCGTGATAGGACCACTGTGGTACCCCATCACCTTCTCTGGAGCCCTGCGCTGGATGGGGAGGTATGAGGATGTGAGGGGAAGGAGAAGGGGGAGAGGAGGGGAGGGAAGGGGGAGGGGAGGGGAGGGGAGGGGAGGGAGGGGAGGGAAGGGGAGGGAGGGAGGGGAGGGGAGGGGAGGGAGGGGAGGGGGAAGGGGAGAAGGGAAGGGAGAAGGGGAGGAGAAGAGGGAGGGGAAGGGGGAGGGGAAGGGAAGAAGGGGAAGAAAAGGGGAGGAGAAGGGGAGGACAGAGGAGGGGGGGGAGGGGACGGGGTGGTGGATTACTGTATGGGAAACCACTAGGTCTGTTTTCCAGATGGCCCCTCCAGCATCCTGGGCATACCACACTGTGGGCAGGTCAGGATCTATGCTCTGGGACAGGCTTTTCAGGGCAACGTCTGTGCCAACCTAATAGTGTGTATGAGTGTGAGTGTGTGTTGTTTGTGTGTGTTTTTTTTTGCCGTGATTAACCCAGAGAGACAAATTAATTCAGTACCTTGATTTCGACAAGAGGGTCCATCTCAAATACAGTGCTTGCTTCTGTAATGTCCGCATTGTCAATGGTCTCAAAGTCCCACACCTTAAGGGATAAATGGTGTGTGTGTGTGTGTGTGTGTGTGTGTGTGTGTGTGTGTGTGTGTGTGTGTGTGTGTGCATGCTGAAATCGATCCAACAGCTACTAGCACTGGAATCAGCTTTACCCTGACAAAGCCACCCATGACCCTTACCCTGACAAAGCCACCCATGACCCTTACCCTGACAAAGCCACCCATGACCCTTACCCTGACAAAGCCATCAATTCCTGCAGAGATCAGCTCCCCTTCAACGAGGTAGAGAGCTTCCACTGTGCCCTGCCCACCAGGGAGGGGTGGGGAGGGAAGGAGGAGTGGGGAAAGAGGCATCAACACCACGCAAATATTATTTGCCAAAGTCACTCACATTGTGGCACAGCTTCTTCCCCTTTTTGCTTATCTCCACCTTAATGAAACCTCCATCCCAGAGCAGGAAGTTTCCCCACTCTGTACCTGACAGGACTTTGCCATCTGGCAGCTCAACATAGGCTACAATAGAGACACACATGTTTACATCCAGCCAGCATCTCCTTCAAGCGACCCCCATCATCATAGCATATCCCATCACCACACAGCCCCACCCCCACTGGCATGGGTTACAGCCCCACCCACCACATAGTTTCCCCACCTGAAATATCGGAGAGCTCTGTTCGACCAAACTTGCCCAGCTGTCCCTGCAGCTTGAGCCCAGTGAAAGTATTGGCCATCTTCCAGAAGCGAATGTGGCCTGTCCCGGAGGTGGTAAGCTGTCCTGGGATGACGGGGGAGAAGGTGACACGGTAGATGTCCTGGGAGAAGGCCTTGCTTCTCAGGAGGACCTTCTCTCTTTTCCAGTCCCACACGGTGAGCATGAAGTCCGGGCTGCCCCCCCACGGAGGCTAGGAGGGAACCATCCCCCGGGCTGAAGTCCATGTGACTGTAAGACTCCTCTGTACCCTCTGGTTTGGTTGATGGAGGGAGAGGCGGGGGGGGGGGGGGGGGGCGGGAAGGAAGGGAGGTCAAGAAGGTGGATGGAGGTAGGGGTGGATGTGAATGGGAGAGAGTGGGGATAAGGGAAGGGCTTAAGTTGAAGTGGAGAAAGGGGGGAGGAGAAGGTGGAAAGGAGGTGGAAGATAAGGAGGAAGAGGAGGAGGAAGAGAAGGAGGAGAGGGAGGAGGAGGGGTGAAAAGAGCAAGACAGGATTTGCCAGGGAAGGTGTGTGCACTGCCTGACTCCTGACCTCGCAACAGCCTGTGCAACTTAAGTTCAGAGCTGGTGTAGATGGCTATGACAGGATGGCTTCCCTTCTCTCCAACAGCAAAGAGTGTGTGGCTTGGGTGGACCTGGCACGATAGACGAGCAGTTGCACGAGAGAGCAGCATCACAAAGACTTTTGGAACTAAAGTAAGACTTGTTGCTTACAGATATGGCTCCGACCCCGCCCCCTCCAAGGGTCCTCAGGTATGTTTGTTGCTTTGTGGAAATGTTAAACAGCTGCACATAGTTGCCCGCAGCAAAGAGCAGTACATCTTTGCTAAGCACCAGAAGGTTGCTGCGTTTGTGGCACTCATAACCAAAGGAGTGACTTTTCAAAGGAAGAAGCAGGGGAAGAAAATTAAAGTGAAAGTGAAGGATGGGGAAGGCTGGCTGTGAAAATGAGATTATTTCGGTACCTCAGCTCCAACAATGTAGAGGGTGGCATTTTGACCACCTCTGGTGATGATTTCATATTTTCGTAGTCGTAGTCACTGATTGGAGGTTCCTAACATAAACCGTGGTCTTATTAAAAAGTGGATGCCACTCAAGACACACGCGCACAATTTACATATTTACACACATATTTAAGCACGATGACAAGAAATCACACATTGGGATGAAAGAAACAGATACCTCTTCTATCGGAGCTTGTAATACAAGAGTTTCTTCGACCCTTACATTTGATTCCCCTTCTTGAGCCTCGCTTATCTTATTATCATGCATCTCCTCGTCTAGCTTGCGAGGCTCTGGCGTTGCTTCCGAATCCGCTGCATTACCGGATGTTTCCGACTGAGGGTGTTCTACGTCCGTGCTTTCCATTTCAGAGTCGGCCATCTTGTTTTGATGAATGGTTGCTACGTTAGTTGCTAAGGACATTTATTGCCCCACGTGGCACGAACGATGGAGGACGTCGAGCAAAAATCTCATCGCAAGAGACAGTCTGGACGGAAGGCGGAGAAGAAGAAGGCGAAAGCCTCAAAAGCAGACGAACGCGGGAAAAATGTCAAGGCTTTTACTTTCAAGTCGGCGATTCGCGCAGCTCGCTTGACGAGGAGGAAGCTAGACGTCCAGGCCAAGACACAGCACATTCCGGTAGTTGACCGCACACCAGAAGAGCCTCCGCCAATATGTGTGGCTGTGGTGGGGCCTCCGAAAGTGGGGAAGTCGACGCTTATTCAATGCCTTATAAAGAATTATACAAAACAGAGCTTAACCGAAATTCGTGGACCCGTAACCATCGTTTCAGGTTAGTCGTTTTGAGTGTGTGAGTGTCTGGGCGCATATTTGTGCCCTCTGTGTGTGTGTGGGGGGGGGGGGGGGGGGGGGGGGGAAGGGGAGGGGGTGGCCTGGTACAATAATTTACACACCCACATACACAACACTGCCTTACCCTACCCTGTACGCATGCACGCACATACGCACGCAAACCATTGGTAAAACGTTTATGATCCATGTGCTAATTGCTAATTGTGCATCATCTGTATAGGCAAAAAAAGGAGGTTGACTTTCGTGGAGTGTGGCAGTGATCTGAACTCCATGATTGACGTAGCCAAGGCTGCTGACCTTGTAAGGATCACATGCCACTGACGTCTTGCCACTCCGTGCCTCCACTGCTTCACAGGTGCTGCTCCTCGTGGATGCTAGCTTTGGGTTCGAGATGGAGACCTTTGAGTTCCTCAATATCCTACAAGTCCACGGGTTCCCAAAGGTGATGGGGTGCTTACTCATCTGGACGTGTTCCACGCGCTAGGACTGTGCGTAAGGTGAAGAAGAAACTCAAGCAACGCTTCTGGACAGAGATATACCAGGTTCATTCCCACCCATAGTTTTTACCCGTGTCCCTTCATCATTCCATCACTTTTCGTTCCCCTCACCATTTCCTTCTCTTTTTTTTATCTTTTTTTCTTTTCCCCTCCCTCCTCCCTCCTCCCTCTCCTCTCCTCTCTCCCTTCTTCTCTCTCCTTCTCCTCCCCCTCCCCTCTCCTCTCATTTTCAGGGTGCCAAACTTTTCTACATATCAGGCATCACACACAACCAGTACTCCAAGACAGAATCCACAAACCTGGCAGGTTCATATCGGTGATGAAAATCCAGCCAATGGAGTGGCGCAGCTCCCACTCCTACGTGGTTGCCGACAGAATGGAGGACCTCACCGATCCAGAGCTTGTCAGACAAAATGCCAAGTGCGATCGCACCATCTCCTTGTATGGTTATGTGCGGGGGACAAACCTGAAGCCACGCTCCTTGGTCCACATTCCAGGTACAACTGCCTCAGGGCACTTTTTTTTTTTTTTTTTTTTGTAAGGGGATGGGGGATGGGCATAGAGGGATGTGAAAGAATTTGATTGGTGACTCTGATACCAGGATGTGGTGACTTCACATTGAGTGAGGTGTCGGCCCTGCCTGACCCGTGTCCACTGCCCGAGAAGATAAAGAGACGCTCACTGAGTGAGAAAGAAAGATTGATCTATGCTCCAATGGCTGGTGTTGGAGGAGTGGTGTATGACAAGGTACATTTTGCATGGGTGTGTGTGTCATGTGTGGTGTTGTATGCATGTGGGTGTGGCCCAGTTTAGTGTTCTCATACAAAATACAAAAAAAGTGCCTTTGTTACAGGATGCTGTGTACATAGACCTGGCAGGTAGCCACGCCCACGTGGAGGAGGGGCCAAGCAAGTTGGTCATGTCTCTTATGGAAACGCAGTATCCATTGGATGCCAAAATAAAGCAAGCTTCTGTCACCTTGCTTCAGGTATTTGTGTATGTGCACGTGTGTGTTATGAAGCTTGTGTATTGTGCATGTTTGCATATTCGTGTTGTATATAGTACATACTAGAAGCATATGTGTGAGCTTTCAGTACTTTACCCCCTTCCCTTTTGCACAGAACTCTGCTCCACTGTTGTCAGAAGGTTCAAGGTATGGTGTGTGGCTCAGTTAACAAACTAGTGGCGCTGTGTGTGATGATGGTGGTCTGCGTTTCAGGGAGGGTTTGCAGACGGAGGTGGTACAGGATTCTGCCACTGGTCGCATAAGACGCAGAGTTAACTTTGAAGGAGGGAAGGAAGAGAACCTGGAAGAAGAAGAAGATGAGGAGGAGGAGGAGGAGGAGGAGGAAGGTAACGATGAAGATGATAAACTGGAAGACGGTGAGCGTCAAATGGAAGATTAAATCACAAGTGGACATTTGTCTCTGGCAGATGGGAGCACAGATGATGGCAGCTCGGAAGGGGACGAGCGGCTGTTGGCTTATTCGAAGCAGCAGGCCAGACCAAGGCCCCGAGTCATGGCGTCCTCACAGAGCAGCTCAGACGACTCTTCTGGGGTAGATGTGGCCCACTTCATAGATGATGAGGCGGAGGAGGGAGAGGAGGAGGACGGTGAGCTGTCTGAGGTGGTGTCAAGCGAGGAGGAGGGGGAGGGGTGGGTGCTTGAAGAGGCTGTGGAGGGTCATACCAGAAAGAAAGGGGATGTGGTGGAAGGGTCTGGAGATGAGGAGATGGTAAGTGACAATGAAGAGGTGCAGTCTGGGGACGAGGATGAAGAGGTACAGACTGGGGACGAGGATGAAGAGGTGCAGATTGGGAACGAGGATGAAGAGGTGCAGACTGGGGACGAGGATGAAGAGTTGCAGACTGGGAACGAGGATGAAGAGGTGCAGACTGGGGACGAGGATGAAGAGGTGCAGACTGGGGACGAGGATGAAGAGGTGCAGACTGGGGACGAGGATGAAGAGGTTAAGACTGGGGACGAGGATGAAGAGGTGCAGACTGGGGATGGGGGTGGTAGCTACAGAAGTGAAGAAGCTACTGATGAGAGTGAATCGGATCACACAGATAAGGGAAGTGGACAGTTGCGATGGAAGGAAGGATTGGAGCAGAAAGCCAAAAAGTCCTTCGAACTCAGAAAATCTGATTCAGTGACATTGCGCCGGCTGATTTACGAGGAGCCAGTTGTCAAGGAAATGCAGGGGGAGGATGATGTCTCCTTGGACAAATTTGGAGGACTTTTCACGACAGCCAGGAAGAAACAGAGTGTGTCTGCGTTGCATGAAGATGACCGCTCGTTGACGAACCAGTTAGTGTCACAAGACTGGACCAATCCCAGCGCAGCCGCTGCTGTCAAGAGGCTGTTTGTGACCGGAGAGTGGGAGGAAGGGGATGCCCAGCGCCTACTGGCCGAGGATGAAGGGACTGGGGATGAGGAGGGTGACTTTGAAGACCTCGAGACCGGAGAGAAGCACGTGTCCAAGAAGGGAGAACGGACTGGGGAGGAGGAGCAGATATCGGAGCAGGAGAGGTTGGAGAAGAAGAAGGAATTGAAGACCCACTTTGACGTGGAGTATGACGATGTGGAAGGGGGCGAGCTATCTGGACGAGCTGAAGCAGGCTGTGTCTGCGCAGGCCGAGCTCAACAGGAAGGAGTTTGAAGGTCTGGACGATGAGAGCAGAGTCATGCTGGAAGGGCTGAGGCCAGGGACGTACGTCCGAATGGAGATCAAGGGTGAGTTGTGTGAAGCCTTGGGAGGTCTGTTGTATCCGAGTGCTCGATCTGAAGCGTGCGGCACTGAAAAGCCTTTGGTTCACTCATTTTTCAAAACTGGCCTAGAGTATACAGCCGTCTGTGTTTTATGTGTGTCATTAGCACTGGTGGGAGAAGTTCAACTATCAGTTTCTGCTGTATCCAAGATCATGCATGTCTTGTTACCTACCCTTATATTGAAGGCAGGCACCTTTTATGGGATTGACCATGTATGAGCACACGTACCAGCTACGTGTCGAGTCCCTATGGCTTGTATGCTAATTCTTTTGTATCAAGGATCATACTGTATTGTTTGGTTTAGGACCCTGCCGTGCAGAGTAGCTGCTGCTTGGATAATTCCGTTGTATGTGTAGGTCATTGTAGCTGCCTTTACAAATGTTTTAAATGCTGCGTTGCTTATGGTAACGCATCTGACCCTCTCTCCTATGATGATGTCAGGCGTTCCGTATGAATTTGTGACCCACTTCAATCCTGCCTACTTGGTCTTGGTTGGGGCAGTGCTTCCTGGTGAGGACAGGCTTGGGTTCATGAAGCTGAGGTTGAAGAAGCACAGGTGGTACAAGAAGATCCTCAAGACCAATGACCCTCTGATTCTTTCTGCCGGTTGGAGGCGGTTCCAGACAACGCCCGTCTACTGCATTGAGGATCACAATGGACGCCAGCGGATGATCAAGTACACACCACAGCACCTGCATTGTATTACCTGTTGCTATGGTAATGCTTTCTCTGTGCAAATGGAAAGATCTCTTTCCTCTCGTGTATTGATTTTACTTTTATGTTTAGGTCCACTTATGGCTCCCGGGATAGGGTTTCTTGGAATGCAGTCTGTGAGTGGGATCACAGTAAGTTGTCCCAATCATCTGATCATGCCAAACTGATCAACTGGTGCTATTGTTGCTTGATGGCTGTATGTTTGTGTCCCCAACTCTAGAACATTCCACAGCTTTTGATTGCCATCTGTTCTCACAATCCTTGCACAAATGCATATTACTCCTCCCACTGCCCTTATTCTTTTTTTTTTTTTTTTTCTACAGCCTGACTTTAGAATCGCCGCCAGTGGTTGTGTTCTTGAAATGGACAAGTCCTCCAAGATTGTGAAGAAATTGAAGCTCATTGGTACTCCCTCGAAGATATTCAAGAACACGGCCTTCATCAAAGGGATGTTCTCCTCTGCACTTGAATGCGCCAAGTTTGAGGGAGCCGCAGTGCGCACTGTCAGTGGCATCAGGGGACAGGTGAAAAAAGCACTACGTTCCCCGCCGGGGGCCTTCAGGGCCATGTTTGAGGACAGGATATTGATGAGCGATGTTGTCTTCCTACGGACATGGTACCCTGTGACGGTGGCAAAATTTTACAATCCGGTTACGTCGCTCCTGCTTTCGGAGAAGACGCAGTGGACTGGAATGAAGACTGTTGGTCAGCTTCGTCACGAGACCGGTACGAAACCACCCGTAAACAAAGACTCTCTGTACAAGCCGGTGGAGCGCGAGACTAGGCATTTCAACCCTCTGCATATCCCAGCGTCGCTTCAGAAGCAGCTGCCCTTCAAATCTAAACCAAAGCAGAAGAAGAAGCAGACGACCAAGACGTTGTTGGCTAAGAGGGCTGTGGTCCTGGAGCCACATGAGAAGCAGGTGGTCACCCTGCTGCAACAACTTACGACTCTCCAGAAGGACAAGGCCCAGAAACGCAGGGCAAAGCTTCAGGAGAGACACAAGGCATACCTCGCTGAGAAAACTAAGCAGGATGATAAACGAGTCAAAAGACCCGTGAGTTGAAGAGGGAGTTCTACAGAGGTCTTGGTAAACTTGCAAAGAAGAAAGACGCGGCATTAGCAAGAAAAGCACGCAAAACTATTGATTAATTTAACGAATTTTGTGTGTACACAACGATTGTATGTACAGTATGTCAGTGTGGTATGAACACCACATAAAAATAAGACCACGTCACATATGATTTGGCGAATGGACACGAACACCACATCATCTGTTCCTGTGCGAGAAGGTGCGTCTCTATCTACTGGCGTTTGTCAGGGTCTGGAGGAGCTGATTCTGACGGAGGTTGTGGCTTCTTACTCAGCCGTTTCCTAGCCACCCTATGTTCGTGACAGCACCCATCGCTACTGTCACCGCTGTCACTATCTTCAGCCTCGCCAAATTTCTGTGGTGGAGAATATATGCAACAGCCTAACAAGAAGAGAAATGGTCACATCTCGATACATCTCACGTGTTGCGTGCGCTAAGCTCTCACACTTCGAAGACTTTTTGCCGAGAAACTCGTTGTCGACCACACCTTCCTGCCATTGTACCCGCCGGTCAGTCTTCGGTTTGTGCAACGTCAAACAAAGCGTATCCTATTGGGAACAAGCACGGTAAATACTGCATACAATTATCGGTAAATAGTTATGTCGTGTGGGTCGACTTGCCTCTGTCTGTACTGATGTTACTTGGACTTCTGTTGATGATGTTGACGATGCGACCGCAATTGCTTCTGCCATTGTTTGTCGCTGTCCTCTGACAGGCAAATCCCGAATAGCGTTAGTGGGGTTCAACCCCTTGACGACAACATAGAAAATTAATAAACCTCAATTAAGCAGCAACGACTGGCTGGGCACGTGGTATTTAAAAGTGTACGTGGTAACGAACGGCGCTGGGTACTAAACATGGATAGTCAGCTTACGTATGCTGTTCGTGATGGTCGAGTGTGGGAGAGGAGATTGGTCGATAGAGAATGGAGAACAGACAGGTGAGATCATAAATAAATGCATAACGTGTACAGTAAATTTTCTTTCTCTCTCCCCCCCCCTTTTCCACAGACCACCCTTGTTAGACATACAGGTGCCGCAGTACGAGCTGCCTTTGCCCGAAGGAATCGGTGACGAAAAGATTCAAGTAGAAAATAAAAGCTTACGTGAAATAGAGAACACTTGGAGAGAGAGGCTGCATGAAGCACAAGCGCGTAATCCAAACCGTTGATTAAGCGAACGCCCACGCGAAGAGTATAATTCCACGTTGCTTATTCTGTGTAACTCACAAGATAGCTATGTGTTATTCGAGTGGGTACATAAAGGAGGATATAGTAGCTCTGATAATTAGAACTTAATAAGCATTAATAAAGCCTATATCAAGGGACATCTGAAGTCATGTCACAATAATGCATATACTACTATGGCCTCACAGCAATCAGAGAAAATTAGGTTCTGAGCTGATGTTGCAATCAGAGCTCAAGGGCTACTAATGATGGATCCATTTCATAACCATGCTATGTTGCAGTATCACTGTTTAACATTGAGATTCTACGTATTGTACAGTTCAGATCACCTTGTCCATGATTAATGTACTGTGAACGAATATGAATCAACAAAGTACTGTCATGCACAGACACACTAATTGTAAGTCTGTAGTTCCTACATGGTCATCCAGTGAACCAATGGATGCTGATCAGATTGCTGTGAAAAGCAGAAGAATAAGGAGAAGCAATAAAACTGAATTATAAGCTGCAAGGCTTGTTGCAGCATTACTGCCAGTTGTCAGCTGTGTACTCTCAATGGATTGTGCAGCATAATTGTATGTAACAGCAAACTGCCCATAGTAAGTCTTCACTGACTGTCCATAAGTAGTCGGTGTGCCATTATTAGAGTAGCTACTAATGAGTGCTGGTCCACTGCTGCAGTCCCATGGGTTAAATTGATACATGCATGGTGTACATGCTCTCACCTGATAGCTTGCTCCCGTGCAGGTGCCTCCATCCTTCCAGCATTGCCACCCAGCTTGGCTGTTCCAGTTATTGTTGTCCGGGTAGGGCTCGTTGAATAGCTCAAAGATGACATTTGGATTGCTTTTGAAGTAGCTAGCCACTGACTTCCAAAAATCTACTGAGTGATCTATGTTAGGCATCGGCTGTTGCCCTGTTGCCTGCTGTGTACCGGGGGGCTGTCCAATGGAGTTCCACTATAACAATGAAACCTGCATCTGTGAACATGGTCACAAAGGTCGAAATAGCGTTGATGTAGTTTTGGCCGGAATAGGCTGAGTTCACTCCGTTAATTCCCAGCCAGCAGTCTTCGTTCAGAGGGACACGCACTGCATTGCTCTTCCACGCTTGGAAACTCTGCACAAGCGTTTGGTCATGGACGCCATCAAAGATCCCCCAACCTTGCACACAAGCATACTCTGTGCCAGCATGGTTGAGACCCTAGATGGAAATAAAATAGCACAGAGATGATAGCAATAAGAGAAAAATGAAAGAGGTTATGTGGACACAGTATAAATGTTAGTACTAGTACACAGGTAACATTGCAACTCTATCTTCATCCACTTGTCGCAAGTCATGCACTTGTGTCTTTTATACCCTTAGTTTGACGATTTGCCCTTGCTGGTTAACAATATGGTTTCCTGCCACTCGGATGCCAGACAGTTTTGTGCTATTTCCAGCCTTTGGTGTACTGCTAGTACTGGTGGGCTGTTGTGTGTTGCTGGTAGTGGGCTGTTGTGTGTTGCTGGTAGTGGGCTGTTGTGTGCTGCTGGTGGTGGACTGTTGTGTGCTGCTGGTGGTGGACTGCTGTGTGCTGTTGACAGACTGTTGTATGTTGTTACTGGCATAATTGTATGTAACAGCAAATTGGCCATAGTAGGTTTTCACTGACTGTCCATAAGCAGTTGGTGTGCCATTATTAGAGTAGCTACTAATGAGTGCTGGTCCACTGCTGCAGTCCCATGGGTTAAATGTCCATGCGAAGTAGGTGGAAATGTTTTTGCTGTCCAGCCATTGCATCAAGGGAGCAACATACGTTCCCTGACAGTCATTTTCTCCAAATTCTGTAACAACCACAGGGTATTTTGAGGCCACAGGTGCAACATACTGATCCCAGCAAGTTTGGCTGTTACAGTAGTTGAAGTTGTAGCTGTGCCAGGCTGCTCCAGTGTTGTTGAGAGGGTCAGTAGGAGCGTACTGTACCCATTGTGCAAGAGAGTTGGAGTAGGCCACACCTCCCAGTAGCAGGATATTTGTAGCTCCTGTTCCACGCACAGCATTAACAAGTGTCTGCATTCCAGCTACCTATAAATGGCGTGATGAGGATTGTTAATATGAGGTGTGCTACTCACTGTTGGCGTGCATGCAGTAGTCATTGCTTCTGTAGGAGATGTATAGCATGTTGTTACAGTTACTTCCTACCTCGTTTTTGCTTGCCTGTTTTATTAAGCATCTGTTGATTTCAATTTTGTTATATAGATGTGTTCATTGTAATACAGCATGCATAAAAATCTTGTTAGTGGCTTCAAAAGCAATCAATAAGGAAGTCTTGAGTTTTTAACGTAAGTTACGCAGATGACATTATTAAAGTTACTATGATTGGACTTGACATGAGCCTTTACGATCGATGGTTTTGGTGCGCGTGCGCATAACACGATGTCATGCAGAAATGACGTGCTGCTCTCACCTGATAGCTCGCTCCCGAGCACGTGCCTCCATCCCTCCAGCATTGCCACCCAGCTTGGCTGTTCCAGTTATTGTTGTCCGGGTAGGGCTCGTTGAATAGCTCAAAGATGACATTTGGATTGCTTTTGAAGTAGCTAGCCACTGACTTCCAAAAATCGACTGAGTGATCCACGTTAGGCATCGGCTGTTGCCCTGTTGCCTGCTGTGTACCGGGAGCTGTCCAATGGAGTTCTACTATAACAATGAAACCTGCATCTGTGAACATGGTCACAAAGGTCGAAATAGCGTTGATGTAGTTTTGGCCGGAATAGGCTGAGTTCACTCCGTTAATTCCCAGCCAGCAGTCTTCGTTCAGAGGGACACGCACTGCATTGCTCTTCCACGCTTGGAAACTCTGCACAATCGTCTGGTCGTGGACGCCATCAAAGATCCCCCAACCTTGCACGCAAGCATACTCTGTGCCAGCATGGTTAAGACCCTAGATGGTACGTACGATCAAAGAATAACATCTGGGTCGGAGCGCTTTACTTCCGTGCATGTGCACGCACGGAAGTATACGTATCAATCTTATACTTATTAAATACTTCTTTGTACAGTATATGCTCACTCTTATATTGATGACTTGGCCTTGCCGGTTAACAATGCGATTTCCCGCCACTTTGACCCCTGACTGGGCGCGCGATTCTTGCAAAGCCGCTATGATCAACAGCATGCGGCACAGTCTAACGTTCGCCATACGATCTGCGGCACATTAATGGATCGCAGTGCAGCGTGTCGATGAAGATATACCCACCGATGATGTACAAGCATTCCACTCACCCGATTATCTACTTTTTAAAAGGCGCTTGTCCGTTGCATTTAGCAGGCTTCTAATTTGCAACGGCTTATAAGGTTATAAGGTTGTGGTGATGTCGTTTGACGCGAACTTTGAACTGCAATCAGTACAATGAAAGATACGGGATCCGTAGTTGGCAGTAAAGGGTGGGGATGTACTGATGGTGACGCATCGCCGCTGTTCAGTGACAGATTGCACCTCACATTCAGATGATCCAACATAAAATATAGTGCGGCGGCGGGTGATAATTTAATGATATGGTATCGCTAGCGCGAATACAATTATTGGCTGCGAATATTTTAATCGGGCTTCCTTGCCAACTGCTCTATATACGGATTGCCCACCGCAATGTTTGAAATCTCACGTCACTCGATTTGCCACTTGCACATACTCCTACAAACATTCCATTGTCCTTTTGGTCTCGCCGATGCCCTCAAAGCAATTCCATCACGTCTTTACTACATACGTCCATAACAAGTAATTATATCCCATGCAACATCCGTAGCAATTTGGTAAATTATACCTGAACTGCATGCATGCATACAGCCTGGGTGCAATTTCTACTAAGCAGCATCAAACACATGAGAATGAAGGGCGTAAACCGGCTAAAACCACATATTCGGCTAAGTTTAGTAACGTACGTATGCATAATCCTGATTAATGCTGTACCATGAAAGGCGTCAACTCATTTAGGAAATAGAGCGTCAGTTTAACAAATGTATAAAGGTAAATAATTGACAATTAATCGCATGCATGCCGGAGAAGATGCTCTCCACAAAAAAAAATGCTTATGTAATTCTGATAGTGTGTGTTTGCTAAAAGGTAAATCAGTATGCTGGAGTATATACCTATGGTGCTAATGAGTTCAGTAAAAAAATTTCATTTGAAATAATCGTAAGAGAATTACCATAACAAACAATAAATGCAATCCTCAATTATTAAGGTAAGAGTATTATTTATTTGCACTCTGCGTTATCAGTAATAAGTTAATACTTGACTGAATCTGCCAGCTGCCTATAAGTAGTCAATTAAACTGATTTTAACAGCACCAGGATCAGCACCAGGATCAGCACTAGGATCAGCACTAGGATCAGCACTAGGATCAGCACCAGGATCAGCACCAGGATCAGCACTAGGATCAGCACTAGGATCAGCACCAGGATCAGCACTAGAATTAGCACTAGGATCAGCACCAGGATCAGCACTAGGATCAGCACCAGGATCAGCACTAGGATCAGCACTAGGATCAGCACCAGGATCAGCACTAGAATTAGCACTAGGATCAGCACCAGGATCAGCACTAGGATCAGCACCAGGATCAGCACTAGAATCAGCACTAAGATCAGCACCAGGATCAGCACTAGGATCAGCACTAGGATCAGCACTAGGATCAGCACTAGGATCAGCACTAGGATCAGCACCAGGATCAGCACCAGGATCAGGAATGAGTTGTCAACCAGAAAGATTGTTGCAGTCATACCAGAAGCCTGATAAGCAGTGGACTGATGAGGATTGTCTGTGGGCTGCTAGCTGTGTGCTCTTGTATGTAACAACAAACTGCCCATAGTAAGTCTTGACAGACTGTCCATAAGTAGTTGGTGTGCCATTATTAGAGTAGCTACTAATCCCCATGGGTTAAATGTCCATGCGAAGTAGGTGGAAATGTTTTTGCTGTCCAGTGTTGTTGAGAGGGTCAGTAGGAGCATATACTGGACCCATTGTGTATGAGAGTTGGAGAAGGCCACAGCTCCAAGTAGCAGGATATTTGGGATCGTTTCCGCGAAACGGGGCCTAACGCATCATCATTTCAACGGAGGCATTACATTTCTATTGCACGTAGTGTACTGGAAATTTTATAATGCATGCGCTATAGGTCCCTTTTCGTGGAAACGATCCCATTGTACATTAACTTATTCTTTTTTATTTTAATTTTATTTTAGCAATCCGTGTCTCGTGGATTGAATCTTAATCCAAACTCCTCGGCTTAAGGTGCTAACCCCAATGTGCTCAGGATTGCTCTACTAATTATTTTTTGGATTGCCACCTGTTAGGCACAAGTCAATCCAAATTTTCGATCGACGCGGCGACTCTAAATTTTTTTACAGTGTGCAACTATGCCCTCCAAATTTTTGTGATTTACTACGGCCATGTAAAGACGCTACGAAAAAACTTACGAAATAAGTAAATAAAAATTACACGAGAAAGTTGGTGGCATATAGGATTGGTGGTGTAAAAAGCACGGAAATAAGGTTGACTGGAATGGGACCGGGAAAATGAACTAGGCCTATATTTAGCAAACTCAGTGCATTCTAAAATAGTACTGGAGTGTGCTAAATATAGGCCTAGTTCATTTTCCCGGTTCCATTCCGATCAACTGTGCTTCCGTCCTTTTTAGTAGCTCGATCGCGGAATAGTCTCGGCCCCAGACCACAGGCATAGGCACTTCACCAAAATATGAACTCATTAATGAACGAAGATGAGTCGCGTGACCTGTGATGATATTCACCTTCATTTTCTCACACCAAAGCTATCATAACAAATATCCTGCAAAATATGCATGCAACTGGTAATTCACTAAGTCAATATGTAGCAGACTAGTGAGCTTGACCACTTCATAAGATCACTCATGTGATCCATATGCGATGCTTGCATCCATCTCCATGGCATGTGATCCAACGTTTGCACCTATCTCCCGATTCACATTCCCATTAGTGCCCACTTCTTTGTATTCAGTTGAAGGATCAACCTGAGAACTTGGTTTGTGTGATGATTCTTTGGACCTTCTTGAAATGTAGCAGAGAACAGAAGCCACCAACACTCCCATAGAAAAGGACATCACAAAGGTGGGTCCGAGTGCCATGAAGAACAGACTAGCGTACGTAAGGATTATCCCTTCGGTAGTGGCTGCATCTCGACCGGTTGCATTGGTAATGTTCACTTGCTCTCCTGCCATTGTGTGGTTTGAAACAAAAAGGCTCAATTAAAGCGCATCTTAAATTATCGTTGAACCCACAACGCCGGAAACGGATTTCACTTTGGATTCAGTAGAAGAGTAGAAGGCCTGTCTAATTCAAATATCTACCTTCTCAATAAAAATATGATAATTTATACCTGTGACTCAGAGATCAACTGTAAAAAAAAAAAGAATTTAAAAAAGAGCTAATTAAATCACGTTGGAATTGAGTGAAAGTTTCGAATTTGGTTTACATTCACTATTTCAATCTGTGATTATGCATGATTGGTGTAGGAGATATCTGCTAACTCTACTTGATGGCCATTATCATCATCTCTGAACAACTAGATCTCACCCGCTCACAAAGTTGTTCTCGTTTACATCCTTTGTTAGGCCTGGGACCAAGCATCACTGTGTACCATGCACACTTCCTAAACCACTGCTTACTATCACCATCTTACCACCTTCCCTCCCTGGTCACACCTCCACCATCTCTCTACCTACCCTCACTGGTCCACCCACCACCACCCTCACTGATCACACCACTACCATCCTACCACCTTCCCTCGCTGGTCACACCTCCACCATCTCTCCACCTACCCTCACTGGTCACACCACTACCATCTTACCACCTTCCCTCGCTGGTCACACCTCCACCATCTCTCCACCTACCCTCACTGGTCACACCACCACCACCTCTCCACCTACCCTCACTGGTCACACCCACCACCACCCTCACTGGTCACACCCACCACCACCCTCACTGATCACACCACTACCATCTCACCACCTTCCCTCGCTGGTCACACCTCCACCATCTCACCACCTACCCTCACTGGTCACACCACTACCATCTTACCACCTTCCCTCGCTGGTCACACCTCCACCATCTCTCCACCTACCCTCACTGGTCACACCACCACCACCTCTCCACCTACCCTCACTGGTCACACCCACCACCACCCTCACTGGTCACACCCACCACCACCCTCACTGATCACACCACTACCATCTCACCACCTTCCCTCGCTGGTCACACCTCCACCATCTCACCACCTACCCTCACTGGTCACACCTCCACCATCTCACCACCTGGTCACACCACCACCACCTCTCCACCTACCCTCACTGGTCACACCCACTACCACCCTCACTGGTCACACCCACCATCTATGCAAAGCTGTCTTGTAAAATGCTTTGTGGTTTCAGACATATGTATTACTTTTCTATGGTTTTAAAAATAGTCAATTCTCCATCACATGATTTTTCGCATATAAAATATATTTATCAATCAAAATTGAACTAATATTAATATTGCACTGCTTTCATTGTGAAATTCAAACCAATTAATGTACATTACTTTACTTTAAAAGTTGAACTTTAATAGCTCACCTATGTTGACTGAAAGCAATAATCAGTTTTTGACTGATAATTACTTATAACTATTAATTTTGTTCATCTTGAAAAGTTGGTCATGATTTTAGTTAGAACTGTCGTAACTGTTATGACAAAAAAAAACAAAAGCAAAACAAAACAAGACAAAAACAAACAAACAAAACACTAAACATTCATGGCTGCATATGATAGTTTATTTTTTTGCCGTTATCTTACAATTTTAGTATTATTATAAGAATGATACTGGCAAAAAATAAACAAACAATATGCTACAATCATGACCAAATATTTAAAATGAACAAATATCTACATACATAACAAAACAAAAAAGTTATACTGAGGGTATCTTACCCTTGACAGCACAAGGGTAAGGTTGTGTTTGTAAATGGGTTGGTGATGCGATGACCTGATGTAGTTATTTAACTATTATAATAATTCCTTTGCACAAATTACTTGCCATGTTTTCAAGCATATAAACAATAAATCAGCTAATTTAACATTTGTAAACATCCTGCATATTATGATGGCTTCATACATATCTCACTCACAGCTCTACTTACCGCCCACCACCATCAGGTTGACATCTCCTGATTGGTCCGTTCCAAACAGCCTACAAGTGTACACCCCACTGTCCGATGAGGTCAGTCGAGAGATTGTTAACACAAACACCCTGCTTGTGGTCACATCATTGCCCCCATTCTGAGCAAGCTTGGTTCCATGCCGGTACTCAATGCTGTACTTGGATTTGGTAATATCTAGCCTCTTTCTTCCCCTATACCACCAGAGGTCTCCATCAGGATGGATGTACTGGGACATTTCACAACTCAGCTCCACTTGGGATGCTGTAGTGGCATTGACAGTGATGTTGGTGGGTCCCAACACCTCCAGTTTCACTGTGGAGAAGGAGGGGTGGGAGGAGAGAGAGAGGGGGAGGGTGATAATCATATACAAGTTACCCCTTCATACCGTCACAATTCACCTAACAGGATCAGTTGGATGGTGGCTGAGTAGGACTCTGACCCATTGGCTGGTGATGGCTGTATCATACAGGTATAGTTCCCAGCATCTGAGTAACGCAACAACTGGATCTGTAGTATTGATCCATACGTGGTGTCATTGAAGACTGATCCATTTGATATTGAATACCTCCCCATTGAACTCAGGGCAGTTCCAGCATGGAGCCAGGTAGCAGTGTACTGAGGAGGGCGCACTATACAAGTAAATATAGTGAAGGATTGAAGATTTCCATATGTGATCACTTCGGAGTAGGGCACAACTTGCAGCACTGTGTAAAGATGCCACCAAATCATATGAATAAACTAATAAAGATCTGGGGCCTACCACAGGATGACAGTCCTGCCATTGCCAGCAATCTAATCAAATGGTATGTCTTCATTTTCAATCTGGTGGCAGGGCAGATCATGAAAATAAGTGTAGTGCTGGAGTTCCCAATAGTGTCTAACTATTAGATAGCGCGGATGAGAAATGTCGATAATCTTACGCTTGCATCCCGTCTTATATTCAATCTTTCGCTCACCTTTTCAGCTCTAGCGCATCACCAAAAGCAACAAAGATTACGCGCGTGACATCGCATCCTCGATAATAAACAAATTTGGAGGCATTCAGGATGTGGTGTAAAAAGGAGTGTAATCATCTACTGTGTAATCATCTACTGAGTAGATGATTACACTCCTTTTTACACCACATCCTGAATGCCTCCAAATTTCTCAAAGAGTAATCGTTGGACACATGCACCACGAACATACTACTGCATGTATAGTACATATGTGCAGTGCGTCAATTCGCATACTACTGCTTGTGCATTTTCTTACATCGAAGTCAAGGACTCAAACGATCTCTTGCGTCAGGCATATTGATGGCAAAAAGGTGCGGGCAGACAGCCTTTGACTACCATTTAGTAAATGTGCCGCAACATCCCCCAAATTGGCTGATGTCGTAATGGCGGGATTGGCGGCTTTTGCGCCCTGCTGCTTCGCATGCACGGCTGGCGGAGCCCACCAGGCAACCCCAGGCAATTGCTTGGTACATTAGTTGTCTCTGGCTATATAGTACCCCTCCCCCCTCCCCGGACCCTATACCCAGTTCAACAACACTGATGCCTTTTGCCTACAAGTGCTAAAAACATTCTCTATGAGAAAGTTGGTGGTATATAAGATAGCATATTTAGCACACGAATAACATAATATCCTACATAAGTGCTAAATATAGGACTATTACATTTTCCCTAATTGTTAGACCATTGTTTCCTTGCTGTTTACACCACTACCTGTATTGCTTTCAAACCCTAACCACCAACTTTCTCATAGAGAATGTTTTTCGTACTTGTTTCGTGGATTTTTGTTCATACGATTGTCACGCATATGGAAGGTGTGCAAAAGTCTCGTTCCCAAACCTTAATTCCTTGGACGCCATGCATGCGAGTTCACGGGATCGTTTCCGGACCTAGTGCATATTATTAAAAAAAAAATGCCTTCGTTTAAATCGCTATAACTTCCGAACGGTAAACGCTATCAACTTTCTATTTTCAACACTTCATAACACACCATTTCTGTATGTGAATCTGTATTTTGGTGTCTTACACAAGCTCCGTGCCGATGCTATGAGATCTGATTACCCATTGGGTTCGAAACTGCCACATCTTCTGGTAGGAGTGTCCAATTCGTTTCAAATTCAGTGTGTACGTAGAGGGATCCTGTCCCTATTGAGTTTTTTTTTGGTTCGCTAATTTTTCTGTTATCCGTTACGGAGATACAGCTGTGCAAAGTTAATGCACATTTCCTGCTCGATGAGCGCCATTATTGTATGCACCCCGCGTTCCATTCTCCCATTTCGATAACTTCTTTGTTCCGCCCATTCTCCACCCATTCTCCGCCTAGCCGTTCGTAACAAATTTGCCTCACCCAGGCAGCGAGTTTATACCGGTGAATTAAATGAAGACTTCTCCCTTCGCAAGACGATCGTATGGGAACATATGGAAGGAGTTTTCAAAAAAAAACCCATTGTTTAATGATAAAGGGTCTCACAACATTGGCCTTTTATTAAATGTGGATTGGTTTAAGCCATTTGATCGCTCCGAGTATAAAGTGTCAGCATTAATGATGAGTGTTATAAACCTACCAAGAAGTGAGAGGTTTAAAAAAAGATGGACTATGGTGCTGGGCATAATTCCAGGCCCTACAGAGCCAAAGGGAAACATTAATACTTTCCTTAATCGATCCGAAGATATCTCCTATTACTGTGGAATGGAGTGTACATAGAATCATGTGGGAAAAAAAGTAAAAGCAGCTTTACTAGGTGTTACATCTGACATGCCAGCAATGAGAAAAATTTCACAATTTTTAGGTCACAAGGCAGATTTAGGATGTTCCTGTTGCATGTTCATGGCTGAAAGAGATCCCACTAAGAAAGGTGGATCTGGAAAAATTAGTTACTATACGCCTGTTGCAGCACTCATGCTCAGGTACTAGATTAAGGAATACCAGTCAGCTAGCTCCCTGGCGGAGGCAAGAGAGATCCAAAAAAGAAATGGTGTTCGTTACAGTCAATTGGTTCGTTTGCCATACTTTGATATGGTTAGAATGCTAATAACAGATCCTATGCACACATTTCTTCTTGGAACGGTTCAGAATGAAGTTAAGCTATGCCTTAAAAGCTTACTTGATGACAAGCTTGCTGAATTTAATAGACGCCTAAAAGGTATTAGGATGCCATATGATCTTGGCAGATAGCCAACAGGCATTAAAAATGCAGATGGACTTACAGGCTTAACAGCCCAACAGTGGAAAAGTCTATGCAAGGCCACGTTTTGTTGGTTTGTTATCAGATAAATTATGTGAGATAGTAGTGTGCATATGCAAACCAACTCTAAACGAAGAGGATGTAGTGAACTTGTATAGGATGGTGTAAGATCATCATAAAGCATTTACTGCAGCATATGGGAAGTGGAGTACGTCTATGAATTACCACATGGCCCTTCATATTTGTGATGTAATTACTGATATTGGGCCACCACAAGATTATTGGTGCTATGCCTATGAGCGTATATGAATGGCTATTTAGTGATATTCCCAACAACAGAAAAAATATTGAATATTAATGGCCACAATGTTGAAGCAGCTCTGTCCATTTGACTGTGAATTACCAGATATAATGGCTGAGATACCTGATGCACTGAAAGCAGTGGTATCTGCAGATGTGGAAATTGATACTTATTCAGCATATCCTTACAGCTCTTTATACAATTCAGAAGACCTAGATTATTTTGAATTGCAATGCAAAATTGACAGAGGTGAAGCTGACGATTGGCCAATAGAATTCCATCACCCAAGTAAAAGCCATGTGAAGGTGGATGAACAGGCTCACCAGCAGCTTGTGGAGCATTGCAAAAAAGTGTATTATGAGGGTGTCAATGTTTATATAAACCCTAGAATTGACAAATTTGGGCGTTATACAGTAAATGGACAAACTTACTCATCTGACTTCAATTCTACAGACAGGGGCTCTGTAGTCAAAGCATATTTTGTGTTAAAAGATACCAATGAACTTCAGCCCTATTTTGGGATTATCAAATTCTTTTTCAAACTGTATGTTACTTCTACACTTCACACAACTGATAGTACAAAAAATAAAGTGCATGAAAATTTACTTGCATATGTTACATGGATGTGTTTCAAGACACCTGCAATAGAGAATGGACTTTACATGGTGAACAATGCATTTTATGAGCAAGACAGGATTATAAGCCCAAGAAGATTTGTAAATCGTTGTGCACTTGCACCAGCTGGAAGGAGCAATTCATTGTATTATGTTATTGAGCTTCCACGATAGCTATTGTATCAATGAATTAGTTTTAACGTGTGATCTTATATGTTGCGTATTGAATATGTAACAATGAAACATTTTTTTGTCATGATCATGATAGTACTTTTAAAAAATTAAACGTGTGATTTTCCAGTAGTGCTAAATTTAAGTTTTTGATTTGTAATCGAACGGAAAATCATGTCGCAAATCGAGAGTGTGATTTACCAGTTGCGCTGAATCACGAGCTTGATTTACAATCAAATAGTAAAATCATTGTTTGATTTTACAACGAACAAATCATTTATTGATTCCAGGAATCATGAGTGAAATCATATGTAAAATCATAAATTGATTTGACGCATTTTATTCCTGTGGATCCCTCGGTTTCAGTATCTAACCATCATGTATAACATAGCCAATCATAACACACGTAGAATATGACCAATCATGTAAGTTCAACTATACTATCTATGGTTCGACTTGCCACATCTCTTCACACACCACAGCTTCAATGCGATCCAGACTTGAGGCCGAACATTTTCTTTATCTCAGCATCGCTTTTCATATTCCAATTTGGAACCAACATTCTTGCCCATGCCTTGATGCCTCTGACAAACACTGTCTCGATCAAGTTCATGATCTCTTGGCAAGATCATTAGTACATCGTGCTTGCCGCCTTTTCTCAACACACGGAAGCCGTCGCACATTGCTTTCGTCTCCTAGAGACCCCATCGCTTCCAGAGCCTTTAGGATCTGTGCTTGCGTTGTGAAATCAACAACCGAAACAGTTTCAATTGAGATGGCAACGGGAGGGACTTCAAGATGGACAGTCACGGTGTCTTCCATGCGTAATTTAGACCTTACGGCTGCTCTATTTTCGGTCGACCGCGCGTGCGATTTTGGCATTTACAACACTTGGTGCAATAGTAACCTGCATTGCACTTGTCACACGCTAGCTTTCTGTGTTTTTCATAGCACGAAAGTGGCATACCGAACGAGTAAGTATACGTGCGCATTGCATAATTAGTCTCGTTCCCAGACACTGGTCTATTGCGTCATGTTGTCTGGGAACGAGACAAATGCGACGGTCCGGGGACCGACATTACAGCTGCAAGTTATCACAGAAAGAGGCTAAATACGAGCTTGATACTACCTGGATCCTTTGTTTATGCAAAATGAACTCTCATGGGCAAGCCAGGTTCAACTACAATGGCCTAGGAAAAAAGTGTACTTCTACCGCAACTAAAAACGGGAACGATTCCACTATAGATCAGTATGGCTTATTACTGGTATGTGTGTATAAAATACAGTTTCCCATTCTTTGCATGATGGGTACATGGCCAGTATATACCTATAAACCACTGCCTTGGTGCAGTGGAGACGACTTGCACACCACAGCTACATACAATGCTCCTAGAACTTCAAAGTAAATAACATAAAGCAGCAAAGCATGCACAAGTGAACATTTCAAACTATTGTTCTTCTAACTGTACTCTGGTAGGAGAGGATGCCAGTGCTCCAGTTTCTGCAGAAAAAAGTGCATTACAGAAACTATTTCATTTGAAACAACTCCTTGTGCATATTACTAATTAAAAGATTTGCACACATTTCTCTAGGTATAAATGTCTCCTGTATGGTTTATCTCCCCAATCAATGCCCACTAGTGGCTATGGGAAGCACAAGGAATATACAGGAGTCAGCCACACTCCACTCCCCCAACAACCAGATGATTGAAGAAGGGCAGAAGAGAGCAGTACACTTTTCAACGATGTGCAAAGGACTATACCTCATAGAGGTTTGTGTACAACACAACCCAAGGAGGCTCCACAACACAGGACAGAGCTGAAAGAGTGGCAAACCCTCCAAATGTCCACGTTGAAATACATTTATTGCGTGTGTGCGATATAATACACTCACTTTTAAATGAAACAGGCAACCTTCAAGTGCCCTAATGGATGTCCAAGTACACCTGTTATCAAAATAGAACAAATTATAGTGATTGGCAATTATTATTTTCAATGTACCCTTTTTCAGCCCTTCCTGTTTGTTTTTGCTTTTTGGAGGGGGGGTGGGGGGAATAATAATTTTCACTCTTGCACTAATACATGAAACCAATAAGTATACATTTTGAAATCCAAATGAAACATAGAAAATAGAACAAACCAAATACTTAAGTTTAAACAAAGAATGAACTTCAACAATATTGCCAAAGATGTCAAAAAACGTTGTATATCTCCTGTATGGTTTATCTCCCCAATCAATGCCCACTAGTGGCTATGGGAAGCACAAGGAATATACAGGAGTCAGCCACACTTCACTCCCCCAACAACCAGACAATTGAAGAAGGGCAGAAGAGAGCAGTACACTTTTCAACGTTGTGCAAAGGACTATACCTCACAAAAGGTTTGTGTACAACACAACCCAAGGAGGCTCCACAACACAAGACAGAGCTGAAGAGTGGCAAACCCCCAGATGTCCACGTCAAAACACATTTATTGCATCCATTTATTGCATCCAACACACTCACTGTTGAGAAAGAAACAGACAACCCTTCAGATCCTTAGTTGACGCAAGTAGGTTTCCATAGTACCCCTGTTTTAACAATAGAACAAATTACGCAGATGTAGCAAGCATTTGTTATTTTATACATCTCTAATCACACAAGTTATGTCTCCTGTATGGTTTATCTCCCCAATTAATGCCCACTAGTGGCTATGGGAAGCACAAGGAATATACAGGAGTCAGCCACACTTCACTCCCCCAACAACCAGACGATTGAAGAAGGGCAGAAGAGAGCAGTACACTTTTCAACGTTGTGCAAAGGACTATACCTCACAAAAGGTTTGTGTACAACACAACCCAAGGAGGCTCCACAACACAGGACAGAGCTGAAGAGTGGCAAACCCCCAGATGTCCACGTCGAAACACATTTATTGCATCCATTTATTGCATCCAACACACTCACTGTTGAGAAAGAAACAGACAACCCTTCAGATCCTTAGTTGATGCAAGTAGGTTTCCATAGTACCCCTGTTTTAACAATAGAACAAATTACGCAGATGTAGCAAGCATTTGTTATTTTATACATCTCTAATCACACAAGTTATGTCTCCTGTATGGTTTATCTCCCCAATTAATGCCCACTAGTGGCTATGGGAAGCACAAGGAATATACAGGAGTCAGCCACACTTCACTCCCCCAACAAACAGACGATTGAAGAAGGGCAGAAGAGAGCAGTACACTTTTCAACGTTGTGCAAAGGACTATACCTCACAAAAGGTTTGTGTACAACACAACCCAAGGAGGCTCCACAACACAGGACAGAGCTGAAGAGTGGCAAACCCCCAGATGTCCACGTCGAAACACATTTATTGCATCCATTTATTGCATCCAACACACTCACTGTTGAGAAAGAAACAGACAACCCTTCAGATCCTTAGTTGATGCAAGTAGGTTTCCATAGTACCCCTGTTTTAACAATAGAACAAATTACGCAGATGTAGCAAGCATTTGTTATTTTATACATCTCTAATCACACAAGTTATGTCTCCTGTATGGTTTATCTCCCCAATTAATGCCCACTAGTGGCTATGGGAAGCACAAGGAATATACAGGAGTCAGCCACACTTCACTCCCTCAACAACCAGATGATTGAAGAAGGGCAGAAGTGAGCAGTACACTTTTCAACGTTGTGCAAAGGACTATACCTCACAAGAGGTTTGTGTACAACACAACCCAAGGAGGCTCCACAACACAGGACAGAGCTGAAGAGTGGCAAACCCTCCAGATGTCCACGTCGAGTAATCCTAAAAATACATATCTCACGTTGTACCTTGATCTCACTGAAACAAAATTCCCGCATTCATTTTACAGCTGGAGAAGAAAACGTATACATGTAAAATACTTGCCATACTGCAGCGACTTGGATTGATTACAAGACACCCATCACCCATCGATACTACGATTCTCACCTATGGCACTAGTTTTCGGACATGAAATCCGAGCCAGACTTCTACTGACCGTCGTTTAGTACAGCTCAACCTTCGACACGTGGCTTATCTAGGAATTACGCATGCGCATGCGCATGAAATAACAGACCGATGTTCGAATTTTCCACTGCTCTATGTTTCTCTGCAGTATTTCGTTACCCAAATCCCCAAGCCACACTCGCTCGTCATTGTCATAGTCCTCCTGCCTCCTTATCACTTCATTCTCTACGAATTTTTATTTACATAGCGCTGACAAAGGTATCAAATGTGAATAGAATGTCTGGTTCTAAGTCCACTCAGCCAAAAACGAAGCAGCAGTTCACATGAGCTTGACCAACGCAGTGACCAGCTTCCCAATGCCATCCCATATAAGGTGCAAAGGTGCATCACACATGAACGCTGGGGTAGTGACCACCTTCATCTTCTCATCCACATGTACCTCCTTCACGCCCAGAGTCAAGGAAAGGAACGTTATATGGCACATGCCACACACACACACACACACACACACACACATGCACACACACACACACGCACACACACACACACACACACGCACACACACACACACACACACACGCACACACACACACACACACACACACACACACACACACACACACACACACACACACACACACACACACACACACACACACACACACGTAAAGATACAGTGACATCCCTGACGATGTGCTTGGCTCCCATAGTGACAACAGCACTTGCAGTGCCTGCATATGGCCACTTCCCACCTTCATCGCTCTCATGTCCCACAGTCAGCTCCACCCCTGGTAAGACCTGTGGGGGGCGGGGAAAACAGGAACACAAGGCAAAAGGTTACCACATACCCATCCCCATGCCTCCATACCCATACCCATGCCTCCATACCCACCCCTGTGCCTCCATACCCACCCCCATGCCTCCATACCCACCCCCATGCCTCCATACCCACCCCCATGCCTCCATACCCACCCCTGTGCCTCCATACCCACCCCCATGCCTCCATACCCACCCCCATGCCTCCATACCCACCCCTGTGCCTCCATACCCACCCCCATGCCTCCATACCCACCCCCATGCCTCCATACCCCTCCATACCCACCCCCCATGCCTCCATACCCCCCCATGCCTCCATACCCACCCCCATGCCTCCATACCCACCCCCATGCCTCCATACCCACCCCCATGCCTCCATACCCCCCCCATGCCTCCATACCCACCCCCCATGCATCCATACCCACCCTGTGCCTCCATACCCACCCCCATGCCCTCCATACCCACCCCCATGCCTCCATACCCACCCCCGTGCCTCCATACCCACCCCCCATGCCTCCATACCCACCCCCCCATGCCTCCATACCCACCCCATGCCTCCATACCCCACCCCCATGCCTCCATACCCACCCCCATTGCCTCCATACCCACCCCCATGCCTCCATACCCACCCCTGTACCTCCATACCCACCCCCATGCCTCCATACCCACCCCCATGCCTCCATACCACCCCCCATGCCTCCATACCCACCCCCATGCCTCCATACCCACCCCCATGCCTCCATACCCCACCCCCATGCCTTCCATACCCACCCCTGTGCCTCCATACCCACCCCATGCCTCCATACCCACCCCCATGCCTCCATACCCACCCCTGTGCCTCCATACCCACCCCCATGCCTGCATACTCAATCCCATGCCTCCATACCCACCCCCGTGCCTCCATACCCATACCCATGCTTCCATACCCACATACCCGTAGTCACCTACCTTGGCTGCCAACACTGGAGCAATGCAAGTAAGGCTGAAAGAAAGAAAGTGGACTAAATAGTTCATGTCACCACCCCCTCCCCTCCTCTACCCAGACATATGTGGATCATAACCCCATTTTGGGCATCTAACTCTTACTTCTCTCACTTCGTAATGTGCATGTGAAACCACTCATTCCGTACTCACCCTACTGGCTTCTTTGCCTCAACAAATTCCCTCATCACTCTCTCCACATCTTTGTTGACAGTCATCTTGTCTCCATCCACTGCAACGTGCTCCTAATGGAATGTCAACAGCGCTCTTTACCTCCTAAACCTCCACCATCAAGCCTTCATTCTCTCTACTCTCCCCTCTCTTCCTCAATCCTCCTTTTCTTCCCCCTCCCTCCCTCCCTCCCCCTCCCTCCCTCCCTCCCTCCCTCCCTCCCTCCCTCCCCTCCCTCTCCCTCCCTCTCTACCACACACACATACAGGTTCTTTGCTGCTCCAAATCCTCCAGGGAACACAACGGCACCATAACCTGCCGCACTAAGTGTTGAGAGAGGGCTGATGTTGCCCCGGGCGATGCGCGCCGACTCAACCAGAACATTCCTATTGATAGCACACTGGCAGTGATGTCAGAAGCCACTATGCGCACATCAGCTACCTCGATTCCTCTGTTGCTTTCCCACTGAGGTGGTTCACTGTGTGCATCTGCGGTTGGTCAGGTGCAAACAGCGCGACCTGGACTCCATGACGACTGAGATGAACCATAACTCTGGAGGAAGGTAGGTCAACCGTTTCCTTAGATGAACAAACTACCCTGTACCGTCCCATCTTCTGTAGTGTATGCAATAATACAATACTTCATACTACATTCTCGTGCATTCACCCCCACCCACCCCCACACCCACACCCACCCACACCCCCCACCCCCACCCCCACCCCCACCCCTTTACAAAAAAATAATAATAAATTCAGTGCTGGACCAAACTCATCTGGTCAGCTTAAAACAAGTGGCTTTTAAAATAATGTGTGGAAATGCAGCCCATTCACCACCTTTGCTACACAACTGCCATTTTTTGCTCAATATGGTCAACAAAACACTCCTTATATGATAACCAATTGTACATACCTCGTTGTTATCCCTGCCCCCTCAGTATTCAATTATTGTACCCAAACAATTTTTTCCTTTCTCCAATCACAGACAGACCATAGATTAATCTACGGACACACACATACAACACACACACACACACACACACACACACACACACACACACACACACTCTCTCTCTCAAAACTGGATGATTGATAACGTAGTACAGCTAGTATGCTCGGGTTTAGCATATGCAAAATTAATAAACCATTGACATCAATCCTGTACTATGCAGTCCACTCACGCTGAGGCTTCGTGTATTTCAGATCCATCGTATACGCCGCATCCAGAGAGAACCTGTTCATGTTTCGAGTATAAATACGTGCACCCCAGTTCCTTTGCTATGTACGTATAGCTCTCTACGTCAGTTAGACGTTACTTATTTGTCCCGTAGACCCGCGCTCTCCATTGAATACAAATTCCAGTATTTAAAAAGTGTGATGGTGACTAGCAAGTTTCTGAACTTTACACCGTGTCACGTGCACAGGAACACAGTGTACAAGCAAGTAATAATACCAACCAGCGCCACTCTGCTTTCAACAGAAGCGGTGTTTGCCCCAAGATTTCTCAACAATGCCATTTCGACGGCTCTCGGCTAGGCTGTATGCGGCTGGGTTTATAATTAGAATATTACGGTACCTATCTAGTGAAGCAATTAGACAGATACCCTATGTTTCAAAGCTCACAGAACAGCAGACAAAAATATACATCTAAATAAAATACAACACAACGTTTTATACTCTTCTATTTATATAGAACACACACTCTTCAAATCGCGTATACAAGTGGTCTCGTTCCCAGACCCACATGACGTAACAATTATCGCTACAAATATAGTCATGTGGGTCTGGGAACGAGACTCAGACCCCTTGAACCCGCCGTTAGAAACACGACTTGAGCGTACGGTTACTGCGGCTTTTGCCGCCGTTATTTGGTCACCTCCTGCACAACATTACGAGGCTAGAATGGCGCCAAAGGCATGCCATGCCAGCTAAATATTTGACGGATCACCGAATTTTCTGTTTACAAAAAATAAAATAAAAAAATGTAACTTATGAAATAATCGAGGCACGTTGTGGTCATTGCATGAACATATGAACAAGATACAGGCATTAATTACCACATGAAGCAACTGCTACTGGACTGCAGAGTGTGTGGACAAAGGCTGATGAAAAGGGAACACAAAAAGGAGTGCCATGACATTTGCAAATTGCATCAACATCCATCCTTACTGATAACACTCAAGTGAGTTTGCTTTTAACATCAACAACGTATGCTAAATATAGGACTATTACATTTTCCATTATTGTTAGACCCTTGTTTCCTTGTTTTTACACCATTATTGCCTTCAAATCCTATATACCACCAACTTTCTCATAGAGAATGTTTCTAGTTACTTGTAATAATTATTGTTTGAATGGTCATATAAAGGTCATATTGTATGGAAAGGGGTGGTTCAACAATGACTCACTCTTGGCCCAATAGTGTATCAGCAACACTGGCTCAACACATTTGTGCTCGACGCAAGTCTGCTATCATGACTGGATCAACACTTTATCCATATTGTATCAATATTGTGTACACATGCATGTTTGGGTCATATTAATCCAAAACATTGAATCTCAATAATGTCTACAAAGGATGATACCATCCCGTTCCAATACCGAGTCAGTACTGGTCCAATTTTTGGTTATTGGCTGTGAAGTATCTAAGTACCATACAGATAAGGTTGTATTTTAGCCCATCGTTGTGCACGTGAGTTGCTATAGTTGGTAGAACTCACAAGGTCCGTACGTGCTGAAATAAGTCAGCTGTCTTAAAGCCACAAAACTGACACGTTTTTGTCCCACATGATTTTAATATCATATGAAGGTCAGAGGTGTTTAATCAGCCAAACAGGTATCTATTGCGCAGGGGTTTGGTTGTCCAGTTCGTTACTGTGGGACAGCAAACCAATTTCTTGGTGGAGGGAGCAGACAGCTGTGGGATTTTCACTTTTTGCAGTGCAAACTACGTGATTGGTTGGTGATGGGCACCATTAGTCTATGCACTGACAGAATATGCTATCAAACTACAAGGTGAAATACATCTTGACACTTATAAAGCATACTCTTGTGCACCACACCACAGACACTCTTCAGAGACTGCAATGTCACGCATCTTGTGTTGTAGCCCATTACAAAACTCCTTTGGCATACGTTCTAGTTAACAGTATCAGTTTGAAGCCCTGACCCTCCACCCTCTCTAAGAGGTACAACTAAACAGAAAACCCTCACAAACCCATGCACATATACACACATGAAGACACACTCACACATACAGAGGTAAAATTTTTGGTTTTGGAAGACACAAGTGTCAGAAACATTACAACACAAAACCCACTAAAACACTGCACATACACATGTACCACACACACACACAACACATGCACATCACTACACTGTACACTATAAAAGTGCATGGAACAATAAATACAAAATATAAAACAAACATAAAACATGAAAAAAGGGTCAGTCCCAAGACTTGCCGACCTATAGCAGATCTGGTGGCAGCTGATACAACCTGACAATAGAGATATAATGTTCGACATAAGACCTCTGGACCTCTCCTTTATGTGGAGTACACAGGCAGAGCCAATGAAGCTGTCAACCCCCCCCCCCCCCACACACACACACACACACCCTCAGAATAAGGAAGTTAAAATTATCAAATTAATTAATTATCTCATTCATTGGTCTTCCTCTCACACACACACACACACACACAAACTGCACCACACATTCACATGTACGCACAAATTGCACAGCACCCACACACAAACTACACCCACACTCACGCACAACACATAACATGCGCGTGTGCACACACACACACACACACACAAACTGCACCACACATTCACATGTACGCACAAACTGCACAGCACCCACACACAAACTGCACCCACACTCACGCACAATACATAACATGCGCGTGCGCACACACACACACACACACACACACACACACACACACACACACACACACACACACACACTCACGCACACACATGCACATGTGCAAACACACCACACACCCGCACACACCTTGGAGGAGGCTTTGGGGATGAATTCAACACGTCCACATTGTTCTTCTTGGCCACATACACCATGCTTCCATCCTTTCTGATGGTATTGACAGCCGTCCTGAGCAGACGAGGAGGAAGACCGTGACACCGGGCCAGAGTCATGGCCTGGGAGAGGCTACAGCTCAGCTGGGAGCGGTGGCACCCAGTGTTGCACACGTTGATCCTCAGGGCCCCCAGACGCATGGCCAGGTCTGAGGCAAGGGCCAGCTGCCCCACACCCGGCCTTAAGGGGTTCCGGATGGCCACGTCCAACTGACACACGAGGTTGTCGATGGCGTTGAGGGGACGGTTGATCTGGGCTATGGCCAGGACTCGGGCGTCGTTGTCCTCGGTGAGCCTGGACCTGCCCAGGAGGAAGCTGCGCATGGAACGATAGTAGTCCTGGAGGGTGGTGAAGGCGTGGCTGTTCAGCTGGGTCTCCCACTCCATCTTCTTCTCACTCTCAAACAGAGCTGGGGAAAAAATATATATAAATCCATACACCGATGTGTTAGATTAAATTCATGAGTTCCAGTTCTCCTCTCTTTCACACTCTCCCCCTATTTCCCCTCATCTTTTCTCTCCTCCACCCTTTCATCCCCTCCTCCACCCTTTCATCCCTCCTCCTCTACCCCTAGCTATGCTCTTGCTGTTCGTTTCTAATGTCCAAAATACCTGTGGGAGCAATGGAAAACTTCCCAGTACATCCCAGTACATCCCAGTACATCCCAGTACATCCAGTACTCCCTGACAACCAAAGGAATTTACATCCTCCTCCCCAGCCCTACAGTTTCCTCTCTTCAACAGCTTACTCCCAGTCCCACAGCTGACGACTTGCACACTCCTCCCCAATCCCACAGCTGACATGAATTAAACGATCCTCCTCATTACAAGACTCCTCCCAGTCCTTACATGTGTTAAAGAGGACAGGACATACTGAGATGCCCTCAGCAGAAACACGGCTTCAGGCAGCTGCTTATGGAGGAAGGTTGGAATGGAGATGGTGACATGAACGCCAGCCCTGTTGCCACTTAGAGAGACCACTGGCAGCTCAGCTGTTGGTGTGTGCGGAGCATGTGCAAAGTGTGTATTGTGTATGCATGTGTGTATGCATGTGGCATGTATGAAGTGTGTGTTTATTGTGTTGTATGTGTGCATGTGTGTAGCATGTGTGTATGCATTGTGTGTGTATGTGTGCATGTGTGTGCATGTGTGTATGCATGTGCATTGTGTGTGCATGTGTGCATGTGTGCATGTGTGTATGCATGTGCATTGTGTGTGCATGTGTGCATGTGTGTGCATGTGTGTATGCATGTGCATTGTGTGTGCATGTGTGTACATGTGTGTATGCGTGAGATAGTGATAAGCACATATGTAATTCCTTTGTATACACTTATGTATAGTACACACATACACCTATACATACACATGTACACACATACACCTATACACACATACACGTGTACACACATACGATGATCTTTACGTGGAGCTGCGGTCAAAGAAGCTACAATCCGCAATTGCAAGGCTGACATGAGGACAATCAAAACCTTGACCAATTTTCACATAAGCAACAGTATAGCAGCATCACATGCACCAGTATAGCAGCATCACATGCTCCAGGTCTTCTTTTCACAGAACACAACCACACCCATCCACACACGTGCACACCCACCCATCCACACATGCCCACAAAAATGCCCCACAAGCACACACCATCGGTCTCCGTCTCGCTGACGTGGAAGACGATGGTCCTTATCTGGGAGAGGACTGCCTCCATGTCCCTAAGGGACACTATCTCTCCCGCTGCCACCCTCTGTCATCATGGTGCACTCCAAATAGACCAGCAACCCTCTGTTGACAATCAGCTGCAGCCACAGCTCACTGCCCTCCTCGTTGGATTTGTACTCCGCCCATGGGTTCAGGGTCCGGTGGACGGCCGCCTGGAGGTAGTGTGCAAAGGTGGAGGTGATAGCCGCGAGGCAGTGGGAGAAGAGCTTGTCCATTATCTGGAGGACCCCTAGGTCTGGGGAGGAGGGGGCAACCAGTTGAGCACAGGCCTCTAGACCTGCAAACACACACACACTGCTCAGCACTTACTGTCACAGAGGCAAACTGATATCTTCAAGCACAAAATAAGCTCTATATTGGGAGAGGGGGGGGGGGGGGGGGGGGGGAGGGAGAGAGGGGAGAGAGAGAGGGAGAGAGAGAGAGCGATAGAGAGAGATAGATATAGAGGAGAGAGGAGAGAGCAAGAGAGGAGAGAGAGAGTGCTAAATGTACTATGGTCTTTTCTGTATGATACATGTGGGCCAATATCACCCATCATAATTAATTTTAAAATATCTTATAGGCATGCTATTATCACAAAATTGTGAATGCCCGCCCTGGTCTTGTGGGGTGCTCATAACTCAGAAACTCCAAACAAAAGCAAAACCACTCATGTTATTATTATTATTTTGGGTACACCACGTGTAACGCCCAGGCCACACACCTTGGTGGTACTGCCTGTACCTGTCAGATATTTCTTTACGATACCCAGTCAGCATACTGCATTCCATATCTGCTCTATCTCGTACAGTCATCTCGTTCAGGGTGTGCTTAAGGTCTGTGATGACCTCTGATTTGGAGGAAGAAGCGTAACTTCTAATCCAGTGATTTACGAACCTTATCTCTTCTCACATTGTTTTCCACTCCTCCTTCCCCTATTCCCCTCCCCCCTCCCCTCTCCCCCCCTCCCCTCACCTGCATGAGGTCTTGGAGCCAGAGGGTCAGCTCCTTCCAAAATGCTCAGCAGTCGTTTTTCACCCAGCAGTTGCTGATATGATGTGATCTGTAGAACGTGGTGTGGGTATGCGCCGGTAATGTATTTGTGTGCATTTTTGTGTATGCACATGTACGTGTTTAGAGTATGTGTGTGTTTATGTGTGCATGTATGTGCAAACGTGTGTATGTGTGTGTATGTGTGTATGTGTGTGTGTATGTGTGTGTGTATGTGTGCATGTATGTGTGTTATGTGTGGCATGCATGTGCGTGCATACGTGTGTGTGTGTGTGTGTGTGTGTGTGTGTGTGTGCACGCATACATATCTCAGGTAAATAGATGGAACAGAAACTGACCACACATAAAACACTAGGGTCACATACTAGAACACTGCAGGGGACACAGGCATGGCAAATTTTTTGTGTGTGTGTGTGCTTGAAACCTGGTTGATGATAAAAATATCAGAGGCAAGAGCAACTCCATAGCTTTACAATACTGTACTAGACTTAAGAAGATAGGTTTATGTTTACGCAGAATGGTGTGATAGCCATAGTGAAGATTCAGCCAATGGGATGAAAATATGATTCATATTGAAGGATCGACTGTGGTTCATATTACTTGTGGTCCAAAGGCAAAACATTAGGGCAAGTTGAGATGTAACTATTTATCCTTATCCAAAACAATTGCACAATTCCTATACTTAGGCCTCTGCTCGGAATACATTTTTATAAACAAGTGTGCCTTTGCAAAGTGTGCTGTCCTTTGTATGATGTGTGTGCAGTCTACACAGAGACATTTGGTGAAAGAGATGCAGTGACTAGTACCTCCTAAGTCAACTGGACCAGCCCGGCTCAAAGCAACGAGCCACGACTGAGCGCACAGATGCGGACCATTAAATTACACACAGATGCAGGCATGCGCAACATGGTGCACACACAATACACACATACTTTAGATACACGCACACGTTCACATATAACATATGCAAACACACACATATGCATACAAACACACACATACATATACAACACATACAACATATGCAAACACTCACACAAAACACATGCACACACACACACATACAAGCACACACAACAGCCCCTCACGGGTAAGCCACGCCCACCTTCTTCACGAGTTCGTCAGCTGCAAGCTTGATCATGGGTCTGGTGTTGACCACGGTGTCAATGCGGCTACGCCTGGCCAGCATGGGGGAGTTGAGGGGGCTGGCATTGGGGGTCAGGTCATCCACACCCTCCAGCCAGGGGTTCTGGCCGCTGAAGGAGAAGGACATCTCTGCCGAAGCACTGAGCACACTCATGCGAAGCTGGACAGCCAGGTGATCGTCCTGTATGCGTACGGGTTCCGGCTGACTGCCTTGGAGCTGGCCCTGTAGTCTGTATGTGTGTATGTGAGTGCATGTATGTGTGTAAGTGTGTGTGTGTGTGTGTGTGTGTGTGTGTGTGTGTGTGTGCGTATGTGTATGCGTATGTGTATGTGTGCAGCATGTATGTGTGTAGCCAGGTTTGTTGGGTTCAAGAGCATGATATGTAACACACACACACACCCACACCCACACACACACACACACACACACACACACACACACACACATTGTGGACACAAAAGGCTCTGATAAACATGAATTCACAGCACACCATATGTATAAACACACCCACAAAAGACACCACAAACATGACACACACCTGTTAATAACTTCCTGCTGTTTAACTAGACTAGACATCATCTTCTCCACCTCAGCCACCATTTTTCTCCTATCCTGTGCCTGCTGGAAAGCTGAGATCTGTTCAGCCTGTAACACACCCACATGAGCATGTAAATTGGTTAATAATTCATAATAACCCAAATGTGCGTAGTAACTCACAGAAATGGGCACTTTCAGTTTGGGGTGGGTTGCTGCAGGCTCCTTAGCCGGAATGGCCATGGTGGTAGTGTAGTAGTTAGTGTGGTCTTTGAGTGTGGACATGAGGTTAGAAGTGGAGGAGGCTTCTTCTGACTCTTCTCCAGCTGTCAAATGTGTGTGTATTGCATATGTGTGTGAGTGTGGAAGGGAGGGGAATGGAGGAGGGAGAAGACAAAGAGAGGAGGAAAGAGGAGAAGAGGGAGGGAAGGGAGGAGGAGAGGGGAGGTAACCAAATTATAACACCACATCCCCCAAACAACCCTGTGTGAAACCTAACAAGTTATGATTTAAATGATATTTTGGGGTCTGATGCCAGAATCATAACACACTCAGCCATTCCTTATATCAAGCACTAGTGGGGGGAAGGGAGAGGGGAGGGGAAAGGAGGTGACATGCCTTTCTCAGAGGCGTGGGTGTGAGCAGGCCGGGGGCTAGCCACGGTCAGCATGACGGTGTGCAGGTTGGTGGGGCACTGGTCAACAGCTGTGCTATAAAACATTGTCCCGTAGGGCTTGTATGAAGGGTACCTTGCGCTGACCTGCAGCTGGCAGTGTGTCTGAAGAAAGAAGAGTTAGTGCATGAGGAAGGAGTGGGAGAGGGGTTTGAGATGGGGAGGGTGGGGAGAGGGTGGGTGTGAGATGAGGAGGGTGGGAAGAGGGTGGGTATGAGATGAGGAGGGTGGGAAGAGGGTGGGTGTGAGATGAGGAGGGTGGGGAGGGGAAATTGGGGTGGGGTTGCATACTCGTTTGTAGTTCGATGCCAGAGTCTTCAGCTCTGAAAGGTATTCATTGAACTTAGGATCCTTCACTTTTGCTTTCTGGATGTCCGTGTGCAGTTGTTCGGCCTCTTCCTTGTATAATTTCATGAGCTAGGTGGGAGGGAGGGGGAGGGGAGCAGTCAGTGGTGCACATGTGACTTTAAACCACATAAGTACAGCCACATGCATGTACACACATATGCATTCACACACACACCACACTCATACATCATACTCACTACACAAACACACCAAACACATGCCACTCTCACAGGGATGCTACCAGGGGTGGTTAAATGGTCAGACATCATTATCAATCGATAGGACATGCATCATTAATGCACAAGTTACATACCAAAATGTTTTGAAACACCAAATTGCATACACCTTTGCATGCATATTACGCCACATGAGCGTCAGTCATCCAGATTAAAAGGTAAAAGCAGAAAGAAGTGCCTCATCATCATCGTCCAAAGCATCCTTTATATGAGATTCAGGGCTATGAACTTCCCAATGATGTACACAACTGATGATTAGTATAGGTACAACCCAACCCATGCCTATTAAAGCACACCATGGCACAAGCATGTATGCCAGAATTACATTGGTTTGATGATCCCACAATAAAGGCAGACGGGATGCAGCTAGTATGCACCCAGGATTTCAATGTGTGTATCTCGTTAATACTTCCACGTTCCTATTTTCAAAATCATGTTGGAGTACCATTTATTCTTGAAGTGGTGAAATAAGCGTTCACAGTTACGGACAGAGAAAATACTAGTACGCTCGTTTAAAAACGAGCCATTGGGGGGGATCAAATGCGCTACTATACGGTAGATGTATTAATAGACGAGTCACATTCAGCTACTGATGCAATTCACAAATACAATTCTCCTTTGGACCGTTGGACATTTTGTTCACGCATACGCATGATTGAATGGACAAGAGGCTAGGACTTTGTCCAATGACCAACTGGCGTTAGCACCCCTGCTCTCACACACCACACCCATACACCACCAGTCAGACATACCACAAGCTCACATACCACAAGCTCACATACCACAAGCTCACACACCACTCTCACATACCACACTCACTCACCAGTGCAGGCACAAGGAATGTATATGGAGACTCCAGCGTCCACTCAAACACCTCAATGGGAATTTCGTCCGTGCTGTCATAGCGATAAGCGGTGAACTGCTCGAGCCTTCCGAAGCCAACCTTGAGGGGCACTTTGGCAACACCTTGCTTCTGCTTAGACTCTGCCAGACACTTCTTGATGGAAGCCACAACCAACTCATGGGTGGAGTGTTGTACATCCTCATCGCCAACCTGTGATTGTGGAGGGAGGGTGAGAGTGGAGAGGTGTAATATCCTGTGCTCTGGGAACCAGGTTTTAAGAGTTACGCCACCCAAGGTCACCGGCCAACAGGACAAACAACTCACACCAAATGCACATGCATAATGCATACAATATGGCTAAAGTAGTTCATAGGAGGAGAATAGAAAGGTAAGGGTGGAAGGCAGAAATGGAGGACGATGGGAAGGTGAGGGTAAAGGAAGTGGGGGTGGGTAGGTAAGAGGTGGGAAGGTGAGGGTAAAGGAAGTGGGGGTGGGTAGGTAAGAGGTGGGAAGGTGAGGGTAAAGGAAGTGGGGGTGGGTAGGTAAGAGGTGGGAAGGTGAGGGTAGAGGGATGGGAGGGTAAGGATGAAGGTAGATTTTAAAAAAGCTCTCACCTTCAGTATACAACACCCTGGAACAATGCCTGCTTGTGCTGTGACCGAATCTGCATATGCACAAAGGAAAGAGAGAAGTGAGGAATGAGGTGAAGTCAAAGGACCCACCCCCCTGGATGTGTTACCTTTGTCCACTTCGCTTACAACGACTGGTGCACTGCCCCTCAGCTGGAATCCCATGCCGGTCTCTGTGGGGGTCAGGTTTACGTAGAGGGAATTGTTCTTCAACACTGTTATGTGGACTGGGGCTTTGGCCTTTAGCTGGGCATCAATTAGAAACTGAGCCTCTGCCAAGGGAGAGTCCATGATGTATCGTCTGTTGATAGCCACGATGATCTGTCCAGCTGCTGCCCCAAGGAGCTAGGCAAGTGGTGTGTGTGTAGAGGGAGGAGAGAGAAGGGGAGAGCAGTGGATGAGAGGTACCGTACAAGAGGGGAGGTGACCATGGGAAGGGGGAGGCAACCATGGTGGAAGTGTTGTTCCCCCCCCCCCCCCCCCCCCATATCCACTCCGCACATAATGGGGTGAGGAAAGGAGATTGTTTCTGCTTACCTGGGTTTCAGCATTGATGGACTTTATTTTTATTGGATCAAATCCAGCCAGCTCGATACCATAGCCTCCTTGGGAGTATGGAATCTGCATGTGGGGATGAGGGAAATCCCCTTCTCCTGCTTAAGGGGATCCATGTGGGTGCATGCAACATACAATTTTTGTCCCACAATTTAATAGCTACATGTCCTGCCCCCTTTTATCTGCTCAAGCAAAGGAAGTGCACACAACTATGCTGTGGCACACACATAGGTCAAGTAATGGTTGTGTGTGCACAAGTGATGAGTGCATGTGGTCACTATTTTCTTTTTTACACTTACGTATGTGTGCATGTGTGTGTGTGCCCCTGGGAAATGTGACTGACAAATGAAGGGAGGTGGCACGCGTCACACAACAAATTCAGCGTTGGAACGTGAGCTGGTTAGGGGGGGGGCTATAATTATCTTTATCTTTCCAACTTTTGTTTATGATTACTGTGAATTCATGTGCCTTCCTTCCAAGGATATTAAATGAATTCGATTATATTACCGCAAGAGCGTTCGCGGCGGCCAGTGCATTTTATTCAGGGCCACATGACACAGCTGCGCGAGGTTTACATTACGCGCGCCGTCAGAAATTCATAGACGTCTCGACGCCTTGCCACCAATAACCACCTCTTAGCAGTCCCACCTCCCAGACTCGTTATACGCACCGTGAACGTGGAAGAGACGAGGAGCTGAACTCTGCTGAACTCTGGTCGAGACTGGGTCTTTTTGTCACCCCCATCATGTCCATCATCCGCAGTAAACCTGTAGTGAATCTTTCCGTCTTTGAAGTCCTGAGCATCACTCACTGTATGCAAAACAAAACAAATCCAACACACACAAACACACAGTGAATGCACAAAACATGGACACCACATAAAAGTAAACACACATGCGCACAAAACACATAAATACACATACATACATAGTTCTTTTAAAATGTCATAGATAGACACAAACAACATTTATGTATACAGTTCTTTTTAAAATGTTGTACACACATTCAATTTTAAAATGGCAATCTGACACTGTACACGTACCATGTCTAATAACGTTAGTGGCAAAGAGGTCTTGACCAAGCTGCACTCCCTCTTCACGACTCTCTATGTCTTTCTCCTCTAACAACCAGTCCAACAATTTGCGCGCACTGATGTTGCACTTGTTCTGTTCCTGCCTGTTGTGCATTATTTGGAGGAAAGACTGACTTACAATTTCTACCATATCCTCCCCCTTCCCAATGTACGTAGCATCCCACACTCCCTCGATATTTCTGGCCTCTCACCTTATCAAGGAGTTGAACTGTCCATGTAGTCTAGCATATAGCATCAGTCCCTGAGTGCATTGGAATGATGAAGAGCAGGTTGATCAGAAAGTGGGGAAAAGGAATTGGATGGAGGAAAGAGGAGGGAGAAAGAAGGAAAGATGCAACAGAGATAGAGAATAATTCAGCTTCAAGGAGGGCTATGCATATTATCAAATGCAGTTACCCTGGAGACAAGGTCAGCCGTCTCATATTTTGCCCTGAACGTCCTATCATCGAAACGAAACCTGTAGACAAGGTCACCAATCTTGAACTGATGCTTGTCCTGAACTATTGATGACCAAAAAGATCAAACCAGACAAAGGATGACAAACACAACAAAAAGCAGATGTATATCCCCCTACCGTGATGAATAACCCCACTTTCCACCAGGGCCTGGCCAAAGATGATGCCCTCATCCTTGTCAGCCACCTCCTTGTTTGCTACCAGCCACTGCACCAGCTCCTCTCCTGTGAAGGACAGGGAGTAGGTCCTCAGCATGACCTTGTGGTCCCTCAGGAGCTCCTTGGAGACGAGAAGCCTGTCGTGTATCTTCCTCCCCTTCTCCATCACCACAATGTGGGTGTCATTGGCAATGCCGGCTGCCAAGCCTGTGTTTGCGTGTAGATGCAGGGGACAAAAGGAGCCAAGTCAAGTGGGGGAGGGATGGGCGCACCCCTCCATGATGCAGTGCTCACGTTTCCTCTTCTCTTTCAGTTTCCGTAGTGCCTCCATCCACTGCTGCTTGTCTTCGGCAGTCTTGGCATATAGTACGAACCATTTGTTCTTGGCAATGTTGTGGACCTTCCAGCTGTTCGTGACGGTGATACCATTGGTATGAAAGTCAGCTGCAGTTTGGAATGGGGGGAAAGCACTAACCAGTAGCATTTGGTACATACACATACACATACACATACACACACACACATATACACACACACACACACACACACACACACACACACACACACACACACACACACACACACACACACACACACACACACACACACACACACACACACACACACACACACACACAATATGCAGTGTGTGGACATAGCCTTGCACACTTTTTGGGCTGTATTGCAAAAACACGGATAAGAATATATTATGAGGTACACACGAATCTGTGGGCACAGTTTGTAGTACACACACACACTTGTAGGCAGGAAATGAAATGTAAATAAACACACAACAGCATACATGTGCCATCTTCAATGCTCTCAAAGTCCAGGTTTTCAACAGGTATTCGTCCCCGAAATGACAGAGACTTGTTGCTGAATGGAAGAGGATATATTACAACAAGGGAGATAAAATGAGAAGGGAGGGAAGATGAGAGGTGAGGCAGGGGACAGTGGAGGGAAGATGAGAGGGACGGGACAGTGGAGGGAAGATGAGAGGTGAGCCAGGGAACAGTGGAGGGAAGATGAGAGGTGGGCCAGGGAACATTGGAGGGAAGATAAGAGGTGAGGCAGGGAAGAGTGGAGGGAAGATGAGAGGTGAGGCAGGGAAGAGTGGAGGGAAGATGAGAGGTGAGGCAGGGAAGAGTGGAGGGAAGATGAGAGGTGAGCCAGGGAACATTGGAGGGAAGATAAGAGGTGAGGCAGGGAAGAGTGGAGGGAAGGAAGAGTGGAGGGAAGATGAGAGGTGAGGCAGGGAACAGTGGAGGGAAGATGAGAGGGGAGGCACGGAACAGTGGAGGGAAGATGAGAGGGGAGGCAGGGAACAGTGGAGGGAAGATGAGAGGTGAGCCAGGGAACATTGGAGGGAAGATAAGAGGTGAGGCAGGGAAGAGTGGAGGGAATATGAGAGGTGAGCCTGGGAACAGTGGAGGGAAGATGAGAGGTAAGGCAGGGAACAGTGGAGGGAAGATGAGAGGTGAGGCAGGGAACAGTGGAGGGAAGATGAGAGGTAAGGCAGGGGAAAGTGGAGGGAAGATGAGAGGTGAGGCAGGGAACAGTGGAGGGAAGATGAGAGATGAGGCAGGGGACAGTGGAGGGAAGATGAGAGATGAGGCAGGGGACAGTGGAAGGAAGATGAGAGGGGAGGCATGGAACAGTGGAGGGAAGATGAGAGGTGAGGCAGGACAAATGACAGTCACAAAGGAGTAAGGTGGAGGAAATGGATTTGAAAATGGAGATGAAGATAAGGTAAGAGAGGAGTGGTCAAAATGAAACAGAAAGCTGAAACCTTGAATCCCTCCCCTATTTCCTGTTTGCTCACATCAAGCTCTTCTTGCAGTAGACCAGGAGATTGTCAAAGAGGTAGAACACCCGCTCCTGTGAGTTCCCTGCAGAGATCTTCACAAGGGTTCCCTCCCTGACCAGTTCGTTGCAGGTGTCTACTGCATTTGACCCCTCCCACCCCTCAATGGTGTTCTGAAGGTCAGCTATCTTCTCAAGCTTCTCAACCCTTCGCTTGGCCTCGTTGATGACGCTGCAATACTCCCTCATCATGGTTAGGGCCTGTTTCGTGTTCTCATGATCCGGGTGGCCCTGTGGGGTGTACTTGAGCAGCTCCTGGGGGGGAGGAGGGGGAGGAGGAGGGGGAGGAGGAGGGGAGGAGGAGGGGGAGGAGGAGGGGGAGGAGGAGGAGGGGAGGAGGAGGGGGAGGAGGAGGGGAGGAGGAGGGGGAGGAGGAGGGGGAGGAGGAGGGGGAGGAGGAGGGGAGGAGGAGGGGGAGGAGGAGGGGAGGAAGAGGGGGAGGAGGAGGGGAGGAGGAGGGGGGAGGAGGAGGGGAGAAGGAGGGGAGGAGGAGGGGAGGAGGAGGAGAGGAGGATTGCAAGAATTAAAGATGAATATCTATGCAAAAGCAGGCATTTTGCAGACATACATGCAGCGAGGAGCAAGGCTGGGAGGGGGCGGGGGGAGGGGGGAAGAAGAAACTGGACAACACTGTAAAGGGATGTGTGTGCAGACACGGGAGCAAATGGATGTGTGTGCAGACAAGGCAAGGTGAGCAGCCACGCTAGCAGGTTGAATCCGAACACAGAGATGGACAGTGGAGGGTTCGTGTCTGACACAACGTACTTGTCTTGTAGGAATGCAAGCATGTGACAGAGTGTAATAATTCAGGTGGCAGCATGGCCCAGTGCTTTTTATTGCAGATAGGGGCTTGTTGTCAAAAGGGCTTGTCTTAAAACATAAACAGCTAACCTTCCAAGAGCCTAAACAAAGTTGATCTTTCCAAATTCCACACCACTCTCCCACCTGAATGTATACTCACTCCCCTCTTGTTTCTGGCACCACACCCAATGGCCAAACCCCTCACCCTGAAGAGCAGTGGGTACTTGCAGATCCTCTGGATGGGCTTGAACACATACGAGCTCAGGTCCTCGTCACCATGGCCACCCAGTAGCAAAGCGGCCTGGGGACAGGGTGGCTCTTCATTACGATTGCCAACCTTTTGAGTTGCACAAAATGACAAAGGAACTCTTACCACAAAGAAAGCCTTCACAGTAGGCTGTTCCTCGAATTCGTAGAGGACCTTCTGAGATTGTTCGTTGTTTTCACCGTACATTTTATAGGCCCCGAATCTGTCCCGCTAAAATAAAAAGAGCGGGCAGTACGTTAGGGTCAACCGGAGCAATATGTGGGTGTATGTGTGAAGTAAGCATGTTTACACATGCATGTCTATGTGTGTGCAGCACGTACACTGTGTGTGTGCGTGCAACTGGCTGGCTTACGATGACGAGATAACAGCCCGCTATCGGCGTGTCGTACGACAGCGAGGACGCGCATGTCTTGTCCAGCACCTCTATGAGGTCCTCGTGCATGGCCGCAATCTCCTCGATATTACAAAACAGCGTCTTTATCCTCTCGTCCGTGAACGAAGTCTCCACCTTGGCCGCCGCATCTTGCATCGCCTTCTGTCTCGCCTTTTCCAAGATGTGCTGTGGCGTTACCCCAAAAGCCAAAGGGTGAAAAAAAAAGAAAAAAAAAAAGGAAAAGCGACTCAAATGGACCGACGCCCACCGTTACCCCCCCCCAAACCGGAGAAGCCTGCGAGAAGCTATATTTTGTTGTTTGCTCCCAACGCTGTATGCGAGACACTTGATACGAAACTAAACACCTACCGTGAAGAAACGGATCTTCTTGGTGTAGTCTTTCTCCGTTTCGTATATCTCTTTGACGACATGCGTGCGGAACCTCTTCGTCTTCTCGTCCAGCGCCATCATCAGCAAAACTTCCAAACCATATTCACGACTTGCTTATTAATATTATTAAAGAATCAAAAATTTAATGAACGTATATTTTGCCTGACCATGATGACAAGGTGACCATGATGATAAGGTGCAAGGTGACCATGATGGCAAGGTGCAAGGTGATCATGATGGCAAGGTGAACATAATGGTAAGGTGACTATGACAATATCATATTTGTGTAGAGCTCTATGGCAGTACAGGGAAGCGTCTAAGATGAGTAATGTTTTTTTGTTTCGAATGATTGCAAGGTGACTCATCAATTCGGATCTCATTCATAAAGCAATGGTTTTGCAGTCCATCTTGCATAATGTACTAAGTGTACTTATCGTACACTGTGATCATGGTTTAACCCCATATGTCCCCAATGCATATTTCTAATGAGTCATTTAATCATCACTAATGAGCAAGCTGTACTGCGTAGCACTGCGCCTTCAATCACCATGGACATAAAAAATAACCCATACCTTCCTCTCAAATTGGCCCTAACAAGGGTCAAATTGTCCATAGAGGGATGCACAAGGGTGAGGTTGTGAACTTTTGGGCAGCTGCGTCACATAGCCCACTTGACCTCAGTACCCTACCACTAAACGATTCAAATTGAGACTCAACCCAGCTCTGCACACTTCCCACCATTAGCTCGCTGCCGAGTCCTGCTGTCACACTCGCTTCAGGTAAATAAAACACTTTTTTTTAAGCATAATAAAATGGGGGTGGCCAGCACCTGCTGTGAATGGCATTGGTCTACAATACCTTGCACAGCGACAAAAAGCGTACACAAAAAGGCAACAGTTAAGAATATAGGAAAAACAACAGCGCAACATGGATATTCAGTGACGGCCTCTAAAGGTATGTCATCTCTAGTTCATCGTCGTCAGTGTCCACCTCCTCAGACCCCACAATCTCCCTGATCTCCAGACTCTCCTGCTTAACTCTCAGTGCGGCAATCGAGGACGCAAGGAGGTATCTGGATATGTGGTGTTTGAATGGCACACCCCCCGTGTGTAAACTCAGGCCCAGCTCATAAACCCTCCTGCGTGGGGGCTGTGTTTTTTACCTGTGCTTCTGTTGTGTGATCCCCATGTCAGTAAGTCGATCCTCATTTAATCGCAGTAAAGAGGGCCCTGTTCATTTACACCCAGTTTGCAAAAAAGGGGGTGAGAAGGGAGATGAACACCAAACAAACAAATGTTCACCACACATAAAGCTGCCCCCAGCACACAGTCCCACATGATGTCACCTGTTATGTCGTGATTGGAAAAATTTGCAGAATACAGCGAGTGAAGTGATTGGTTCACTTGCTGAAGCCACACCTGAACATTAGCACTGCTCCACTCTCGAACTGCCAGGTACAAAAGTGCAGACGACATTCATCTCCGCACTCCTCTAACTCCCTACTCACTCTAGTTTCACCTCCCCTTCCATAACAACATTTCTCAGACTTGACACTTCATTCTTTATCCATTACATCCTCTCCTTCCCATGTCCACCCCCACCTCCCACCCTTCACACCCCCTCCCTTACACTACTGACACAACACGCACACTCACCACAATTTGGTAGCTCTCTGCAAGCGACATCAAGGCTCGCCACGCCTCCAACCTCCACCTCTGCGGGGGGTCCTCTGATTGGGCCCCTGGGGGGCAAAAATCCCCCCCGTGCCAGCCACAACATCCTTCTTGCGCTGCCTGAGGATGACATCAGAAGAGGACTTGGAGCCAGCCGTTACGTCAGACATGGTGTGGGTGAGAGGAGTGTGCGCCTTGCTACTGCTGGCAGAGGACTGCGACGCAGGTGGAAAGAACTGGGTCGCCTTGGCAGGGGACTTAGTGGGACTGGAGCCCTGCCCTGCGCCAGCAAGCCTATTGGATGGATTGGCGTTCGATGGCAGCAACCCGACCACAGGAAGAGGATGTTTAGGTGGCTGTGCACCGTTCATTTGACCTTCCTTGTCTGCCAACTGCCTGGGAACATGGGTCAGTGAATCAATTCTCGAAAAGTCCAATAGGGGATCGTCAGGGTTAACTCGTGGTGCCCCACCCCCTTCCTCCTCCTCGTCCTCCTGCTCCTCGCCACTTGAGTCTGGAGGGGAGGGGAGAGAGTCACTGTCGTACAGCTCCAGGAGTACTGTCTGTTGGTCCTCTGGCTCATCCCCAGAGGTTTTCAGAGCCTCGAGAACCCCCTGTGCTGACAGCTGGGCCCCACCCACTGTGTTCGCGTATCTTGACTGTTCTGTTGTTTTTGTTTGTTTAACCCCATGGAAGGGGTGTGGAAGTAGACAGCATGTGAACCCCATTTGACCCCCAAGGTTGCGTAACGTACCTAACTTGGCATCAATGGCTTTTTTGTCCAACTGTACATAAGAGTGGCAAGGGCGGAGGCAAGTAAATGTCACTCACACACACACACACACACACACACACACACACACACACACACGCACGCACGCACGCTACCTTGGACTGAACGGCAATCAACGCTCTTCGTCTTTCGACGTCAGTGGTGGGAACGGGACGAGGCCTGGCTACGCACACAGACAGGCTCCTCCCCCCAAACTGGTTAAGCAGCGGCACAATCTCATCCGCATCATCCTTTAAGACGTCCACGCTGTTGATCTTAACGATGAAGTCTCCCTGCCTCAGCCCGCCCTGTTCTGCCGCGGAGCCCGCCACGACGTCACTTACAGCCGGCGGGCCACATCCTCGGACACTCAACCCGTATTTGCCGGCAGGCGCGGGTTGTATTGTTAGCGTGCTACAAATAGGATGCGAAGACGAATAAGGGGAACACACACAATGGATGACATGCTGGGACTCACTGTAGCGCTATTTGAAGCGAAGGATCCCTTTTGGGCACAGACATTTTACGTAAGGAATCTAATTGCTAATGAAGAGGCGCACGTGATGTGCTGTTATACATGTACAACCCTAAATATTGCGGACACTTTAGGGACCGTATTAAAGATACTTACTTATTCAGGTGTTTGACATTTCCAAAGTAAGTTGTATGGGACCTAGGGATAGTGTCCTGTTGATCGAGGACGGCTTTTCGATTATTGAATTATCGGAAGCACAAATACATCTGTGCAATGTAGTAAGCATTTCGCAATTGTAAGCATATAATTATCTAGCTCTCTGCCCCATCTATATTACAAACGTTCTCATGACCACATCATACGAAACGATGGATTTTGAAAGTGGATGCAATATATCACCGCCACTGAACATTTTCGTTGTCGTGTCGTCAGATTTTTTGTGTCGTGTCACGAAAAATTTGGTCCGGGGAAAACATCGGTCCGGCCGGACCAATTTTGGCGACCAAAAGTGGTCCGGCCGGACCTAAAATGACGCCAAAATTTGTCCAGGCAAACCAAAACTGGTCCGGGCACATAAGACCTGGAACACGTGGAGCATTACACAGCCAACAGTTTACAGTATGGTAACAATATTGATAAGCCAATCAACCTGTATCAAGCCAGATGTGAATATTGTATCATGATGATAGCGCTGACAACATTGTACCAGGATCGAAATAAAAAATTGTTACCAGATGTTATCAATCAGTATCTAGCTTGTTATCTTGTCGTATGTCTATTGATAACAGCTTGTACCAGTATTGATACGATGGTACCGTATATAAATAAATGGGACAGTTTCCGCGAAAATTGCCCCACGGTTAAAATGTTATAAAAATGCATCGCGTTTGAATCGCTATAACTTCCCAACGGATAACGCTATCGACTACCTATTTGCGACACTTCATAGTGAAATGGTGCAGTATGAAGTGTCGAAAATAGGAAGTCGATAGCGTTATCCGTTGGGAAGTTATAGCAATTCAAACGCGATGCATTTTTATAACATTTGAACCGTGGGGCAATTTTCGCGGAAACTGTCCCAAATGGTATATAGCACAAAAAAATAAGAATAAAAATGAAGGTTCCAATTGTTTGGATCTCTCAAATCACTGACTACCAGACTCCAGGTTGTAAGGTGGGGTGCATGACGACGTATACTAAATTTATACACTTAGTTGAAGGCAGTTGGCTGCTAGAGAACGCTGCTGATGTACTAAGCTCGCCGGCCATCGCGTGGTCAAATATATCGGCTTCGAAGCACGTGTCAGAAAAAAATTGAAATGGCGCGTTTCACCGTTTGCTTCGAGGTGAGAGCAAAAGGCTTTAAGTGACCGTCTCTCCTATGTTACAAAGGATTCTTTATTTAGGATTTGAAGGCGAATTTTATTGCAAAGAATGCAATGAGGGTTTTCATTACAAGAGTCGACTTGAACGACATATTCAGAGTTCATCACATAAGGCTTTTGTGGATGCAATGGAGCGGCAACGCCGCAACGGACATCAACGATCGAGGTAAATAACGCGGTACTGATGCATGCAATGTATTGTATTAACTGACTTTAGCCCCACCAAGAACCGCGTACATCAACATCGCAGATGATGAATACGCTGAACAGGATTTCGGTGCAGAAGATGCCGCGGATAATGATGAGTATGCTGATAAGGACTTTGAGAACCTTGTAAAACAGTTTAGGGTGGATGAGAAAATGTGCTACTATCCATTCCCAAGTAAGATATTTGCTCTCCTTTACATGGTCCACATCCCATCGTATGTACTGATGTACTTCTATCTACTGGGTACCACTATTTCCTTTACAACAGGGTAGCACAGCTCTTATGTTTATTTCGTTCATACTCAAAGAATGTGGTATTAACGTGCCTAGCCTGAGAGCATTCATAGTACTTGGAGTTGATATGCCACAGAGGGTTAGTTAATCATTGCTTCAATTTCATCAGCATATAAAGTGGATCTTCTTAGCACTTGTCCACAGATGGAAATCCATATTACAGCCTCTCATTGACATCCATCATACGCAACTGCTTACAAACCCTGAGATATCCAGCTGCTTGGCTCGTTTTCCTGTTCGTACAGAGGGTGATTACACGTATGTTAATGTGTCATTCATTATTGTTTTTTAAAATACGCATTTGGTGTAATACAGTAAAATTTATCCTAGAAAGCGTTGGAATGAAAATCCCAGGTTTGCTACACTAATGGTGTCACTACCTCATGGAGAGGAAATATTTGTACGCAATTGCGTTTATTTTCACCACAATGACATTGGTATGACAAAAGGAGTCATTCTGTCATTTTTCAAGCAGGTACACTTGTTACGCATACTGTAACACATTTACAATACGTGCGTAACGTATGTAGATTTCAAATCACCAGTTAATTACTTACTTTCATTTATCCAGGGTTCTTCAAATGAGTTGCATGTTGAAATAGAACCTGTTATTGACAAGGACGCATTCATACACATAACTTCGTACCCTGAAGATGTATACTTTCCAGAAGATTGTGGCATTCACCATCCATTTAACTCAAGTATCCCACCTTGCTCAACCTTCATCATCTCTTCTAAACTGGGATGGAAGTAAATTTGAAAGGCTAAGCTCACAGGTAATGTTTTTTGGGCATAGCTTATCGTTACTTTATTATTTTGGACATTGACAAGTATCTCACACCTCATCCGCTTAAGGAAAAGGCTAGTGGTACCACTAATTTTATTCTGTGATGATACAAGTGGCAATCATAGCAAAAAGTGGCACAAATTTGACTGTTGGTACCTTTTGCTAGCAGGCCTTCCTCGCCACGAGAATAGCACAGTATCAAATATTCATTTTGTGTGTTGTTCAGACAACGGGACACCTTTTGTTTCTGAGCTACTGTGAATGTGTTAGAAACAACTGGTATTGATGCTAGCACTTGCACTACTGCTCTAGTGATTGCACCTCTTATATTGATTATCTGTGACAACCCACGTGCAGATCAGAGCTGTTAGGCCATCTTGGGAGCACAGCACTGAAGTATTGCCGCATTTGCATGGTATGTTAATTATACATGTAGGTAAGAACTAGGACGGTATGTGATTTTGTTTGCACAGGCTGATAAGAATGATTCTCTAAACATCATCTGTGAACAACGGAACTTAATGCAAGCTCAATGCAGACTCTGCAAATTGAACTTGAAGTGAATATGCAAAAAGTGAGGTGCGAAAGAGATTTGGACTGCGTGAAATCACCAACAACCCATGGTTTCATTTCCTTGGAGACATATTCTTGTAAGTGTTAAGTGCATGCAGTCAAACTAATACCTTCGTACAATATATGGGAAAGTGTCTAGCAAAGTATCCCTTCTGTGTAGTTTTTCAATTTTGATTTTCTTGATTTTCAAAGAGGTTGATCCATAAAGTTAAAAAGCACTGAATTTACTATTAGGCATACATTTCAATACGAGCATTACTTTTCTCTTGCTTCTCCTGAAATTATTTTAAGGGTAATTGGACACTCATATATACATAATTATACGGGACAGTTCACGTGAAAATGATAACTCGCATTTATATATAAAATGTTATATAAATGCTTCTCGTTTGAATCGTTATATCTTCCGAACGGTAAACGCTATCAACATCCTATTGTCAACACTTCATACCACACCATTTCTCTATGGTAAAATACTTTTTGGGATCTTGCACTTGCTCCTTGCCAGTATTGCAACGTTCAATACCCCACCGGGTTCAAACCCGCCATAACTTTCTGTAGGAGTAATGAAATCGCTTCAAATTCGGTATGTAGGTAGAGAGGTCCTATACCTATCGATTTGTTCTGTTCGTTAATTTTTATGCCATCTGTTACGGAGATACAGTTCAATAAACTACGTGCACGTTTTCCCGCTTGATTCGCGCCAATGTAATAATCCCCGCCTCCCCATACATTGAGCGGAGTGCAATTTGCCCAAATCATTGGCGCGAAACGAGCGCAAAAATGTGCACGTAGTTTGTTCAACTGTATCTCCGTAACGGATTGCATAAAAATTAACGAACAGAACAAATAAATAGATATAGGACCTCTCCACCTACAAACCGAATTTGAAGCGATTTGATTACTCCTACAGAAAGTTATAGCGGGTTTGAACCCGGTGGGGTATCGAACATTGCAATACTGGCAAGGAGCACGTGCAAGACCCCAAAACATACTTTGCCATAGAGAAATGGTGTGGTATGAAGTGTTGAAAATAGGATGTTGATAGCATTAACCGTTCGGAAGATATAGCGATTCAAAAGAGAAGCATTTATATAACATTTTATATATAAATGCGAGTTATCATTTTCGTGTGAACTGTCCCATACATATATTTAAGTTAGATAATTTTTTAGATACTTACCAATTGAAGTTCTGCACACAATACTATATGGCCTGTGAAAGTATATCTTGAAAAAAATTATTCCTAAATTATCTGCAAAGCAGAAAGAAGAAATTCTTGCAAGGATACGAGCTTTTAACACCTCTGGGTTCCAGGTCAAAATGTATGGAAATATTTCCAGTCCTTTCGTGGCCGGGACGTTAAAGGGTGGTCTCAAATGGCCATGTTCATTTTGTCACCCACTTGACTGAAGGAGTGAAATTGGTACTTCTGTATTATACCAAGGTATTTCGACCATACAAGTTTCATGGCATTTTTAAATAACTGGCTCATGTTTTGTGTATGTAGGTTTTTGAAATGACATATTGCATGCAGCTATTTTTCACCATATCGGGCTGCAGAATGGAACAGCATTTGCGACATATTTGTTCAAGCTGTTAAAATCCATATGCCAGAAGTGCTACAAAAGCATAAAGTACATCCATTTCTCCATATCATTCCGTGTATGATCCAGTTTGGACCTACATCAGCATTCTGTGCAGAAAGGTAAAATGATCTTGCATTGCTTACAAACATGACTAGTACCTTTAACCATATAGGTGTGAGTCGTTCAATGCTTCTGTAAGAGGACAGAATGTTTATGGGAACCACAAGTCACCTAGCCGGGACATTGCAATTAACTTTGCACATTTGCAGTGGCACAAATGGAGAGTAAGTGTTGTCATACATGTTTAAAAATAATAATAATGTGTTTCATTTTTCAGTGGTAATTCTACTCTGTTTAAACTTCCACAAATCCAACACTATATTAATGGTACGTCCATCAGGGAGCTCTACGACTGTGAAATCTATCGACCTGGAACACTGCGTTCTGTGAGTGTTTTGTCATGCATTTGTACTGTGGTGATTGTATCTTGTTTAATAGGTATGTTGCAACTCCCAAGCAATGCAATTGCAGAATATAGTTGTTTGACTTCATGGCAGTGAACCCTGCCATCTCTCTACCCTCACTCCATCCTATGAACTATTACAACCTGAGTGATGTAGTCAGAGGCACTGTGTCTTGGGCAAAACAGATTGTCTGTTGTGGTAACTATACAGCATCAGTCAGGTAAAACATATGACAGTTATTAGTGCTGTTATGATACAAACTCAATGACCCATGCAGAATGTCAAGTTTGGAGTTTTACTTGTAGCCTGCAAACCAAAATACAGAAGGAACTGCATTCTGTTTAATTCAGGTTTTTAACCTCTCACTACTAGCTAAGAGGAAGCTGTACAATGACTGTGACTCTACCCTGTTTGAGCTTTCAAACAAAGTCATAGCAACTGCAGCAATGAACATCAGAAGAGCGGTTTCCTTTGTACACCAATGCTCAGCAACATGCCACTTTGAAGAGGGGCCAATGCCTGTACATATTGAAAGAGCGCAGATGTCTCAAACAAAGCTGCATTTTATACATGACTTTAGTAACAAAATGTATTGCTACAACAGGTACTGTATATTGCCTACATCCCTAAGCAGATTTAATTAAAGTTATTTACTTCCGCCTTATCAATACTGATACAAGGTTATCAATACTGGTACAGGGTTGAGTAATAACAGCTTGGTACAATATTGATGAATAATCGGTATTGTTACAGTATTGATACATGAAAGATACAAGTTGATATCAATGCTGTTACTAGACTGCTGCATCGGGATTGTATCAACTTTGCCCGAAGTCATTGTAAACAGGATTGTACACTACCCTGTATCAATGATGATAACATCTTGTAACAGTACCGTATCAATGTCGCTACAATAATAGATTATTGGCTGTGTAATAATCTCGTTCTTTTTGAAAATGGCTGATTCAAGTGAAGAGGGAGATGCCAAAAGTGGGGACCTAGTAGAAGAAGCATATGAGTGCTTGGTAAAAAAAAGTGTACCCTGTGGGTGCAAGCGTAGCGCGCAAGCGATGCATACGAAGAAAGGCTCAGAAATTTGTTGTGAAAGGTGGAGAAATGTACTTTAAGGAGAAGAAGGGCAAGGTTTGTTCATTTTAATTTAGCTAATGCACACAACTGTGTCGTTCGCACGTCATGGGTTGAGCTTAATTAGGGTAGCGTAGGTAGTGCTCGCCACCCGCGAGTAGCGATCTCGGTTGTCTTGAATATACAGCAAACAAGAAGGATAATTATACAAATATACCTGATTCCAAGAGATCGTCAGCTATCACTCTATACTACTAGCGCTCCGTTTATTCAAAAAACATGCTTCGTACTTAGGAAAACAACTGTTTTATCCAATTAAGCGGATTTCTGGTATAGTCGCCAGTGCGGTTGGTCTCTCGCCACGTTTGGTTGGAGTGTTCGCCACCACCCTGTATTTCGTTGTTACGTAGCGCATGGAAGATGGATTGTAACACAACATTGCTTAACAAAGTTATCAAGTATGGAGCAGCCTTTAACAACCCCAGGAAAGCTTCACTGCCCAATGCCCAACTAGGATCTACACTTCCCACAGACTCGCAAGGAATGTTCTGTTTGTAGGAATACACAATCATGGGTGGGGCCAAACTCCCATTTGCAGAGTATCCTATCAGTACAGTTAGGCCCTCCTTGTCATTCTCTTTGGACACTTCCAAAAAGTTCTTGTAATTAACTGGCCCCAAAACAGTACCCCTTTTCTTGGCAAGAAGAAAGTGTGACTCATCAAAGTTGAAAACACGATGAGGATCTAAGAGGACATCCCCAGCCCTTTCCTCTTCAACTCTATACGTCTCTATATCTGCAAACCACTTGCGAATATGAGCCTCTGTTACTGTGGCCCTTCCACCTGTTCATTTTTCAGGGAATCTTTCTGTCAGCTGAGGGTTGCGCTGCAGAAACCCATAAAACCAATATTTACCTGGCCTATCGTCAGTAAATGGGGTTTTCCTTTTATCCTCCTTTACAACCTTTTGCACAATATCCAATAAATCATCACGATTTATTGGAAAGCCGCACTTGAGCAACTTGATGCAAAAGGTTGTTAACGAAGCCTCCTCAGCCCTAGTGAGGACTGGATTAGGACCCATCTGCCTTCCTTCAGGACTTCTGCCAGAGAGTTTGTCACGAAGTGTAGAACGTGGTACACTAAATGTTTTAGATGCAGCAAAACAAGTCATACGACCCTCCCTCACTTCCTTCAGAGCTGCATCCATGCTCTCAGCTGAATACTTCAATAATTCTCGTTCCATTACAGAACACTACAATATGATTAAAAAATGTATTACTTCATACACTATGACCATGAGCATGTACAAGCATATATGTAAGCTAAGTATAAGTTCAAGATAATCTTCTCTGTATTTGCAGAAGTAGTTGCACTCTCTCCAGCTAAGCTTGATGAATGATGAGAACAGCAGATAGACATTTAAGAATGGGCCTAGTATTTTAGCTGAATGACCGCATGCGGAATGAGACACAATTGACCCGTGCATGTACCCCTATGGCGAACACTCCTCCACAACATACAGACCACATACGCTTAGCACACAAGATATAGGAAACATTTGGGAGCCTAATGGTTGCCAATTTAAGCCAAAAGACAAATTTCATGAGGTAGGAGTAGTCGCCACCCCTGGCGACTACTCCTTACGAGCGTAAATTCCGTTGGAGTGTTCGCCACCCTCACTAATTCTCGAGTCATAAGGTTTCTTTTAAAACAAAGCTAAGTACATTGTACAGAAATAATTACTCTTCTATAATAGCACGATATTACGTCAATCTGTGCTACATACCTCGCGTACACTAACTTGCACCAATAGAACCCGCTAGCAATTGTGCGGTGTTTACAGCGCCATTTAACCTAGAAATGAGGTAGCTAACTTTGTATAATTATTTTGCAAAAACGTTAATAGTAAATAAAACTTGAACAACGTGCCGTAAACACAGAGTCCCAGGAGTGTTGCTTCCGTTTTGTGCCAAGACATACAAATGTTAGGTAAGCCCTAGCGCCACGTTTGAAAGGAAGAGTGGCGAGCACTCCTGCACTGGCGACCATACCTGACGCTACCCTATTATAGATAATGGAAATACGATTTGTTGGAGTTAAGAAAGAGCAGCGTCGTATTCTGAAGGCTTGTCATGTGGATCCGACGTCCAGGCACATGGGAGTGAAGCGAACTTTGAACAGGGTCAGCGAGCGGTTCATCTGGCCTAATGGTCAAAGATGTGATACGGTTAGCGGACATGCAACTTAAATTCTATAAAGTCCATACCTGAATTTAATTTACTACAGGTCGCCAAATGTGACATCTGCCAGCATGCAAATCGGAAACACATGCATACAGCCCCAGAACTACACCCGGTTCCAGTTAAGTCACCATGGAATCACATTGGCATTGATTTTGTTGGGACACTTGTGAAGTCTAAGTCAGAAAATCAATACATCCTGACTGTGTGTGACTACTTCTCTAAATGGGTAGAAGCAGTTCCACTTCCATCTAAACATGCAATCGGAGTTGCCAATGCACTCTACAAGGTAGTCAATGAAGCAATGTTTTCCTATGTGCAATTACATTATAAATGCATTTACATTGCAACTGATATTTTAAAAATTAAGTTATAGTACATTAATATAATGCCATGCCCACTCCAGTCCTATGTCCAAGTCTCAGTACTCCAAAGAAACAGAGGCCACTCTCCAACATCTTAGTGCTAGCAAACAACATATGGAAGAGCATTATTATGCTGATAATCACATCAGTGATGTTCAAGATGATGGCAATCCGCTTTATGCGTGGAAGAGTGTGTCATATACATTAGAAGGCTGTAAGAGTGAAAGTTTAAATGTCTATGATCATGAAAGTACTCAAATGGGTGACATTGCATTTGTATTGGAGTCTTCCAAGCATATGACAGTACCTGAATTACCAAATCCCCATATAGTGAGATGGCTACAAGTACTCCAACTTTAAGTGGAGGATATTTTACACCAATGGAAGATGGAAACGGCTTATCTCCAATACCAGTTTGTGATGTGCTGAGCCACTATAAGGAGAGCGTTCAACCTGCACTTTCCACCACTGCCTCTACCCAAACCCCACATCCTCGTCTGCTTGTCCATCACAGGTTCCTCAAACTAGCAGCTGTCCACAGAGAGATTTTCCAAAGAGTCCAAATTCACAAATGCAACTGAAAGTTGCTATCACAAAGGATAAATGTCATTTGAAAAGTAAACAACATAAGAGCCACAGTGAAAAACTGGAAGTGATTCCTAGTGAAGAAAGTAAGCGATTATGATTATATTCAATTTTATTAAAATTCTGCATTTGTTTATTTCCACAGAACAAAAGAAATCTCAAGGGTTACAAGTTTGAATACCATCACTTAACCTACTAGCTGAAGACAACCAGGCCATTCAAGAAGGAAAATGGTTATCAGATCATGTTATAAATGATGCACAGGAACTACTGAAATACTTCCATTGGCGGACTACAAAATGCCTTGTTGGCACAAAACTTGCAATTCACAATTGAAAGAGAAAGGTTTGTGCAAATTTTACATGTTTCGGGGAAGCACTGGATTACAATAGCAAATAATGGATCCACAGGTGGAGAGATAAAGGTTTATGATAGCATGGGACATTCAGATCTTCCAGAGGAGACTAAACAGCAAATAGCTGCGTTGATTTTTTCCTCAGTCAATAAGATCACATTGACATTTCAGACTGTTCAATGGCAACAAGATTCAGTGCAGTAGTTGTGGCCTCTTTGCTGTTGCTTTTGCTACATCTCTTTGTTTTGGATCTGATCCAAGGACCATAATGTATGATTCGGCAACCCTAAGGTCCCACTTAAGCATTGTTTTGTATCCAAAATCAGTCCGGTAGGACCACTTTTAGGTAGGACCACTTTTGCCATGACAGACCCCCCCCCCCCCCCCCCCCCCCCAATTTTAGAAGCATTCGGAACCCTTAATGCTATCACGGTGTCGCATATAGCATATCAACGTAGTATTCTGTAGAAATGGTACGCAATGTATGCTATACATTGAAGTGTTTGCTATTTTAACTGAAAAATTAATTGCCGGAGTCAAACGTGATACTGTCAATATTGATTTAGCTGTGTGCTGTGATTTTGCTACAAGAGATAGAAGTATCCATTTTATTTATTGGAACAAAAAATATACCATATTTTTATTGGTGTATGGCTTGTCAAAAAATAATCTTCTGTGCACAAGGTATTTGAAAATTAAATTGTCATTACTAAAATCCATTGAATGACTATGTCATTGAAGCCTTCCATCAACTTAGCTAGCCTTCTTTGACAAGGGACGCTTATAACCCCCCTTCTTTGCAGAACCTTATTTCCTGTTCATCATTGGAGTCATTGGAGAGTTTGGGGGCAGGGGGACAGATATATAGACACATGCACATACAAATATATATGTAATTTCAATCCTACTTTAGACACCACCGGAATAGGATGGAGAGCAGCATCCGTGTTTGCAATTTGGTGTCATTTGCTCACTGGCAGGTATCCAAGATTTCACAAACTAACGTATATCATAAAACATGGAACGTTCTATACCAAAATGGGTCTTGTGGATTTTATTTTATATTTAAAATTAACATAAAATTTAAATCGATATATCTTCCGAAATATTAACGCTATCGGGTTCCTATTTTTAACACAACATACCACACCATTACTATATGTGAAAATCCATTTTGGTGTCTTACACATGCGGGGTACCGACGTTTCAAGGTCCGATACCCCGTAGGGTTCAAAACGGCCATATCTTCAGGTAGGAGTGTCCAAATCGGTTCAAAATAGGTACCTATGTAGAAGGGTCCTACCGCTATTGATTTGTTCTGTTCGTTAATTTTTACTTTATCCGTTATGGAGATACAAGTGTGCAAAGAAATTGCATATTTCCCGGGCGTTACGCGCCATTAACGTTTTACGACTGGCTTCGAGGACGTCCTCGTAATACGTTAATGGCGCGTAACGCCCAGGAAATATGCAATTTCTTTGCATACTTGTATCTCCATAACGGATAAGTAAAAATTAACGAACAGAACAAATCAATAGCGGTAGGACCCTTCTACATAGGTACCTATTTTGAACCGATTTGGACACTCCTACCTGAAGATATGGCCGTTTTGAACCCTACGGGGTATCGGACCTTGAAACGTCGGTACCCCGCATGTGTAAGACACCAAAATGAATTTTCACATATAGTAATGGTGTGGTATGTTGTGTTAAAAATAGGAACCCGATAGCGTTAATATTTGGGACAGTTTCCGCGAAAATTGCCCCACGGTTAAAATGTTATAAAAATGCATCGCGTTTGAATCGCTATAACTTCCCAACGGATAACGCTATTGACTTCCTAATTTCAACACTTCATAGTACAATGGTGTAGTATGAAGTATTGAAAATAGGAAGTCGACAGCCTTATCCGTTGGGAAGTTATAGCGATTCAAACGCGATGCATTTTTATAACATTTTAACCGTGGGGCAATTTTCGCGGAAACTGTCCCATTTCGGAAGATATATCGATTTAAATTTTATGTTATAAAATAAAATCCACAAGACCCATTTTCGTATGGAACGTTCCACATATCTTTCCAGAAAAATCCTTCTCCAGAGTTCTGTCCCTCCCAAAATGTCCTCCTAAAATTCCTCAACGCACTGAATTATATGGAGTTTGACATCTTAGGCACACAGTAAATATAGGTGACTATGCTCACTTGCACCAGATAAGGTCTATTATCAATCCTACTATGTATAGATTACGTAACAAATATACAATGCAGTACGTACGTTACAACAAATCAATCTGTTAAAACAGATATCATATATAGAGGGATTGGAAATAAATCACGTGCCCCATAGACCTCTGTACTTGCGTAGTGCGATTCACACCTCTCTATGTGTTGGAAGGGGTGGATTCTGAAGTAAGGGATAGAAAATCTAATTCTGTTCACCCTCGTCAGTAAATTTATTGTGTTTGAGCAGCAGGCGATGCGCCAAAAGACCTGTCTAAACTACGGATCGTCGTTATTTTGCAAACAAGCCCTCGTGAAGACGTGCGCACGTCATTGTGCATGGGACTGCCGTTCATATAAACGCAGCGCCGGGTTACTCTGCATAAAGCTTTACAAAAAGTATTGTATGTAGTCTGCTCTACTCGATGGTGCTCTTGTTTCTGTCATGCGTATCGTGTCAGCTCTATCAATATTTCAGTGCCTGGTTGGCATGATAAAGCGCATTGTGGGACTGTTTCTACACCATCTATAATCGAAATTTTTTCTTGAAAATGGTTTTGGCAGTGCATTGTGTGTTCTAATCGACTGGGGTACTCTTACTTCTTGAGCGATCTCTTTTTTTTTGGTAGGTATCGGTGTACAAAAATTCAGATTATGTCCTGTGTATAGAACCAGGAAAAACAGAGAAGGAAAAGGTGGCAACTTTCTCTTGTTGTCTCAGTCCCTCGTGATCACAAATCCGTGTGTTTGGCATGCCTGAAGGTAGATGTGAACAGCACGAGTGGGGCAGAAAACGTCTGCCTTGTCCTAGGAACTCCTAAACCTTTTCCTGTGTCCCTATCGGTATCATTCCCTTTAGCGGAAGTTTTCAAGGATATGAAGACAAGTTTCAGTGGCATCAACCAGGAAGAAGACTTCAAATGATATCTCTCCCTTCATCTTGAGCAATTGCCTCCTTGTCTCCACTAACTCTGTGCAAGATGCATGTGAAGGCAGGATGGAATTAAATCCATTGTGCTGATGTTTGTGGTGGTAAAGGATGAGATGTTCTGGGCTGAATTCTGAACTCTACTATTAATTATGAAAACTTCCTGTATTCTGACTCCCAAGTTGAGGTCCATACCAGATGTTCTGAATTAGATTAATCTTTCGGCTAATTTTGATTGATCTTTTGGCCGTTAATCTTTTCGCAAGTTATGTATTGGCAATCCTGCATAACTCTAGCATGGTCAAACAATGAAGACACATCAATGTACTCGTGAATGCACTGAAACCTTAAAAGTCAGTGGAAGCATTGTCCGTGTTAATTGGTGTTGATTAATTTCGTTTCCAATCCCTCTATAAATGATCTTTGGTTCAATCTGTAATTTTCCGTTTTCAAAAACATAGTTTCTTTCTATCGACTGCTCCAATATATCACCGCGATGCGTAGCTTCAGCGGATGCATGATAGCTTGTCATGACGCGATGATCGCTCATCTAAGTCATCTTCTGTTGTTATTATACATATATAGATCTATAAGTGATCTCTGATTTCTATACCCAAGAGGTTGGAGTGCCTCAATATATGTTAACGATTTTTAGGGTGTCACGTGCATTTGAGTCACTATCGGGTGGGGGGACCGGGAAGGGAGGACAACTAATAGCAGGTGGGGGGGGGGGGGGGGGGGGGGGGGGGGAGGGCTATATTGTTCGGGGGACAATATACTCTAGGATATACTGTCCAGAGGGACACTTTTTCCAGCAGGACATTTTATCCTTCGACAACGGTGCCTGGAAATTACTGAAATGTTCTCATGCAGTGGTATTCAGCTGCATGTACCGCTATATAGATTATTGTTAATTCAGCTGAGCGTTCGCCCACATTCATGCTATCAAACCAGGGCGGATACAAGAGGAACCCTTTCCGCAATGGGTTTGGGAGGAGCTCCAGGAACTTTTGAAGAGTCTGATGTCCTCAAAACGGAGTGGATTGTATGCATCTTTCCTGCAGTTACGGCGACTGAGATAATTACATGTGTCATGCAGCTAGGCCTATAAATGTTTCTCCACAACGAATGAAAGTCTCATTCGTAAGGATTTCTGAATGCGCGTACGCCATGCAGGTGTCAAAATGGGATCAGTATACATCAGCACCGCGTTATGCAATAATCGCAAAAATCGATATATCTCTCAAATTAGACCGATTTTTAAGTCGCAATAAACCTAGCTGACAAGTCGATGAACTTTTATTCATAGTCGAAATAATTCGCGGGTTTTGATTTTGAAAATTAAAAATGCTACACATGCAGTCGCATGCATGACTATCGCTTTCTTCACGCCTATCAACTTTCGACTCTTTATTCGATGCAATGTGATGTTTTGCGGACTTGCTATTGAGGGATGCTTTCTTTTATCGTTCGTTATATATCTAGGAAATACGATATTAATTCTTCATCACATCTCAAGAACATCCCTTAAATGCGGACATCTATATATACTGTATACCGGACAATCCTCCGAATGAAATCCCATGCATGCATTGACTTACATTCTGAACCCTTAGTACATGCATGCATGTGGACACACCTCTATATGGACAGCGTAATGTCGCCCAGACAGTATTTAAAAATGCAATATCGCGATACATCATATAAAGCTGATGCATCAACTTAGTGCCGGAACAGTAAACTGGTATAGTTAGTGCTTATTAAATATTTATATCTCGTATGCAAAGATGACATTGATGCCGTTTGGGTGCAAATGCGGCACGCGGCGTGGTGCGAGAAAGAGGATTTGAAATATTAAGTACTGCATGCATTGCATCGAGATAGTCTAGCAACAAATAACACCTGATATATAGACGGTGCATGGCCCCATGCAGAGACCAAACATATCGTCAAGTGCATGTGAAGTCTACATCCATGAATGAAAATAACTAATTTTGCGGTACGTCTCGTAAAGTTCTTTCGGGGAGGTGTGTACATACGCCGTGCACACATGGAAGTCAGATATATATCATTCTAATACTGATACAATAATATACTACATCGGATTGTTTCCGCGAAAAGAAACCTATAACGCATGTTTCTCAAGAATCAAATTTTAGTTGATATTCTAGAGGTATACTCTACACATGCTTCTTACGCACTGAGAATCGGAGTATCTGTCATGCATGGAGTTGTAAACCTCTGAATTTTTATTTAGCCATACATTTCAAAACAAGCGTTTCCGCATTTCTATTGCGCGTATACCGGATAATGTATGCGCGTTGGGTCCGTTTTCGCGGAAATGATCCCACATAACTAGTTGCCATGCGGATTATAATAATGTATGACCTCACTCCAGTATAAATATTACTAGCTATACGTACAAACTGAGTTCATTGCATTGATCATGTCATCTGATAAGCCGCAATTGGACAGTGTGGATGCTGCTCCTAGGGCAGTAGGATGTACTGAAGTAGTCACGCACGTAGGTAAGTTTCAGTTTCCATGCAGCGATCAGTGATAAATCATAAAAGGGAGGACTTATACTGGTATATCGGCTAGCGCATATTGAGCCCAAACCTTGCGGTCAATACAGAACCGAAGATGATCTATACGGTTTACAAAGAAGGAAACAGTCGTCACACGAGCCTCACATCTTGCAGTTCAACTTCATGCACTTGTTTATTCAGTGTCAGTAAGTCGCCGTATACTATAGTGTATCACAAAATGCATGCATGTGCTTGGAGCGAACGAGCGGCACACTTTAAGCACTGCATGCCATCTGCCTTTGCAGCCGGCTTGATCATGTGGGTTGCGCTACTCGTGTTGTGGCTAGGGGGCCTTTATATTGGTAAGTGTGCAAGCTGGTGCGGGACGAGACCCGACGTGCTGCATGATAAATTAAACGGCATCGCCTCGCGCGCGTTGTAAATAATTTTATGAGACTCGAAAATTACAGCTAACGACGTGAAATCGAGTCGCACTTGTTCCGATTTGCCTGGAACCGTATGGAACGCTACGACATTTAACGAGAACCCACATACATGGTGGATTGCGGTGAGTGTACTACTTTTAAATGCGAATCTGAAATCCGCGCGTCTTAATCTTGTGCAAATTCCGTGCATTCCCCTTCTGCTCCTTCCCTCTCCGCCTCATTCTTTCCTCCTCTTCCTCACTCTCTCCCAGTCCAGTAACGTCATCGTCATCCTCACGTTCTGCGCCTCCATGTTGTGCTGTTGCTCAATAATAACCCTGTGTTGCAGCTGCAGAGTAGTTGCCTACATGTCTTTGGTGACCATCGCGATATCCGTCCTTGTCTACTTCGTACTGGCGGCTTGGGTCGGCCTGGGCACCATGATGGTGAACGATCACACGTGCGCCAGCTACTCTCTGTATCTGACGCTGTTCTACGCCTATGTTTTGGTTCTGTTAGCTTTCTGCATCACGTCTGCACTGTGGAAAGCAAACTGCCTCTCTGGAAAGCAAACGTCCCGCCGCAAACATAATGGTGCTATGATATTTGGATGAACTAAAGTGTGCATGAAAATTTATTTTATATCGTGTGCATGTATGTGTGTGTATGTATGTGTGTGTTGTGTGTGTGTGTGCATGTGCGTGTGTGTGTGTGTGTGTGTGTGTGTGTGTGTGTGTGTGTGTGTGTGTGTGTGTGTGTGTGTGTATTATTTTACAACTGAGTGTTCAGTCTGTTTATAAGCAGGCGATGGATACATTGATGCATATATACGGACAAGCAAAACCTCTCAAAAAACTTCTTGCTTGATCCCGGCAGAAAATTTTCGGGAAGGGGGGGTGTCTGTATAAGAGGTGGGTCACAAGAAGGGGGTGGTTGCGGGAGTGGGATGTGGCTTCGTCCCGTGCGAAGCGCGGAAGCTCCGGCCTACTGAAAGTAAATATCTTTTACTTAGGCATCAAAACAAAGGACAGACTGATGGATGATAACAAATTTGTTGGCCATGCTCAATAATCCACGCCCTCGATATCGATCTATCGATTGAACGTTCATATGCGCTTTTATTGGAGTTCTCTACATCGTGACTTCTGTCCGTCAAAGATATAAGTTTCGACGGAATTATATACAACCGTCATTTAGATGCTGATTGAGGTCTAGTCCTATACTTCCCAATCTGAGTCTGTATCATCTTCCTCACGTACACCGGTAACTGGTAGACTAGATGCTGATGGCCCACTGCTGTGATTATGACACACAGTATCTTTCCCACATAATCCAATATCAACTTGCTCTTCGACATATATGTCGAAGAGCAAGTTGATATTGGATTATTTCACCTTGCAAAGTGGGAAAGATACTGTGTGTCATAATCACAGCAGTGGGCCATCAGCATCTAGTCTACCAGTTACCGGTGTACGTGAGGAAGATGATACAGACTCAGATTGGGAAGTATAGGACTAGACCTCAATCAGCATCTAAATGACGGTTGTATATATAATTCCGTCGGAACTTCCTAACACTGATGAGCAGTTAATGGAACAAAGATCCCGTTCAGGATGCGCTATAAAGACGCAATCAGGCAGTCTAGAGCACTAGGCCACTCCAAGTGGTAATCCTGTTTCTCATCCCCCGCCCGCGTCTATTATTGAAAACTGCCGATTTTCAGAAACGGCGCCACTGCGCATGCGTAATGAGTTTAATTAACCTTTCAAAATGGAAGTATCGATCAATTGCAGCGTTTTGTGTGTTTCTAGCAACAGTCTTGTCGTTCCGTGGACAATTTCGGCAGAAAATGTGGCTGAACGCACTGTTGAACAATATTTTGTATCAACAGTGCAAAAATATTTGCCAAGCGGCAGTAGAGGACCGGCTGAGAAGTGGATTCTTCGTGGGGCACTTCTTGGACGTTCAAAGGAGGCACTCGACAACATTGAGCTGAATGTTCCACTACGTATTGCAGCAAACATGTTTGGTGGATTTCTCAGATACCATGTAGTTAAGGTACAATGTGTGCTTGCACCGCAAACCACTAGCGTTGCCGTCTGTAGAAATGCATTTGATGTACTGATGGCCAGTCCAGCCAGATGTAATACATGTTATCCCAAAAAGCTAGAGCTAGTTAAAAATAGGAAGGATGAGCTCTTTAATTACCTTGTTGACCTTCTCCAGGCTAATAAGCTGGTTGGTAAGGAAGAGTCATCTTTAAATTTTGTAAGTGTTTTGTGTAATTGCCTGTGGACTATAGATGGTCATCAGGATACAATGACAGCACAGTTTTGTCCAGTTCCATCAACGTTTGAATCATTTTGTGGATATAATTTACCAGAGAAGTCCAAACATGCAAAGAGGAAACTAAATAATTTGTGCAGCCAGTCACTTCATGCAATTTCATCTTCCTTGTTTGACATATTACAGGGAAATTATTGGAAGAGTGAGCCATGGTCAAAATACTTCAGTGAAGTTCAGTCACTTGCTTGTAGCATATTGCAGTATGCAGAATATCTAGACAGTCGAGTTAAAAAGGTTAAAGTTAATCACACATTGCCAATCCCTGTAAGGGATATATCAGAATCTATGCAAATTAAATACATTGTTTCAACAAGATCTGTATTTCCTTTATTTTTGCAGCTAAACAGTATTTTGAAAAACATGAATGAATATGAATATTTGTTTTTAAATGATCTGTGTCCAGATGATCCGCGAAATAGATATCATTATTTGCAAAGCTTGCAAAAAAATGGTTTAGAATTTCCCACTATACTATGTTCACATACACCTGGAAACAATAAGGGTAATTTGCACTATCTGAAGCTGAAAGTATGTCAGATGCATTTTCCCATAGTCAACAAGTTGTTCATCTCATTGAAAATAATGTACCAACATTTCACACACGAGCAATGCGTCGAGCAATGTTCACCAAGTTTGGACGAATTGCACCCTCTATAAAGCCATCAGTTTTGCGTTACTTTTATTGTGATCTAACGGGTGATGCATCAGCAGCAAACACTGCAGAAGAAGCTGAACTTGATCTAAGGGTAAAGCAATTCATTGAAATGGAACCTGAAGAACCTGGTACCATCTTTGATTTGCGAGAATTGAAGAATCCTGAAAAAAAGACTAAGTACAATGTATTTTGGAACGAGGCAGCAACTTATATTAATGAAGGTGTAAGGACAGCTATTGATGATAGAAGGCATTCAGTTGTCACTCATCTCTCAATAGCAATTTCCATTCGTAACTTTCGAGAGCAGATCAAAGCTCGATGTGCAGAAGGAACACTAATCCCTAGTGATGAATGGATCAGACTGCAGTTTTGGCCAAAGTGCAAAACAGCAAAGACTGCTCTACAGTACACTCGGCGATTGAACATTCGATTTATGGTTCAGGCAAGGCAATTTAGAAAAACCCATGAAGATGCTCATTACACTGCAGCTATGTTAAAGAGTTTGCTATTAGATTCAGAGAACATTCTCATATGTTTTGTTTGGATGATAAACATCGAATGAAGATTGGTGAGCCAGGCTTCCCTGTGGCAGCAGCAGAGCGTGGTAGAAGAGTAATGGTGAAAGTGGGAAGTAGTTTTGATGTAGCTGATCATGACTTCACAAAGTTCAGTATGATTCCAAGTGTAGTATTGGATGATGAACAATATACCACAAGACATCACAGAATCATGGTATCGTGGGAAGGTTTATGTTTCATTGAAAGATGCAGCATTTGAATCTTCATCACCAATTCATCATATGACTGAACTTTCTTCTATTCTCAGTAGCAGGAGAAAAAGATTGTATTATTGTATACTGATGGAGGGCCTGATCACCGTGTCACGTTCCTATCAGTACAACTAGCTCTCATAGCATTATTTTTAAAACATGATCTCGATTTCCTGTGTGCTGCACGTACAGCTCCCTGTCACTCATGGAGCAATCCTGTTGAGAGGATTATGTCCACTTTGAATCTTGGTTTACAGTGTGTGGGACTTATGAGGGAGAAAATGGATGATGAATTTGAAAAAACTGCTCAGCGATGTAAAAGTTTGAAGGATCTGAGAAAAAAGGCAACTGAGAGTGCAGATTTTAAGTCAATGGCCATTGACAGTGTTTCACATGTTAAGTCACTTCTTGCTAGGCTGTTTGGACAACTTGAGTTGAATGAGGAAAAGTTTACCATTCTAAATGCAGCTAGTGAAGAAATGATTGGTGAAATGATGAGTGTGTTAAATGTAATAGAACCCATTTCATCAATGGAATCTATAACAAAAGCATAATTAAAGGGCTTACCACTGCTTACAAAGTTTGTATCACTTCATTGGACTGAGCGAAAGTACAGTTTCCAAGTTAAGAAATGTGGAGATGCAGCATGCAATATATGCAAGCCTCCTAATCTACCAAGGGACATATTCAGTCAGTTAAAGTGGATACCTGACTCTATTCCTGATTCAGATGGACATTATAAACAATTCTCAAGTTTATATGGAACCAAAACTTCTGAGGATTACTGCCCATCTTTGAAACAAAAAAACAAGCGCAGGAAGGTTGTTGGCATCAGAAAGAGAAAAGCTTGAAGAAATACTTAATGATTTTTCTTTCACTTGTGGGGCACCACTTCAAGATTTAGAAATGGAGGGAAAATTGGCTGATGTATACACTCGTAATATTTCATGTAGAGAGCCTGTTGAAAAGCTCTACTATGTTGCAAAGTATCCTGCTATATGTGTGTACTGTGCTGAACCAATGATGGGAAATATGGATGCCGTTCAGCAATACCTTCCACAGTGTGATGTTTGCAAGAACAACCTCCCATTTCTAAGAAGTAACTGAGACTTCATTGCATTGTTTTGTTATATTGCGTTCGTTTCTGTGTTGATTGTGATATTAGAAAATTGGTTTCGCGTCAGAAAATGCATATATACGTAATGTACCGAATAAGCCACACCCACGGTTTCCGGGATGCTGAAAACCCGCCCGCCCGCTCTGAAATTCAATAATGGTTGGATGAGAAACAGGATTACAACTTGGAGTGGCCTTACGTGTTTTTGTGTGGCACTTTGTTTGCTTCCAAGGCGTAACGTCGGGAACAGAATAATGGTGTTCTCTACTGCATTATGGCAGAAATGTTGGATTCCTTGATCTACCTGAAACATCCTGGCTGAACAAGAGCGCTAAAACGTACGTGATGTAACAGCACCTCGTTATTGTTACCCTTTTCCTTTCGCTCAAATGGCGGTGTATTCTACGTGCATTCGGGTTGACAGCAGTGAACTATTCTAAAGAAAGACCTGTGTTGTGGAAGTCAGATGTTACAACGTCACCATCAACTGCTGGGAGGTAAGGCCATTTTTTGGTAAAAGTGTTGTTTCAGTTATGCTTTCTTCAGTTTCTACGAACAGGTTTGTTCTCTTATCAACTTTCTATGTTTCATATTTGTAAACTTGAAACATTAAATTTTTTGACTATGTGATCAATAACCTGAGAAATAAATATAGTATTAACTAGTATATTTAACTTTCCTTACCTCATACGATAGTTCTATATTGCGCGTACACGGTAGGTTCCTCGGTCACGTACAAAATTGCACGTTCGCGCGCGACGTTGCTCTCGAATTATCCCGTGCGCATACAAATGATCCTCCGGGACCGAGAAATCATTCGTATGAAATCGGTCACTCACGATTTCGAGAGCACATGGCGCGCAAATTCGGAAGCACGCTCTTCCGGGTGATATTGCGTGCTGTCACGGGCCCGGATTCAAAGCCCTGAATTGCTGTGTTGTAATGTGGCTGCGTCATACCGCTACCTATACACATTGTATACTAAATGTCGAACACCAACCCGAACATTAACAATGTTAGTTACTTATCAATGAACGTACCAGCCATCATACTCATAGCGCCAGCACGTGGCCAGGTTAGTGGCCTAGATGTAGACTACTTAAAACAGGCCTCCACGTGCAATTTATATAATTAGCCTCGAGCTCAGTGTGATGGCTTAGTTTAGCAACTTTTGCTGAAAAACAAACAAACGCAGTACAATGTACATAGGGTACCTACTCCAGGTTTTGACAGAGAATAAACTTTTAGTAAACCAATCAAGTCAAAACTGTGAGTTTATACCGGTATAGGTAAGTACCCTAATGACCAAAAGTGTCCTGGGAAGTAAGGGGAAGAGGCTTATGGGTATGGGAACCTGAAAGAAAGTTACCTGATGATATTAGTATCATCTGAAATCATACCTTCCCATCTTCAATTTTGAGCAACAAAGAGAATAGTGATGAAAAAAATTTCAATGCATGTCTATGGGAGGAAGTCCGGAGTAGGGGCTAAAAATGCATCAACCAAGCAGAGTGATATATTATGATGCTATCCATCATGGGACATCTGTAGACCTTAAGTAGCGGCTCTCCCTGATTTATGGTCATCAAAAGTGAAGCTTACTCCATTAAATTCAATGGACGCGGGAAATTAACGGACGTTTGCAATAACGAGCCTGGAATTGCTAATGAGCGTCTGAAATTTCTCGCCATGACTAGGTACGAGCATAGTTGGGCGTAGCCCGACCTTCGCGTATTGGCGGAAGGTCGGGTATCAAGCCTATACCTGGATTTGTACCCATCTGATAGTGCTGTGGGCTATTAACACCTGATTAGTCTGACCGTTGATTGAGTGTTAATTACGCGTTGGTCGCGTGGCAGGCTATGAATCTGTTTTTAAATGATTTGTGAGACTACGTCCTGCTGGATCTCTTAGACTATTATCTGTCGGTGAACACGATGTAGAAGTTGCACAAGCCGGCATATATCGCTTTACCTGATCTTCCATTATTGACACAAGAGGGGTCACGACGATGACTAAAGAATAGCCTCGCTCTTATTTCATAAATTGATCAAACGCTAGTGGCAAGCAAGCGTAACATAAACTCTTGCCAAAGCCAGTAAGCAAAACTGAAAAAACATCTCTGCCCTCAATGAAAGAAGCAGCTACTTCAAGTTGCTCTGGTTTCATCTCTGGGTAGCCCAACTCCTTAGCTGCGTCGGTAATGCACTATTTAACTCTCTCCATAGTCCAAGCATATCGCATGCACGCGTAATTGTCACTCAATCAACGGTCAGGTGTTAATAGCCCACAGCACTATCAGATGGGTACAAATCCAGGTATAGGCTTGATACCCGACTTTCCGCCAATACGCGAAGGTCGGGCTACGCCCAACTAGTCCGAGCACACCTTTCTCCAATCGCTCTGCTTGGGTATCTTGTATATAGTACATATCCTAATGGCACATTGAAATATATCTACTATTATGTCACGTTGCATGTCAGCGTATAAGCAATGATAAGTAAGGCTTCATTGCTTAACCACCTCATCAAGCATTTCGTAGTATAAAATACAATCACAGTCCAGTGCATGACATATATAATAGCTAAAGAGTTCGTTCAACCCCATTTGCTTCATCTTTCTTGGTGTGTCGCTCGCTATCGAGTATAACACGTGACAATGTGCTAATTTGCGGGCAGTCTGGCCAATAACATTATTCATAATGACCAAGGGTCACCCATTGATTTCAGCGCGCCTCAAGTATATATTTTTCCGTTTTGACTGCCCCAAGGCTTAGATATCTTACCTGCAAAGCACAGCAGAATCCTCAAGTGCAACCAGACAAATACAAACTAGCCTTCGCTTCTATGTCCCGTACAATTTCAATCCGTCACTTCCGTCACAATTTTTACTCGTTATTTCGGTTAGGTCTACCACTTTTTCGGTACACATACGTCAAATATTGAAGTGCCTAACCTAGTCCAGACTTTATTATACACGTGAGGCACCCATATAATGACGTCGGTGATGCAATCCATCCGCTGCAGTGACGTATCCGGGTCTGGGAACGAGACATGCGCACACGTTTTTACTACCACCCCCCCCCCCGCATCTTGATTATTTTTTGGAGATCCATTAATCAAGATTTATTGGTTATAGTTTGTGTGGGGTAAAAAGTAATAGCAATGCACTAACAAATTCAATTGTATTGTAAAGATCACATCGTTGATTTAAGTTGTCTTCGTGCATTGTTTAATTTGTTCTTGATTTCCTCCTAACACGTAATTAAAGAATTCTATAAATAGAGAACATATGATACCAGCAGAAATATAAAGGAAACTATAACCAACTTCAAACTGTTATTTTTAAAGCAGCCAAGCACGGCTCTGATGCACTCCCTGAGCCTCCCCATTGGTGCGAGTTATCCCCAAGAATTCTATTTATCCCCGCTGAAATAAATTCTTCCCTCTAAATAGTTTGCAACTTTTCATACCATGCAGTCACAACATAAATGAAGAAAGAGATGTGCACGTGGTTTACTTCATCTACCAGCCCAAAGATCTTTGGGATCAATATTGGCACCATTGAACTCACAATGCCGGAAACTCATTCCTTTATCTCTGTAAAGTCGTACTTGTGTACACTTTCACGAGTATCATTGGATTGTCGGGATGTAACCTTTAGTAAACTTTTATCCATGGATTCAGATAGAATTGCTTTAATGACTGCACACAACGTAACTCTAACCACTGCAGCTATTTAGATTAATACCTTATGTGTTAGTGATGAGCAATCTCAGAATATAGACGTTTCTAGAGCAGGATGGGTTCAATGTGGAACTTTAACACTGATGAAGCAAGACAAAGATCGCTTGATGGGAGGACATGAGTTAACTGAGGATGATTTAAACTTTGCTCAGCTTTTACTTGAAATCACAGTTTCCTGATACAGATGGCTTCAGAAACACCCTAGAGCAAAACAAACCATTCAGAAAGGTATCCAAATGCTCAAAAATTATGCAAGTCATTTTCATCAGAAAATGTCACTGGGCATGCATTCTTTTAAATGAAAACAGAGTGTTTTTGTATGACAGTGCTTACACAGCGGTGTGACCTTTCAGGTAATTTCAAGGCTAGTGCAATGTACAGACTAATCATTTAATATTGAAGTGATGAATATTTCCAAACAGAGTGGTGCTGTAGATTGTGGTCTATATGCCATTGCAGTGCTTACGAGTCTAGCATTTGATCAGGATCCTACTACAGTAGTTTATGACCAAGAAGCTATGCGTCCTCATTTGAACACATGTTTTGAAACAAACAAGATTGTGCCCTTTTCAGTCCTAAAGCACCACAGACCAGCAAACAAAGTTGCTAAAATAGAGGAATGCATTCTGCATTGCTACTGTAGGTTGCCTGATGATGGATATGAAATGGTTTGCTGTGATCAGTGTAATGAATGGTACCACAAAGCTTGTGTTGACGACCCATATTGTAAGGATGGTTCCTGACTATGCACACACTGCATCAATAATGCACCACAACTTTCTGTTCAAGTGAACTCAGTGAACTAATATGATATTGCAATCTTGTAAGCGCGCGCTGTTGTACATAATATTGCTCTTGCATCTGTCTTTACGCACCCCTTTTCTATCTGAATCCCCCTCCCCCTGTCGCCGGATCTTGCTGGATACTAGTATACAACTCATAGCTAGCACCCCCAAGAAAATACACTTTTCTGTCGTTTGAGGTACGAATTAGACAGAAAATAAGCTCCTATATCAATACAGCAAAGTGTATTGAGCCAATGGTTGGTTTGGGGTGTCAGGAGGTGAGTGTGATGTAAGCAAATATCTGTTGAGTGGTGTTAGTGATGCGTACGCATAGCTACCATGTGCTTAGCTGTTGAGTGGTGTTAGCAGTGGCGTGGTGGCTATTTATTGGCTGGGGGGGGGGGGGCACTCGCATATTTTGGCGCCCCCCCCCCCCCCCCCCCCACCGGCGCAACCGCGCAAACTACGCTCGTCACAAGGATTATTATTAGTTAATGTTAATAATCTTGGGCGTAATTACACATGATACGGTCAAATCAATAGTGCATGGAGGGTGGAGGGGTGAAAGGGGGGGGGGGGGAGCCGGGAGCGCCTCACGGCCTTTGTTCCAACGAGTGATTGCCGATTCAATTGCCATGGTATGATTTACGTATCGGAAGGAAAATTAATTGTTACAAACTTTCAGTTGTTGGCGCCCCTTGTGCTCGGTGGCCCCCCCCCTGGCCACCACGCCACTGGGTGTTAGTGATGCGTACGCATATTTGGCCACGTGTAGTTTCGGATATAGTGTCTGGTGTTCACAGTTTTGGTCAATCTAGGCGTCTGTACAAGTGTGCATTGCTGCTATAACCAGAGATAATATATAGACTATCTCTGCTATAACACCCCCCCCCCCCCCCCCCCCCCCCCCCCCTCCTCCTGGAGCCTCTTTCCTATTAGTGCGGATGTGTCATGTGGAGGCACTCAAAGCAAGGCTGGGATAAGGATTCCTGGGACGAGGACATTCAGAATGCCATCATTCAACTTTCAGGACGATGTGTCATGCGTTGGGCTGAGTGGTGATAGTTAGCGGTTTTTCCCCCAAAGAAGTGGATTTTCCCTGATAGAGGCAGAGATAATATTATCTCTGATAGAGGGTTTGCCACTGGGGGTTTTTCCTAGGAGAAATGTGGACTCATCTCTTCCAAGTTTAGGTTTTATTTTTGTCCCCCGCTCAGACCCTACCAGTTGTCAGGAACTTCATCAGGCTGTTTGCAGTAGTTGTATTAGATGTATGCAGTAGTTGTATTGGATGTATGCATGCAGTAGTTGTATTGGATGTATGCTGCAGTTGTATTGGATGTATGCTGCAGTTGTATTGGATGTATGCTGTAGTTGTATTGGATGTATGCTGCAGTTGTATTGGATGTATGCTGCAGTTGTATTGGATGTATGCTGTAGTTGTATTGGATGTATGCTGTAGTTGTATTGGATGTATGCTGTAGTTGTATTGGATGTATGCTGTAGTTGTATTGGATGTATGCTGTAGTTGTATTGGATGTATGCTGCAGTTGTATTGGATGTATGCTGTAGTTGTATTGGATGTATGCTGTAGTTGTATTGGATGTATGCTGTAGTTGTATTGGATGTATGCTGTAGTTGTATTATGGTTGGAGTGTGTTGAGTTGATGACAGTGGCGTGCACAACAGATGACGCAACCACATATGTGGTGCCGTTGGGGAAGGTAGCGTGCATGATATAGGAGTTAACAAAGTCAGTAGTTTTATTTTTCAAAATAAACGCGCGTATGCACGCACGCACGCACACATGCATGCATGCACATGCACGCGCGCACACACACACACACACACGCACTCCCACGCACTCACGCTCACACGCTCACACATGCACACACACAAACACACATACACACACACACACACTTATTTGCACACCAAAATACCAAGCGTCACATTTGAAAAGCGAGCCACTGCTACAGCAGGAATTCGAATTCACATAATTATATCCTTCATAAATTTATTTGCTGATGATGCTGATCCGAGTGATGATACGGCAGACTGAGAGCCTAGCTCGAACTCATCTGATAAATCGTTTCTCGAATATAACGTCAGACGAAATGTTGAAATCCGAGACAAATCTTACGCATTACGGTAGAAATCACACAGAAATCTGGAAATCCACTGAAATCCAGAAATCAAATGGGCTATTCCATAAAATAATTGTACACCCCTACTGATGACCAAAAAAGTTGTCCAGAGGGGGTCCAATGGTAATGTTCTAGGGGGGTGTTCTATTGCATGTCCAGAGGGGGGTCCAATGGCAATGATGGCAATGTCCTAGGGGGCTAGGGGTGTCGCACAGTGAGATGTGTCCGGATGGGTTTCAAAGGTAATGCTCTAGGGGGTATCCTACTCATGCAGGATGTGTCCAGAGGGGGTTCAATGGTAATGTCCTAGCGGGGTGTCCTACATCGAGATGTGTCCAGAGGGGGTTCAATGGTAATGTCCTAAGGGGGTATCCTACATCACGTTGTGTCCAGAGGGGGTTCAATGGTAATGTACAGGGAAGTGTGTCCAGAGGGGGTCCAAAATAAATATCCTGGGGGGGTATGGTGTAGAGGCTTTATGTCCTGGGGGGATACCTTGATATTAGTCATCAGTAGGGGTGTACAATTATATTATGGAATAGCCCAATAGAAATCCAGAAATCAGTCCGAAGTCCGGACAGAAATCTAGAAAATGATTTCGAAATCACCGTGATTTCGAAGTCTCGTATACGCCTAGTGGCGGACCCCTCGGCTATTACATGGTGGCAGCGGTGAGTAGAGCTTTGGGATGTGTCCACCCTACGTCTGAAACCCCCCGAAACATTTGACTTCTCAAAGCTGACGGGTGGCCTCGCTGGAGGCGGCGCTTAATTCGAACAGTTCAGAAACGCGTCTGGTCTCTCTTCAGATAAGGACGACGTTAGACAAGTGAGTACTCTTCTTTAATGTCTAGGGGAAGGAGCCGAGGATGTCTTGACCTCAACGGGCATAACGTCGCAGGAAAAAGCTAAGTATGACAAGGTATTGGAGAAGTTTGACAATTTTTTTCAGGTGCGCAAAACGTCATATTTGAGAGAGCCAGGTTAGAACTCATCCGCGACCGGCTTGTTGTTGGAATAAGGGACAGCTCTTTATCCCAGCGTCTACAACTTGATCCAGAGCTCACCCTTGAGAAGGCGCAAACAATAATCCGTCAAAAAGAAGCCAGCAAGAAACTCTGAGTAGTAACCGGAAGTCGGGAGGCTTGTGCTTAGTTCAACCCCGATCTGGAGAACTGGCAGAATCAACCACAGGAAGTACAGGAAGGGTCTCAAAAGTTCAAAGCAAACAGGAAAGATGTCCAAACTGCGGGAATAACCACTATGGGTGAGAAAGGTGTCCAGCAAGAGGAGTGGTGTGTTACTGATGTCAAAAGAGAGGACATTTTTCTGTTGTCTGCCGCTCGAAGAGACTGGACTAAGTAGAGAGACAGGAGGACCTGTTTATGGATGCAATAGGAGGTGGGGAGACGGCTTCGTTTGCTCGGGTGTTACTCTGTGGCGTGAAGGTGAACTTTAAACTTGATACTGGTGCAGAGATCACTGCAATATCAGATCAAACCTTTAAGCGTCTCAGTTGTCGTGCAACGCTTCAAAAATCATCTAAAGACCTCTACGGACCGGGGCAACAACCATTGGAAGTAATGGGGCAGTTTACCAGCAACATGATATATAATGGACTACAGTCTGAGCAGGTGGTGTTTGTCATGAAGGGACTTAAGAAAAACCTACTTGGATTGCCGGCACTGACAGCTCTGCAGTTAGTTTCAAGGTTGGATGGAGTTGACCAGTATAGCAGCACATTTATCAAAGATTCCCAAATCTATTTCAGGGACTCGGAACTCTTGGGGGTGAATACACGATCAAATTGAAACCTTATTTCAAGCCTTATGCTCTAACCACCGCTAGAAATAATAATAATAATAATGAGGCAAGTAATGGCATACAAATGCTCTTATAAACTGCCTATCTATATGGGAAAAGTTTACAAAGGTTGGAAAGGTCATGTTTAGATAATAATGATTTGAAGACTTTAACATCTTTGGCTGTAACAATGTGCTGAGGTAGTGAATTCCACATATGAATTACTCTGTTGCTGAAGAAATGGTACCTGCATGAACGATGGGGTATACACTTGTGCTGGATTTTACATGAGTGACCACGTGTAGTAGAAAGCAGGGGAATATAAAAAAAGTCATCACGTTTGAGGTCAACAGTCTGATACACAATCTTGTAACACAAGACTAAGTCAGAAAATATTCTGCGATATTCAAGTGATTGGAGGCCAAGGTTATGAAGCCTATCAGAATAACTAAGTTCTGAAATACCAGTACGTTTACATATAGTCCTTGTGAAGAAACGTTGAACACGCTCAATACACTTTATATCAGAGATTAACCAAGGACTCCATATAGGTGAGTTATATTCTAGTATAGGCCTTACATAGATCTTATAGGCCAGAACCAAGAGATGAGGATCATTAGAAATAAATCCCTTTAGTAACACTGAACAACGACCAAAAGCCTTTGCAGCAACATAAGAACAATGAACATGAGGTTTAAGATCAGAGCTGAGATGGACACCAAGATCACAAATTGAAGTGACTGACTGTAAAGGTACACTGCCTATTGAACATTGCAGAGAAGGAATATTCGGATTTCCAAATGAAATGGATACACATTTCTGTGATGCAACTGACAATTGCCATATATCAGACCATGAAGAAAAAAGAGATAAGCACTTAGCAATTGCAGTATTATCATGGTTTGGATGAGCATGATAAAATTTAGTATCATCAGCAAACATCTTGATTTGAACAGGGTGGGGAATAGCATCTGGAAGATCATTAACATATAACAAGAACAGTAGTGGGCCTAGAACTGACCCCTGTGGTACACCGCTAACAACAGGCAACAGCTTAGACAAACAATTCCCAATATATACACACTGTGAACGACCATTTAAGAATGATGATAACCATTTCAAGATCTGGGGTGCCATACCATATGCTTTAAGTTTGAGTATCAATTTAGGATGACAAACAGTATCAAAAGCTTTGGCAAAGTCAATATAGACTGCATCAACTTTAAGGTGATTATCAATGGATATTGTCCAATCATTCAGAGTAGTTAGCAATTGTGTGCAAGTAGAGCGTCTAGAAAAAAAACCCAAACTGGTCAGCAGATATTAGCTGATGTGATCTGAGATGAGATATAATAGATTGAGATACAATGGATTCCATAACTTTGCAAGATATACAAGTTAATGATATTGGGCGATAGTTTGATGGCAAAGAATGAAGGCCTTTTTTATAGACAGGGCATACAAAGGCAACCTTCCATGCTTTAGGAATGATACCACTATCAATAGAATCATTAAAAAGTAAGGAAAGCGGAAAGGCAATAGCAGAAGCAATTGATTTGAAAAACAAAGCAGGGAATCCATCAGGGGATTTGGAACATTTAGAAGGAAGGTGAAGTAATGCATCTTGGACAATATCAGAAGAAAACGTAATAGGTGCCATTAGAACATCTGCATTCACTCGAGGAGCAAAAGATGGTAAACTGCCATCATCATTAGTAAAGACTGGTGCAAAATATGTATTAAGCAATTCACATTTTTCAACATTTGATATAGCAAAAGAACCATCACTTTGCAGAAGAGGTGGAATACGGTGTGAAGCACTGATCATTGAATTAGCATAAGAGTAAAACTTTGACAAGCTTTTACTGCAGACAATTTTGTGTTCATGGTTCGATCGTAATTGTTGAACTGCATTTTCATACTGTCTAGAGATTTCACGATACTTATGTTTATCAACATGATACCATCTTCGTTTTTGTTTTAGTAGAAGTCTGATGTATTTGGGAAGTTTATGACGTTTAGGCTTCACAGGGCAAAGAGGGACAAACTCAGTTATACATCTATCAAGAATACTGCTAATTGAATTCCAGAAGTCATCAACACCATAACACTTCTCATGTAGCAAAAACCAATCAACAGAATTTAGGTAGGATATGATGGAGTCATAATCAGCCCTGAAAAAATTTCTAACCAGAATATGATCATCAGGAAAGTAATGCTGACATATGATAGAGTATTCGACAGATAAATGGTCACAACTAATAGAGAAGGGATCCACCACAGAGAGATCAGCAACAAGGTGAGGTTTAGAAGCAAAAACAAGATCAAGACAGTTATTACCATGTGTAGGTGAGTGGACCAGTTGAGTGAACCCATTACATAATGTGCAAGTAAGGAATTTAGAATGATTCAAACAACCACTGCAAGTAGGAATTCTCCAATCAATAGCAGGGAAGTTAAAGTCACCACCAACAAAAACAGGATAACATGTATTAGAATAGCAGTCAATACATGTTCCCCTCCCCTTGCGAGAAAAGGTCAGGGAAGAGTTAGCTAGAATGGAGAGCCTGGGAGTGATAACTAAAGTGGAAGGTCCATCAGAGTAGTGTTGTGGTATGGTTGTAGTTCCAAAGAAAGACAACACAGTTCGTATTTGTGTGGACCTGAAGCTGTTGAACGTAAACATACTACGTGAAAACTTTCCTATCCCTAAGGTGGATGAAAGACTAGCACAGCTGGCTGCATGGGGCTACAGTCTTCAGCAAACTAGATGCCAACTGTGGTTTCTGGCAGATACCACTTGCCAAGGAATCCCATCTTTTGACAACCTTTATTACACCTTTTGGTCGCTACTGCTTCACTAAGCTACCTTTTGGCATTTCAAGTGCTCCTGAGATGTTTCAAAGATGAATGGATGAAATTCTCTCTGGTTTGGATGGCATACTCTGTCACATGGACGATGTTTTGATATTTGGTAGCAGCCAAGGGGAACATGATTGTAGACTGCAGGCAGCTCTTCAGAGAATTGGAAAATCTGGAGTTACATTAAACCCTAACAAATGCATTTTTTCTAAACATCAAGTGACATTCTTAGGTCATTTCGTGAGTCAACAAGGCATTTGTGCAGATCCAGAAAAGACTAGAGCAATTTTGAATATGCTAACTCAAAGGATATATCTGAGCTGTGACGGTTCTTAGGCATCATAAACCAATTTGGCAAATTCTCCCCCAACCTTTCTAATTTAAGCCAACCTTTGAGGGACCTGCTCAGCTCAAAGAACACATGGTTTTGGGGACCAGCACATGACCAGGCCTTTTCGTCACTGAAAAAGGACCTTACAAACTTGTCAGTTCTTGTGCATTATGATCTTTCAGCTCAAACCATGATATCTGCAGATGCTTCATCTTTTGGTCTTGGGGCGGTACTATACTTCAGAAAGTAAAGGGACAGTGGAAGCCTGTTGCTTTTGCATCACGAGCCATGACAGAGACAGAGCAGCAGTACGCGCTAATTGAAAAGGAAGCACTGGCAATAGTTTGGGCGTGCCTGTTATATCCTTGGGAAACACTTTGAGATTGAGACTGACCACAAACCCTTGGTTCCCTTGTTAAGTACTAAACATCTTGACACATTACCACCTCGAATTATTGACTCCGTCTTGCAAGGTTCGATTATTCCATCAATCATGTACCGGGAAAATCATTGCTCACTGCAGATGCACTTTCTAGAACACCTTGCCCCCCTTCCTCCATGGAGAATGAAAGCATCACTGACAGGTATTTGTGGGAGCCATCATTTCAACTATCCCTATCACTGAAAACTGGGTTTGATGAAATACCACACTGGCCAGCTGAATGACCCCATCTGCATCCGTGTAAAGCAATACTGCGTTTCTGGATGGCCAGCAAAACAAAATATTGGAGTTGAGCTTATACCAGAGATAATATATAGATTATCTCTGCTTATACCATACTGGAGAGTTCGGGACGATCTGAGTGTGTGCAAGGACCTGCTGCTCTATGGCACTAGGATAGTTGTCCCAACATCTTTACAGTCATTAACTCTACAGAAATTGCACCAAGGACATCTTGGAATACAGCGATGCCGTCTTAGAGCAGTATCATCTGTCTGGTGGCCGGGTTCATCACAGCAGATTTACCAAATGGTAAAAGGTTGTCATGTGTGTGCAAGAAAGAATCCACCACCAATTGAGCCTATGATCCCTTCAGAACTCCCAGACTACCCATGGCAGAAGGTTAGTTCGGACTTAAAGGGGAAGATGTATTTATTAGTTGCTGACTACTTTTCACGGTTTCCTGAAGTCATCCAGCTATCTACCACAACCTCTTCTAGTGTGATACAAACCATGAAAGCAATCTTTGCACGTCATGGTATACCAGAACAAGTGGTTACGGATAATGGCCCACAATATGCCTCTAGAGAAATGAAGGAATTTGCATCATCCTATGGGTTTTGTCACATTAACTAGCAGCCCGCTTTACCCTCAAGGAAATGGACATGCTGAACGAATGGTTCAAACAGTAAAGCAACTGCTTCAGGATGCTGATGACCCCTTATGGCCGGCCCTACTGAATTATCGCAGTACCCCATTTCCTTTGTGTGGGCTGAGCCCATCAGAACTTCTATATGGTAGACACCTTCGAACCACATTACCACAGCTGGATACCAAGCTTATCCCAGCATGGCCATATCTCAGTGACTTCCGTTGTAATGACCAGAAGCTTAAACAACAACAGAAAATACACTATGAGACGTCACAGGACTAGGTTGGTACCCCCTTTAGAGGAAGGCTCTCAGGTTTGGATAACATCTGGTGATCAACACACAAAAGGAACAATTGCATCTGAAACTAACACTCCTAGGTCCTACATTGTGAACACGCCCAGTGGTCAATTGCGAAGAAACAGGCGTCATCTGACTTCTAGTGTTGATCAAACTCTGGATGCCTGCGTCCCTTGCCCTGCACAGCCCATCGAGAAACCAGAGGATGCAAGAGCGGATGTAACCAATGAGGCGGAGTGTTCCACCATGGCGAACTTGTCTCAATCATTGACTCTCGCCGCAGGAGCGGAAAAAACACCTATAGCTAACTCCATCTAGGCTCAAGCATCTTTATATGCGTACATGAATACCCGCTTGAATAAAAGATACTATGTCTATAGGAACACCCCATATTAAGAAACAATGAATACAAGTTTGGACTACACGACATCTAGGAACACCCCATATTAAGAAACAATGAATACAAGTTTGGACTACATGTGGCAAAAACTCAATCAAAACTTAATTACTTAGCACTTTAGACAATACGTTTAATGTTTTCACTGGTGACGCGCAAGAATCGTTAACCAAGCATGGCTTGCTGGATTGTTCTCCCTTTCGAGCTCCAGATTTCATCACAGCCTCACATGGTCGCTTTTTGCTTTCCAATGCATGCTGTCTTCTTTTCCTGTGCTGCCAGTCTTTTCTTGCGACGCTCTTCCTTTTCAGCTTTCTCTTGAACCTTTATCTTCTCTGCTGTTAGGATGATGTTGCTTTAGTGCCAACCCAAGCATCAAATGACAACTGGCCATAAGAAAGTCGATATAGTGTAGATGGATTCATACCCACTGGCCGCAGCAATCAATCGTAATGGTCCCATTTTGGGTTTGTAAGCTTCAACAGCCATCTTTGCCACCTCGGGAGAAAATCTTGTACGCTTTGTTGTCTCCATGATCATGGCTCTGGCTTGCCAGCAACTAAAGAGAATAATCTTTGCAAGCCCATGCAGGCCAGTTCCCCAAGTGCTGCTGTGTGGTGGTCATCTGTTATGATAAAACCCTTTGATGTGGTTGTTTCTTTACTAATTTTTCAATACAATGGTGTTATTTGCATCTCTGTATGTTAAACACTAGCTTTGGTCTTTATATGCAGAGAAAGAAAGTTGTTTCTTAATGGGCCACTTTCTCTATGTACGGAAATGAAAGATTATGGTATCACACAGAAGGACCATGCAGATGTATTGCACAATCGTCAATATCGGTATCAAGACTGATTTATGTTTTATATCAATTTAGTGGAACAGTGGTTGTTGTATGTAATGCGAAGATGAAATTAATGATTGGACCCACATTGCAGGTTAAATGCTGGGAGAGGGTTTACAATATTATATGCATCGAGCTAGTCTAGCAACAAATAACACCTGATATATAGACGGTGCATGGTCCCATGCAGAGACCAAACATAATGTCGTCAAGTGTGAAGTCTATACGAATTAAATAACTAATTTTGAGGTAACGTTCGTTCACGGCGGTGTTAACGTACACACATGCATATATATAGTATAATGCTGATACTTATAATACTAAACTAGTTGCCATGCAACTTATAATAAATATAGCCGTATATAAATATTAGCTGTTATACATAAAACTGTGCATAGTCCATTGCATTGATCATGTCATCTGATGCGCCGCAACGCGACGATGTGGATGCTGCTTCTAAGGCAGTAGGGTATCCTGAAGTAGTCACGCACCTAGGTAAGTTTCAGTTTCCATGCAGCGATCAGTGATAAATCATAAAAGGGAGGACTTATACTGGTATATCGGCTAGCGCATATTGAGCCCAAGCCTTACGATCAATACAGAACCGAAGATGATGTATACGGTTTACAAAGAAGCGAACAGTCGTCACTCGAGCCTCACATCTTGCAGTTCAACTTCATGCACTTGTATATTCAGTATTAGTAAGTCACGTGCATGCACATACCGGTATATGCCTGAATGCATGCATGTGCTTGAAGCGACGAGGAGCACACTTTAAGCACTGCATGCCATCTGCCTTTGCAGCCGGCTTGATCATGTGGATTGCCCTACTCGTGTTGTGGCTAGGGGGCCTTTATATAGGTAAGTGTACAAGCTCGTGCGGGACGAGACCCGACGCGCTGCATTGTAAATAACTTTATGTGACTCGAAAATTACAGCTAACGATGTGAAATCGAGTCGCACTTGTTCTGATTTGCCTGGAACCGTATGGAACGCTACGGCATTGAACGAGAACCCACATGCATGGTGGATTGCGGTGAGTGTACTACTTTTACATGCACAATCTGACTACAAGTTCCGCGCTTCTTAATCTTGTGCAAATTCAGTACATTCCCCTTCTGCTCCTTTCCCTCTCCGCCTCATTCTTTCCTCCTCTTCCTCACTCTCTCCCAGTCCAGTAACGTCATCGTCATCCTCACGTTCTGCGCCTCCATGTTGTGCTGTTGCTCAATAATAACCTTGTGTTGCAGCTGCAAAGTAGTTGCCTACATGTCTTTGGTGGCCATCGCGATATCCGTCCTTGTCTACTTCGTACTGGCGGCTTGGGTCGGCCTGGGCACCATGATGGCGGACACTCATACGTGCGCCAAGTACTCTCTGTATCTGACGCTGTTCTACGCTTATTTTCTGGTTCTGTTAGCTTTCTGCATCACGTCTGCACTGTGGAAAACAAACAGCCTCACTGGCAAGAAAATGACCCGCCGCAAACATAATGGTCGGATGGACTAGAATTATGGTATACCAAACAATAATTAACTTTTATTTTGAACTGTAAGTGCATCTTTTCAATACTCTCTTGCAGTCATAGCCCATGCTGTTGCAATTTTTGTAGCAAGGTGTGCATAATTTCAAATTGCTTCGTTGAGGTGTTCTAAAAGCACTTATACAGGGTTCCTTTTAAAATCAACCCCCATATATTCAAGATCCAAAACTAGTTTTAATAAACATCGTTATTATGTTGTATACTGAAATATGTGCTTGATCATTGAGGTTGTTTCTCCATCATGAATAATTTGATTGAAAGTTTCAATACATCCCTGATCACTAAATTTAATCTTTTGGAGTTTTTATAGTCCACGGATAACCCATGGATAATATTTTGGATTTAAGTTAATACTTGGTACCAACAAAACGTTGTCAGTATTTATTTTGCGCGTGCATGTATGTGTGTGTGTGTGTGTGTGTGTGTGTGCGTGCGTGCGTGCGTGCGTGCGTGCGTGCGTGCGTGCGTGCGTGCGTGCGTGCGTGCGTGCGTGCGTGCGTGCGTGCGTGCGTGCGTGCGTGCGTGCGTGCGTGCGTGCGTGCGTGCGTGCGTGCGTGCGTGCGTGCGTGCGTGCGTGCGTGCGTGCGTGCGTGCGTGCGTGCGTGCGTGCGTGCGTGCGTGCGTGCGTGCGTGCGTGCGTGCGTGCGTGCGTGCGTGCGTGCGTGCGTGCGTGCGTGCGTGCGTGCGTGCGTGTGTGTGTGTGTGTGTGTGCGTGTGTGTGTGTGTGGGTATGGGTGTGCGTGGTGGGGGTGGTGGTGCGTACAAACCAAGAGCGTGTCAGAAGCGTTTTAACACCGAGCCTCATGCTCATGCATGTGTGTCATACAAAATCGCGCTGATAAGAAACTGAAACGGAATTCTTTACATATATATACCATGTGCGTCTTATCCGTACAGTGTTCCGCAGTCATCTTGACTGGTCAAAGTTTTTGTGCTACCGTGTCGGCCGTGTGTTGGTGTCTGCATGGCTCTATGAACGGTGTTGCGACTTTGTCCACGCAACGTCGTGCATGCATGCGATTTTAATTTGTCTCAGTTCTTTGCATTTCGCCGGTGTCGGTGACTATCTCGTTGTGCTATTGTGTAGTAGTTCTCTAAAATCGCGGCATATATTAATCAGCACCCTGCCATATAGGGAATGCCGACCGATGATTGCGAAAGACCATGCAGAAAGCAAAGACCAGACTCAGACCTAGTTATACACGAAAAAGCCATCAGTACATCTGAATGTTTCAAAATGCAGCTGGCTCAATCATCTGAGCTAGTTCAACGACTAGCCAGCCTATTTGAATTATGTGCATATATATGTAATAATTTTGCCCCACGGTTAAAATGTTATAAAAATGCATCGCGTTTGAATCGCTATAACTTCCCAACGGACAAGGCTATTGACTTTCTATTTTCAACACTTCATACTACACCATTTCACTATGAAGTGTTGAAAATAGGAAGTCGATAGCGTAATCCGTTGGGAAGTTATAGCGATTCAAACGCGATGCCTGTTTATAACATTTTAACCGTGGGCAATTTTCGCGGAAACTGTCCCATTTACAATAATTATATATGGGACAGTTTCCGCGAAAATTGCCCCACGGTTAAAATGTTATAAAAATGCATCGCGTTTGAATCGCTATAACTTTCCAACAGATAATGCTATCGACTTCTAATGTTCAACACTTCATAGTGAAATGGTGTAGTATGAAGTGTTGAAAATAGGAAGTCGATAGCGTTATCCGTTGGGAAGTTATAGCAATTCAAACGCGATGCATTTTTATAACATTTTAACCGTGGGGTAATTTTCGCGGAAACTGTCCCATATGTAATTACGCCAGAGATATACACTTTTGGGACCGTACTAAAGTGTCCTGATTATCAAGTTGTCCCTTTTTTCAGGTGTTTGAACTTTCTAAGTTAAGTTGTTTGGGACCTAGAGATAGTCTCCTGTTTATCGAGTTGTCCTTATTTCAGGGGTCCGCGGCATTTCCATTGTATAGGAGTTATAGTTCATAACTTGTATTAATTCTACCATGCATCTATACTTTGCTGCATATGTTTGACCAGCAACGGCTGCCTGTCGTGGCCATAACCGTTCAAAACTGGCCGTGACTGGGATAGGCTGATGATGCTACCACTAGGGCCTATATTCCGGTCACCTGGCAGGCCTATAATCATTTTAATCCGCGCCAGTTGGGTCTGCCATGAAAGACAAAATCTGAATTGATAGCCACTAGCGCTACACTTAGACATGCACGTTTTATTTTAAAGGCGTAGTTACCGGTATATGCATGTGCATGACTGATTTTAGTCGCGTATATTACGACGAGCTATATATAGGGATCGTTTCCGCGAAAAGGGACCTAACGCATGTTTTTTTCGAGATTTCAAATTCTTTGATATTCTAGAAGTCTGAAATGTCCTCGACACACTGCTTCTTACGCACTGAGAATCGGAGTATCTGTCATGGAGTTGTATAAGGCTCTGAATTTGTAATTATCCATCATAATTTCAACATTTCTATTGCGCGTGCTGAAAACTTTATAATCTATGTATTAGGTCCCTTTTCGCGGAAACGCTATATATTTGGGACGATTTCTACAAAAATGTTGTATCGTTATAATGTGGAACGTTTTATACGAGATTTTGATCATTGTGGATTTATGTTTATAACATAAATGCTATATCTTATGAACACTTAACACTATTGACTTGCTATTTTTATCACGTTGTTCTACATCATTTCCGCAAATGTATTTTGGTGTCTTGCACAAGCACAGTGCCAACGTTACAAGGTCCTATACCCCATGGGGTTCAAAACCGCTACATCTTCAGGTAGGAGCGTTCAAATCGCTTCAACTTTGGTGTATATACGTAGATGAGTCTCCTGTCGCTATTGACTTGTTCTGTTCGTTATTGTTGATTAATTCATTATGGAGATACAGGTGTTCAAAATTTATACACAGTTCCCGCTCGATTCGCGCCATTATTGTCCTAATTGATTGCGGGGCATGCAACAATGAGCGGTAAATTTTGCACACTTATGTCTCCATAACGGATCAAGTAAAACTTAATAAGTCGATCTATACGTATACACCAAATTTGAAGTGATTTGAACGCTCCTACTTGAAGATGTGGCAGTTTTGAACCCCATGCATGGGGTATCGGACCTCGTAACGACGACACTGTGCTTGTGCAAGACACCAAAATACATTCACAGATAGATAAATTATGTAGGACAAGGTGATGAAAATAGAAAGTCGATATAGCGTTAACCCAGGGATAATATATAGAGGGATTGGAAACCCACCCACGCATGCGTATACTCTCTATGCAATGCACGCGGACAGGGCTATCTAGTGCGAATCACACCTATAAACGTGCATAATCTCTGGAAAAGGCGGGAGTAGAGATCGATTTTTTGTCAAATTCAGTGGAGTTTTGTGCGACAACATCCCAGCAAATTCGATTTGTAAGGTAGTAAAGGCGTGAGGGAATACAGTTTTACGCTACATTTGTTGTGAGCCTTGTTAAAAAAAGTTGTATTCCTTTGTCTTCGGGGCGCCATCTTGACACGGCGCGTCGTTTTGTACCTCCATCGGCTTTCCTGTATGACATATGCGGTTCATTTTTGCTGCAACAGGTAGATCTCGGTGTTGTGAGTGACACAAAGGTGTTTTGGAGAGCTCCTGTCAAGCAAAACGCGTGTTTCTGGCTTTTGTTTGACTTTTGGAGTCCCTTCCGTTTTGTACCTGTATCGCCGCACTACCTGGAAAGACGATAGTGTAAGGTATATTTTCTGATTGTGCTATGTTGATAACTTGACCGATGCTTGTTTTGGTTCGAATCAAAAGTTGTTTGGGCCCTGCTCACTCCGCGAAAGTGTATCAATTGTAATGCATGGACGCGTTCAATGTACATTAGGGTGTGTAACCTCCCCTGCATAATGAAAATCGATTTTTCCGAATACTTTTAAAACACTAATCGATTTTTCAGGTTTTTGTGGATCTGAAAATCGATTTTTCCGAATAGTTTAAAAAACAAAATCGATTTTTCCGAATAGGTTTTCCCAAATTTCCTGCCGAATACCTAGGTTATTCAGGTTATGGTGCTTGTGGAGTGCACACCGAGAAGATAATTTATGTCTGCACAGAAATCCACCTGGTCTTGCACCCAAACTAGAGCTATGCATGTCAGTTGAAAACACAGAGACACAAAGGTCTACAGTAGCATGTGTTTGCCAAATAGAGTTTAATAAATTGTATGTCTTTACCATGCACTTGTACATATCAATAGTAATGTAGACCTAACCATCCAACACTAACCACTGAGACCAGACATCACCATTATAAACTCACCCTACATCACCTACAATCACGTACTCCACTTACAATCATCCCACAACACTCCATTCCCGTTCTCACTAAATACATATGAAATTTCCCATTAGTACGATTGCGTAATGTTCTCTAATTACTCAAACAGAGCGCGCGAACTTACTTGAAGTCTGTCATTCTATTTCACTCGCTAGCGCAATACTCAGATATGTTCACTAGCTTCGTACCACTGTACAATAAAACAATGCAATACTATAGTACTGGTACATAAATTTATTGCTACTACATATAACCACAACTTACTTGAAGACGACGATAACAGCATTGAGCTAGTCCACGCTGTATATTTTGTATCCCCAATTGATGCACATTAAATATTTTCTATTATATTACTGTCTATTTACTCAATTATTGATTGCTTTCGGTCCGATGTATGTATAAATAGTAAAATCAACAGTGACGTAGTTATATAATATAACTCTAATTATGAAATACTCAATTGAAAATCATATTCGGATATCGGTATAAAAAGGTATTCGAATAATGGGCGAATTGTCGATGCTGACGACGAATACCTAAGTACCCTCCGAATGGAGAAACATAAACCGGTTATTTCGAATAGATAAAATTCACTAATCGATTTTTCCGAGTAATGCTAAGTTGCTATTCGAACGGATAGGTTTTTGCGAATATCCGAATAACCCGAATAACCTGATAACCGTTACACACCCTAATGTACATGGTTATTAATAAGCCAGAGTACTCTGAACTGACTTTCCTCATATGATCTTTTCTTCTATACGGGTAGGCCTAGACGTTGTACTCTAGCTGTGTTGGTCTGGAGAGCTCCTACCAAGGTTTGATCAAGCTTTCTTTCCAGGTATGATTATCTCTATATATTATCTCTGGTTTTATTGAGATTGACCATTTGGTGTGTCCTGTGTGCTATTTCAAAGGTGACCATCCGCGATGGGCAGACGATTTAGTAAGTGACCCTCGCAAAAATGAGGAGCGGAAGGAAAAAACGGGCCCTTCTTGTATCATTTCCACGTGCAACGCTAGTGGTGAATATGCCACATGGCATTTTACTGTCATCGCCCCTACCAACTTCTTCAGAACAGATTCACATGACACCTTCATTGTTGATATCCTTACTAGTATGTGGACCAGTTCTGTCAGTTGCTGTCAGTTGTTCAGCTGGGCATGAGGCTATCAAAAAAACCATTGCCTCCACTTTGGGTCTTAACTTCCTCGTCTCCCCTTGTTGTGCAATGTTACGTCTCAAAGTACCCATGCAGCTGCATGTATAGCAATGAGGGTTCAGTCTAACAAGTGCCTGGATGGAAATGTATAAGAAGCAGGAAAAGAAACTGACCCAAAAATCAAAAGGACTAAGAAAACAACTTGTATAACATTTACATGTACAAGTAGAATCCTCTGGTAGAATGTGTGCAGCATCACTGTTATATGGCTTCATTCCTGCTCTGCCCGCGTTAATTAGTGTTGATAAGCCTTGTTTCCAATCCCTCTATATATTATCTCTGGTTAACCGTTCTAAAGATATAGCAATTTGAGTTTTATACGATAAACATAATCCACAATGATCAAAATCTCATAGAACGTTCCATGCGGAAAGTTCTACGAAATAATGACCCTTGTATGTTTATGTAACGCGGCCGAGACTCCCAATAGCAAAGATTTACGGCAATATAATCATAGATAGATAGTTTAGAGATGGATTGGAAGCACGGTTAATTGTCACGAATTATCACCTACACTCCGTGATCTGCTGTGAGCGCTGTATGTTCCGATACTTCCGATACTATCTATGGCTGAGGCAATGACAAAACCCGACGAAATACTGAAAAATGCTGTTGAACATGTGTTAGCTGATGATGGCTTTAAGATTCTGACTCCATCGTCGAGAAGCGCTGTTGAGGACGCTCGGAAACTGTTACAGTGGTTTTCATTGCCTAATAGTAAGGAGGTCTTCTACGAGTTTGCAGAGAAGTTGGTATCTGATGTTGATAGATGTTTTGATCCACCTAAGAAAGTGAGGATACGCGGTAGTATGTTGCAAGTGAGGCGCGAAGCTATGTGGAGCTCATAGGGAGCGTCCATAAATGATGTCACGCTTTTTTGGTGAATATTGGACCATGCATACATATGTTGTCCACATTTGTCACAAACGTAAGAGCCATACCCCCATACCCCAGCTGTAAATGATGTCACGTTTCATTACAACCATACCCCCCCCCCCCCCCCCCCCCTTCACGTCTCTTTTCCACAGCAGGCTGGTTTCAATCAATCAGCTATTGTACTGTTGTACTAGTATCAGTAGTGTAGTGTTTTTGTATTTATTCAAGCTTTGCGCACGCGGAAGTACAATTCCCTCTTGTTACCTACTGGCGCCGCCATCATTACCGTACCGAGGTAGCATCAATCATAAAAAAATAAATATTCACTTTTAAAAAATAAATTAACAAATCACGCTGTTGTTACCATACATACATACCCTATATACCATGTCCAATCCAGTCACGTTTGGGGGGACCATACATACATATGGTCAGCGTGACATCATTTGTGAACGCTCCCCATATCACAAACTGAGTACATCCGATACGTTGCTAAGAATTGGGAAAGGTTTCTGACTGTCTCCATCAATTCTTTGCCAAACCCCATTTTCTATCAGTACGTGACGGAGTGTGTGCTAAAAGTCAAGATCAAGACACTATTTCCTATTACCACCGCCCACCCTGTAAATGTCCGACTAGGACTTTGAGTTATGAAGAAAAAAAATGCGCTACGGTATGCTGCAGGATACATTCCACGAGCAATACGTAAAAAAATTGCAAAGTCCTCTAACCCTGCTAAACAGTGTATAATGCTTTGGTTGGATGACATGCTACAGTCAGAAACAGAAGACCATGAATCTGATAACTGGATTAAA
>JABACO010000016.1:1289185-1305520 GCA_013339895.1 Ephydatia muelleri | reverse complement strand
TCCAGTCACACGACTCAGTCTTGGACAAACTTTTGGCTTCCTCAGCAGTTTGAACTTCCACTGTACTTGCCATGGCCAGATGCACGGAGGACCTTACACAATATGCACATGATCGTTCTTTAGTCATTATTGCAGCACCACTCCAACACCATGTACTATATAGGCCTACTTCGTACATATAAGTAGAGAACACTGTTTGCAATCCTGTGTTGCGTACACCATAGATAATAAAGTAAACTTTATACTATATCTATGATTGATTACACGCAGGAGCTCGCTGGACTTTTTTACTCTTTCAGCAACAGTTCACAGAAAGGTTGAATTGTCTTTGATATGGGCTCAGGTTGCGTTGTGTAAACTTACTGCGGGTGCAGACCTTACAGTTGTGGCTAGATAAGAACTCCATCCGCAGTTTAGGTACAAAGGTAGACAGTTGCTTCTTCATGGCAGGAATTGCGCAATTTTCGCATGGATATTTACACATACATGTTTTTGAACATTAGTTTTGACTTTGTGCACAGATGGAAAGCTCAATTGGCAGAATTAACAGCACGGCGTACCAGGCTGGATTTGCACAAATCATCCACAACCAACCGTTTTACAGTTTTCAGGCTCTCAAGCAAAAAGTTTAGCGTATATTGGTATCTAACAGAAATTGTAAGGTCTGCACCCTTGGTAAAGTTTACGTAACACTAAAACCACCTTGACCACAGCTGATGTAATCTGGAGTTCTACCAACAGCCTCAAGGTCGGTTCTCAAACAGCCTCTCCCCCTAGGCATAGTTATTTCTCCAAGTGTCTTCTCAATGGCCTCTCTCCTCTCCTAACCACAGTACCTCCAACAGACAGACACAAATGCACATCACTTGTGAACATCCACAGCACACTCTTAATGTTATAAAGCCTCAGACAGTACTCTCCGTCAGACTTTCAAACGATGATCCCCTTCCCTCGTGCGCTCCCTGGGTCCAGTCTCGTCAGAGTTCGATGGGTTTTATTTTAGAAAAATGATCCACTTCGTCTTCTGAGGCAACCTACAAGAATGTTTCCTGAATTGCAGTGGCAAGTGTAAACTTACCACGGGTGCAGACCTTACAGTTGCGGCTAGATAAGAACTCCACCTGAACACAACAGCAAATAAAAAGGTGAGACAGTCGCTCCTTCATGACATAAATTCTTGGCGATGTACATGTATACTTTATATACATGTTTTGAACACCAGCTTTGACTTTGTGCATAGATGGAACGCTCAATTCACAGCGACCCGGCTGGATTAGCGTCTCGACACGCAAATTAATCACAAGAAGCATTTTTTCAGGCTCTCAAGCGATATGTTTTTTTTAAATAAAGTTGAGCTTTCTTGCCTTTGGAATACCTGTATGCCAGACTAACAGAAATCGTAAGGTCTGCTCCCGAGGTACAGTTTATGTAGCACAAAACCACCAATCTGACCCTTGATGTAATCTGGAGGTCTACCTGGATGCTGAACACTCCTCCAAGTTTCCACTTCCCATACCATGGTTTGCTCTCAAACCGCACCCCCTCCCCCCCACCTTCTCTTCTCAACAGCCTCTCCTCTCTTAAACCACAACTCCTCCATATCTCACACACAACACAACATGTAGACCAGCACAAAAAGCATGCACACCCAAGGTTACGCACATGTATACTACCCAGCTTCAATCCAGCCACGGTATATGTGTTGTGTGTGTGTGTGTGTGTGTGTGTGTGTGTGTGTGTGTGTGTGTGTGTGTGTGTGTGTGTGTGTGTGTGTGTGTGTGTGTGTGTGTGTGTGTGTGTGTGTGTGTGTGTGTGTGTGTGTGTGTGTGTGTGTGTGTGTGTGTGTGTGTGTGTGTGTGTTTTGGAGAGGTTGCTGCCTCAATTTCAAGCTTGGCTAATTGTTGCATGGTGCTCTGTATATATACATATACATTTGCAAATGTACAAATGTACATATAAAGATAGTTTGGGTATGCTGTATACACCCAGCCCAACTCCAAACACTTAGGGTCATTGATTTTATGCTTTCTGGTCTCAGCCTCCTCTGCTGCAGCCCCTTCAGACAGGCTTGCTGCTAAAGGAATTAAGAGAGAGGTCACGGTGATGTCAAAGGCAGCATGTTTCCCTCTCTCCCAATTGAGGACAAGTACTGTACATCCGCTGGCCAGGTATGGCTTAGGTCAGGTGTAAGATCACTGCCTGACTCTAACCTTACTCCAAGGTGGGTATGATGGCAGAACTCAAAAAACCATGTTACACAGATGATTGTCAACACCTGTTTTACAGGACAAGAGGGAGGAGATTAGTACTTTGTACTCAAGCTCACAATTGTTTTTTTTCACACTGCCAATCAAACACTAGACAGCCTGCATAATGACCACAGTGCTGTATGTACCACATTTCATAATTGCATTGATCTTAAAACCACAGTGGTTGGAAAGCAACTGATGATCATGTGTACATGTAACCAGCTCAGCAAAAGGTCACAGCATGCAGTCACTCTTAGAAAAGCCTACAAGTATAAGATCTGCATATCTCTACCATACACACATGCACATGGCTCTATATGTATGAATACATGTAGCTGCACATGTCCAGAAATTGTGGACATCAGTGCATAATTCGACTTAGAATTGGGATTAAAAAATTCTAATTTCACCGTTAAACTCACCACACTTTAGAGATTTATCACGTTATTAAAACAGCTAATTAAATTAAAATGATAAGGAAAAATGGAGTATAGTCCTATATTGAGAGTGTAGCACACATTGTAGGACATTACGTTGTTCATGTGTTCATACTACCCTTGTTCCCTTCCTTTTTACACCACCTTTGCCTTCAAGTTCTATATCCCACCAAGTTTCTCATAGAGAATATTTTTACTTGTGTAACTACACTGTGGATCTGGGGATCCTCCCCAAATGCTAATTTCACTAAGCAATGTTATCAGTCAATCAGAAATGATGTGAATGACCTGTTAAATATCTAGTTTATGAGACAACAGTACAAATGCACACAATACATTATGTGTGTGTGCAGCTGAAGGAGGAAGGAGAGGTGGTGCTAGATGATGAGGATGAGAGAGGAGTGGTGCAGGTATCTGGTTGTGTTGTATTCCTCCAAGATCTTCTCACAGCCTGAATGCCTCCATGGAGCCAGTATTCATCATTGTGCTTGGTGTAATGCCTTTTCAGGGTAGCATACTTTCGTAAGCAGTCAATCCTGGCTTCTGTTCGATGATGTCCATGGAGGCATTCCATTTATTGCTAGAGAAGTACACCCTCTTTGCATCGTCATTGTGTTTTTCAACACCTAAGCATATTTAAAAATTGCACTGCAGTTTCCATTCAGAATCACCATGAATTGATATACACACCTTGGCCTGAAAACTTTTGTAGATTACCATACTGCCTAATGCACTCTGGTACATGGTATACCATACAGTGCATGTATGGTGTAACATGACTCTTTGTAACATCCTGCATGCAGGTATTGACAGGAAGCTATCAATCCATTGCTTTGCCTAATAGAAAATAATCAGTAACAGTTCCCAGTACTACCTACACCTTAACGTTCTGGTGTATAGTGTCAGGATGAATTGGTACTTCAGCAGATACGGTGTTGCAAAGCTCTTGAAGTCCTGCCATCCATGTTAATGAATCACATTACTGATCAGTCAGGCCTTCTCCTTACCTTCCATAGTTTAACTGTTTCTTGTATGGTTTCATGAGGCAGGACTTCAATTAGTTTAGATGGCAGTGTCTGTAGAATTAAACATACTAGCGACTACAGCAGGCTGTACATAATAAATACCTCCATTACTTTCTTTCTACCGTCACCAGTAAGGGAGGTCCACTTCAGCTGTTCTCTACCTTGCTCCTTCCATGTATGGAATGTTACACCACAGATTCTGATGGCAGTGATTAGGCCATCAAGGTATTGTTTGCTTCCATCCCTTGCAGTTCTATTAATCAATAAAGCCAATGAAATGATGTTGCTCACGAGTCAAAACATCAAAGATGCGGAGAAATAATTGAAGCTCATCAATCAACAGGGATTTTGAGCAGGGGCATGTTCACAGAGCCTTGCCTTGACTGTACAGACCTTCCCCTTGTACAACAATGCCTGAAAATTAATCATAATAATTTAATATTCTTAGAATCCAGTTATCGACCAGTTATCGTACCGAAGTGATGCAATTGTTCTTGCTTTGGTGGCTGTGTACAGTACTTCAGGCTTTGATGTATCCCATCTATCCATTCGTACATGCATATAAAGAACGTTCAGTTAACATCAGTAGATCCTTAATTTATACATACCTCTCATCTTTATGAACAGTGCAGAAAGGGCACGGATAATTAGCATCAGCTTCATTGAGACCAAGAACTAACAACATGAACTGCATAGACATATTGTCAAGTTCACTGACACAGAGACATTTTAGCCTTCATGTACCTTATGAACAGTGCTAACTAGAAAGACAGGCACATGTACATGTATGTAATCTACATGCAACCATGCATCAATGTTAAAAGTAGCACTTGTATTGTTTCTTCAGCTCTGTGTCTGTGGGTGGTGTATATGTGTATTCATGTGTATAGATAGCACTTAACTAGCTGTTTGAAGTGATAGTGCATAGCCTACACATGAAGTGACCTGAGAAAACAAGGAACCATCATCTAATGTTACTGCTACATGAGTGTACAAAGTATTTACATTGCACTGTGGGATAGTGAGTCAGTGGAACTACTGAATGAAGTGCATGTGGGTGATATAAGTATTTGAATTGTATACAAAAAGGATGAATTAATATTGCATCATAATAATACATGTAAACATTAATCAGGAGCCATATTAGGACAAGCCAGTTAGAGGTACAAAACAAATGGTTATTGAGTTTTGAGAACCATGAGCATGTTCCTAACATCTTTTTTTAACTACTAAAACTTCCTCAAAGCTCCTTGCCTTGGGCATTACTGTTCCATCATCTTGCTTGATAAAAGTCCTAGATGACCATTTCAATGTACTATGTAAACAAATAGGGAAGTCAATGGTGCATCCATCACCCAACTTATCATGACACTTCGACAGTTGCAAGGGAAGTATTCAGTATCGAAATCTTCATTCTCATACCAGCGCCCTAGTCCATGTGTGAGGGTTCCTTTCCTTTCCGGCCAAAAAAAAAACATGTAAACGTCTGTTCTGAATGGTACTGTAAACTTAAAGGAACGATTAACTCCACATTTTAGTGATGCAAATATGTAAGCTAAAAATGTTTAAACATTATCCAGGAGTGCACGACGAGGTGGTTCAGGGTGGGTGTAGCATCTGCAATGGGATGTTGAGATCACATGATATTAATTTGACCACATTGAGCTACTTACACTGGACAAAAAGTTGGGTTTACTACGTCTGAACACGATGCGTAAACTTGTCGCAAACATGAAACATTATATTTGCACACATATTTACGCATATGTACATATGTAATATCTTTACGCTAATGTTTGCAATACATTTACCACGTACGTAAAGGTACTTACATATTTACTTACATATTTACAACATATTTGCTACAGGTGTAAACACCGTTATATATTTACCTACGTCTTTGCAATACGTTTGCTAACGATAGATATGCCATTGTCTTTACAGGGTAAGTAAATGTAGGACCCAAATTCTAAATAAACGAAATCATGTATTACAGGCCCCGGCCAAGTTCACTCTTTCGCACTCGCTTGACTCACACTCGTGTCCGACTCGACTTGCACTCGATTCAACTCCACTCGTACTCGATTCGACCTTACTCGCCGCTCGAGACTTCACGACTCGCACTCGCGATTCTACACTACGTACTCGCGCTCTTTGAGCGAGCAGTTAAGCGACAAGTCTCAAAACAATGATAGTTATACCGGCCGCCCGCGACAAGACACGAAGGTCGGGCTACGCCCAACTGTAATTATTATTGTATGGTTCCGCTTGTGCCAGCTTCTAGTACTTCTACAAACGACGCTTGTGGAACATCAAATGCGTGCAGGTTAGTAGGGACCGGCGACTAGTAAATAACAGTGCGCGTGTTAATGTACAGGTTTAAGGTGCGCGGGGTTTGTTCATAAAAGCTAGCTAGAGCGTGGTCGCAATAATAGGACATTCAGCCAAAAAAACATGCCTGGGTGTGGCCAAAGTTAGGGGGCATTAAGTCACACAGCCGAAAAAGATGCCTGGGTGTGGCCAAAGATAGGGGGTATTTTAGATGGGGTTAAGCCCCACAGCCTGAAAAGATGCCTGGGTGTGGCCAAAAAAAAAAGTTGTATTGTAGGGTTAAATAGACAAATGAACACTTGTGATGTATGTTACAGATGATGTTACACAACAGCTAATATTGGTTCAGCTGTCCTGTATTCTATGATTTCCTTCACAGATCGATTGAGCCCTGGCTATGTGCTTGTGCCTTGGCTACGTAAATGTACAGGATATGTTTGGTAAGGGAACTATTCATGTACTTGAGAAAGAATTTTATCAAGTCAGTACTATTCCAATTTCACTATGATTTCATATATGATTGGCACCTCTTGGTTATGTGACCAGACGTCTGGGTAATGGATAATTATGTATGATAATTTCATCGAATCAATTTACTATCTTATTGACATACATAGTGTCTGCCCGTTTATGACATTCTCAATAGACATGATATGACATAGTGAAAAACTCAAGCTTAGTGTCTGTCGTCAGAAGTCAGGATGAATTACAGAGTATGTGTATGTTGAATGCTTAATTTGTGTCACTATAATGTTCCTCCCTCACAGAGTTGTCTGATGTACACAGGACCCAGAAAACATTCTGGTGAAGCGTGTACACTGAAAGAGTGTGTGAAGTGTGTACACTGGTGTAGTGTGTACACTGGTGGAGTGTGTACACTGGTGGAGTGTGCGAAGTGTGTACACTGGTGGAGTGTGTACACTGGTGGAGTGTGGAGTGTGTACACTGGTGGAGTGTGTGGAGTGTGTACACTGGTGGAGTGTGTGGAGTGTGTACACTGGTGGAGTGTGTGGAGTGTGTACACTGGTGGAGTGTGTGGAGTGTGTACACTGGTGGAGTGTGTGAAGTGTGTACACTGGTGGAGTGTGTACAATGGTGGAGTGTGTGGAGTGTGTACACTGGTGGAGTGTGTGCACTGGTGGAGTGTGTGAAGTGTGTACACTGGTGGAGTGTGTGGAGTGTGTACACTGGTGGAGTGTGTGAAGTGTGTACACTGGTGGAGTCTGTACACTGGTGGAGTGTGTGGAGTGTGTGGAGTGTGTGGAGTGTGTACACTGGTGGAGTGTGTACACTGGTGGAGTGTGTACACTGGTGGAGTGTGTGGAGTGTGTACACTGGTGGAGTGTGGAGTGTGTACACTGGTGGAGTGTGTGAAGTGTGTACACTGGTGGAGTGTGTGGAGTGTGTACACTGGTGGAGTGTGTGGAGTGTGTACACTAGTGGAGTGTGTGGAGTGTGTACACTGGTGGAGTGTGTGGGAGTGTGTACACTGGTGGAGTGTGTGGAGTGTGTACACTGGTGGAGTGTGTGGAGTGTGTACACTGGTGGAGTGTGTACAATGGTGGAGTGTGTGAAGTGTGTACACTGGTGGAGTGTGTGGAGTGTGTACACTGGTGGAGTGTGTGGAGTGTGTACACTGGTGGAGTGTGTGAAGTGTGTACACTTGTACACTGGTGGAGTGTGTGGAGTGTGTACACTGGTGGAGTGTGTGAAGTGTGTACACTTGTACACTGGTGGAGTGTGTGGAGTGTGTACACTGGTGGAGTGTGTGGAGTGTGTACACTGGTGGAGTGTGTGGGAGTGTGTACACTGGTGGAGTGTGTGGAGTGTGTACACTGGTGGAGTGTGTGGAGTGTGTACACTGGTGGAGTGTGTACACTGGTGGAGTGTGTGGAGTGTGTACACTGGTGGAGTGTGTGGGAGTGTGTACACTGGTGGAGTGTGTGCACTGGTGGAGTGTGTGAAGTGTGTACACTGGTGGAGTGTGTGGAGTGTGTACACTGGTGGAGTGTGTGAAGTGTGTACACTGGTGGAGTCTGTACACTGGTGGAGTGTGTGGAGTGTGTGGAGTGTGTGGAGTGTGTACACTGGTGGAGTGTGTACACTGGTGGAGTGTGTGGAGTGTGTACACTGGTGGAGTGTGGAGTGTGTACACTGGTGGAGTGTGTGAAGTGTGTACACTGGTGGAGTGTGTGGAGTGTGTACACTGGTGGAGTGTGTGGAGTGTGTACACTAGTGGAGTGTGTGGAGTGTGTACACTGGTGGAGTGTGTGGGAGTGTGTACACTGGTGGAGTGTGTGGAGTGTGTACACTGGTGGAGTGTGTGGAGTGTGTACACTGGTGGAGTGTGTACAATGGTGGAGTGTGTGAAGTGTGTACACTGGTGGAGTGTGTGGAGTGTGTACACTGGTGGAGTGTGTGGAGTGTGTACACTGGTGGAGTGTGTGAAGTGTGTACACTTGTACACTGGTGGAGTGTGTGGAGTGTGTACACTGGTGGAGTGTGTGAAGTGTGTACACTTGTACACTGGTGGAGTGTGTGGAGTGTGTACACTGGTGGAGTGTGTGGAGTGTGTACACTGGTGGAGTGTGTGGGAGTGTGTACACTGGTGGAGTGTGTGGAGTGTGTACACTGGTGGAGTGTGTGGAGTGTGTACACTGGTGGAGTGTGTACACTGGTGGAGTGTGTACACTGGTGGAGTGTGTGGGAGTGTGTACACTGGTGGAGTGTGGAGTGTATACACTGGTGGAGTGTGTGGAGTGTGTACACTGGTGGAGTGTGTGGGAGTGTGTACACTGGTGGAGTGTGTACACTGGTGGAGTGTGTGGAGTGTGTACACTGGTGGAGTGTGTACACTGGTGGAGTGTGTGGAGTGTGTACACTGGTGGAGTGTGTGGAGTGTGTACACTAGTGGAGTGTGTACACTGGTGGAGTGTGTACACTGGTGGAGTGTGTGGAGTGTGTGGAGTGTGTACACTGGTGGAGTGTGTGGAGTGTGTACACTGGTGGAGTGTGTGAAGTGTGTACACTTGTACACTGGTGGAGTGTGTGGAGTGTGTACACTGGTGGAGTGTGTGAAGTGTGTACACTTGTACACTGGTGGAGTGTGGAGTGTGTACACTGGTGGAGTGTGTGGAGTGTGTACACTGGTGGAGTGTGTGGAGTGTGTACACTGGTGGAGTGTGTGAAGTGTGTACACTTGTACACTGGTGGAGTGTGTGGAGTGTGTACACTGGTGGAGTGTGTGAAGTGTGTACACTTGTACACTGGTGGAGTGTGTACACTTGTACACTGGTGGAGTGTGTGGAGTGTGTACACTGGTGGAGTGTGTGGAGTGTGTGGAGTGTGTACACTGGTGGAGTGTGTGGAGTGTGTACACTGGTGGAGTGTGTGGAGTGTGTACACTAGTGGAGTGTGTGGAGTGTGTACACTGGTGGAGTGTGTAGATTGTGTACACTGGTGGAGTGTGTGAAGTGTGTACACTGGTGGAGTGTGTGGAGTGTGTACACTGGTGGAGTGTGTACACTGGTGGAGTGTGTACACTGGTGGAGTGTGTGGAGTGTGTACACTGGTGGAGTGTGTGGAGTGTGTACACTGGTGGAGTGTGTGGAGTGTGTACACTGGTGGAGTGTGTGAGTGTGTACACTGGTGGAGTGTGTGAAGTGTGTACACTTGTACACTGGTGGAGTGTGTACACTAGTGGAGTGTGTGGAGTGTGTACACTGGTGGAGTGTGTACACTGGTGGAGTGTGTGAAGTGTGTACACTGGTGGAGTGTGTGGAGTGTGTACACTGGTGGAGTGTGTACACTGGTGGAGTGTGTGGAGTGTGTACACTGGTGGAGTGTGTGGGAGTGTGTACACTGGTGGAGTGTGGAGTGTGTACACTGGTGGAGTGTGTGGAGTGTGTACACTGGTGGAGTGTGTGGGAGTGTGTACACTGGTGGAGTGTGTGGAGTGTGTACACTGGTGGAGTGTGTGGAGTGTGTACACTAGTGGAGTGTGTACACTGGTGGAGTGTGTACACTGGTGGAGTGTGTGGAGTGTGTGGAGTGTGTACACTGGTGGAGTGTGTGGAGTGTGTACACTGGTGGAGTGTGTGAAGTGTGTACACTTGTACACTGGTGGAGTGTGTGGAGTGTGTACACTGGTGGAGTGTGTGAAGTGTGTACACTTGTACACTGGTGGAGTGTGGAGTGTGTACACTGGTGGAGTGTGTGGAGTGTGTACACTGGTGGAGTGTGTGGAGTGTGTACACTGGTGGAGTGTGTGAAGTGTGTACACTTGTACACTGGTGGAGTGTGTGGAGTGTGTACACTGGTGGAGTGTGTGAAGTGTGTACACTTGTACACTGGTGGAGTGTGTACACTTGTACACTGGTGGAGTGTGTGGAGTGTGTACACTGGTGGAGTGTGTGGAGTGTGTGGAGTGTGTACACTGGTGGAGTGTGTGGAGTGTGTACACTGGTGGAGTGTGTGGAGTGTGTACACTAGTGGAGTGTGTGGAGTGTGTACACTGGTGGAGTGTGTAGATTGTGTACACTGGTGGAGTGTGTGAAGTGTGTACACTGGTGGAGTGTGTGGAGTGTGTACACTGGTGGAGTGTGTACACTGGTGGAGTGTGTGGAGTGTGTACACTGGTGGAGTGTGTGGAGTGTGTACACTGGTGGAGTGTGTGGAGTGTGTACACTAGTGGAGTGTGTGGAGTGTGTACACTGGTGGAGTGTGTAGATTGTGTACACTGGTGGAGTGTGTGAAGTGTGTACACTGGTGGAGTGTGTGGAGTGTGTACACTGGTGGAGTGTGTACACTGGTGGAGTGTGTGGAGTGTGTACACTGGTGGAGTGTGTGGAGTGTGTACACTGGTGGAGTGTGTGGAGTGTGTACACTGGTGGAGTGTGTGAGTGTGTACACTGGTGGAGTGTGTGAAGTGTGTACACTTGTACACTGGTGGAGTGTGTACACTAGTGGAGTGTGTGGAGTGTGTACACTGGTGGAGTGTGTGGAGTGTGTACACTGGTGGAGTGTGTACAATGGTGGAGTGTGTGAAGTGTGTACACTGGTGGAGTGTGTACACTGGTGGAGTGTGTGGAGTGTGTACACTGGTGGAGTGTGTGAAGTGTGTACACTGGTGGAGTGTGTGAAGTGTGTACACTGGTGGAGTGTGTGAAGTGTGTAAATGGTGGAGTGTGTGAAGTGTGTACACTGGTGGAGAGTGTACAATGGTGGAGTGTGTGAAGTGTACACTGGTGGAGTGTGTGGAGTGTGTACACTGGCGGAGTGTGTACACTTGTGGAGTGTGTGAAGTGTGTACACTGGTGGAGTGTGTACACTGTTGGAGTGTGTACACTGGTATAGTGTGTACATTGGTGTAGTGTGTACACTGGTGGAGTGTTGTAGTGTGTGCACACACCAGTCATGCATGTCTACACGCACACACACACACACACACACACACACACACACACACACACACACAACACATACACCAATTTCATTCTATGCTGAGATACATCAAAAATACACAAGGTGATGTGTACACACTACACCAGTGTACAAACTCCACCAGTGTACACACTTCACACACTCCACCAGTGTACACACTCCACCAGTGTACGTGTACACTCCACCACCACACTTCACACACTCCACCACCGGTAACAGTGCATGTACACACTCCACCAGTGTACACACTCCACCAGTGTACACACTACACCAGTGTACACACTCCACCAGTGTACACACGCACGCACGCACGCACACACACACACACACACACACACACACACACACACACACACACACCAATTTCATTCTATGCTGAGATTCATTAAAAATACACAAGGTGATAAAATCAGACCAATCGATTTTCACTTCCGCGCAAAAAAACGCGCGCGTCACATAATGCAGCTGTTGACAGCAGCTCATGCATGCACGATTTGTTTCACTATTTGTTGCATTCATTTTTCAGTGAGTCAGTCAGTATGTTCACGGCATCAGCCCGTACTCCCGTTCGACCACTCGGAACACAGCGAGCGTAGGGCTTCGTCACCTTTTCTGTCGTCGTCAATCTGATCTTTCTTGCAGCCTGCAGGTAAAAAAAAAATCATTTTCATGCATATCAGAACCATTTTTGTTTTAGATTCCTGACGACAGGAAAGTGCCGCTGGCAGTACCGGTAATGTAAACGTTCAGATACTTGCGGCGATTAAATCGCTCCAAGAACAAGTGGCGGACTTTCAGGCCAAGTCTACACAACCAGCTGTCTCTTCCATCCAACAATGCGCAGTTTCTAAGAAAGTACCAACAGAACTGTTGGTAAAGTATATTGCACTAGAAACTGAACAATTCATCATGCATGTAATATCAATATCAGGCATCTTCGAGAAAGACTGGATGCACCTATGCAATGGGACACAAGTTCAGGGTAAGCAATTTGCATTTGAAAATACATGCAAGGTTATGTATTCATATAACCTTGCATTGAAGTATGCATGCGGGTGACATCGGAGATCATAACAGCCTGTGTCAACGAGAAGTATCCTGCTTCCGTTGTACAAAGTAAGCCACTATCCATGCATGCAAGAGAGTATACATTTATATATTCAAACAATGTTTTACAGAAGCCACCAAGAAATACTTCGCAACTCTGAAGCGGCGCTCGCGTCTGCAAACTAACAACAAACTTCCAGATGCGAGAAACAAACAACGAATTGACTTCAGCGAACTTGTGATCAATCACTTGATCGCAAAACTACTAGAAAAAGAACAGCAAGAGCAGCTGAAATGTGAAACAGTGCCGTGCTAGCGCTACTGAACCATCCTCGCCGAGCGGATCTACAGCGAAATCTCCATGCACCATCCAGTGTCTGACTGTTAATTTTAGTTATCGTGATCGTTGTACATGTAATGTATGTATGTATTGATATTAATAATATTTTAACTGAACAAAGTTATTATTAAACTATAGGCCTGGTGTAAAATAAGACGTCATAATGTTGTGTATTTTTAGAACACCTTTGTATACCTTGTGTAAAGCTATTGCAAATGTTACATTTAACATCATCTTTGCGATGCGCAAACATGAGTAAAACCAGCCTTTACCATATTTACACCGTCATGTAAACATCAGGTTTGCGTCGTCGTAAATACAAGTAAATATACGTAAACGTGACCTTTACATCATGTTTACATAGTGTTTACTACATGCGCAAACACAATTTTTTACGCAGTGTTAATTCCTACATGGAGGGGGGTGGGGGGGGGGGGGGTATGTGGGACAATGCATTAGGCACACCCTTACTGGTCTGCATCAAACATCATGGCGTCTTCCACCAGCCATGAACACTCTTCCTTAGAATAGCCTTGCCAAAGTACAAGGTATTCAGCACATGCCTGTGTGTGCACACTGCACACTGCGTCCGGTAAGAGTGTTCGCATTTCTCTTTTGATTCAGATGTGCAAAGAGAAGTAAGGAGAGAATTAGAAGTCCTGTATTTATTGGATAAGTACGGTGTGAGCGATGCATTTTACCAAGCGCTCTCAATGAAATGCGATAGCCTTCCAAGAGCAAGCAAAGTTAAAGCTGCTAAATCGGAGCTCAACAAAACAGTGAAACTATTTAGTATCCCAACGTTTGATGGGTCTTATAGGCACGTTGAAACGGCAATTTGGGAGGAGATAACTAGACTGGTTAGTGTTTTTACAAATATCAATAATATATGGACAGTGTGTCTAGCAAAAAGAAAAGTAATGCGCACATGGAAATGTATGGGTAACTATAAATTCAGTGCCCAATAACTTTATGATGGATAGTCCAATTTTGGATGTGTAAGAATACATGTAATTTGATAGAGGCTTATGAAAAAAAAAAAGAAATTTGAAAACTTAAAAAACTACCCAGAAGGGTGATTTTGCTGGACACTGTCCCATATTGTATATCTTTGCATTCATTTGCAGCTTGGGGAATGTCCAACTTTGTTCCAGCTTGGTGAGAAGATTCCTGTAAAATTCAGTGGTGATGGTGCTAAATTCTCAAGGACGAGCAACATGATGATCTTGTCTTTTTCTATCTTAGTCCCTCAAGGCAGATATTTATCAGGAACTGGTAAGTGTGTGTGTGTGTGCGCGCGCGCGTGCGTGTGTGTGTGTGTGTGTGTGTGTGTGTGTGTGTGTGTGTGTGTGTGTGTGTGTGTGTGTGTGTGTGTGTGTGTGTGTGTGTGTGTGTGTGTGTGTGTGCATGCGTGTGTGTGGAAAGGGTGGACAGTTAGAAAACCTTACATGCAGTACAGGTACACATGAAGATGCATGGTGATTGCTAACTGCTGTAAAAACATTAATTACAGAGACAATAGGCAATGAATAATTTGGCTGCCCACAGTCAAGTTCTAACATCACTCACTTACATGTATATAGCATGCAGTCACTACATGCCACATATGTGACCCAAACCAACAGTAACTACACACTTGCCAAGGAGGGATGCATACATGTAGATCTGTGTACAACATTGTAATGATAAATCTGCATCCTTTCCCCCTCAAAATAAGTAATTTGTTTCTGAACATGCAGGCAACCACACAATAGCTGTCGTCAAAGGTTGTGAAGACTATGAGACCATATCAAAGGCATTTTGGGATTGGAAGGTAAGCAGAAGGCCTGACTGATCAGTAATGTGGTTCATTAACATGGATGGCAGGACTTTCAAGAGCTTTGCAACACCTTATCTGCTGAAGTGCCAATTCATCCTGACACTATACACCAGAATGTTAAGGTGTAGGTAGTACTGAGAACTGTTACTGATTATATTTTCTATTAGGCAAAGCAATGGATTGATGTCAATACCTGCAGGAGGTTACGAAAAGAGTCATGTTACACCATACATGCACTGTATGGTATACCATGTACCAGAGTGCATTAGGCGGTATGGTAATCTACGAAAGTTTTCAGGCCAAGGTGTGTATATCAATTGATGGGTGATTCTGAATGGAAACTGCAGTGCAATTTTTTTATATGCTTAGTGTTGAAAAACACAACGACAATGCAAAGAGGGCGTACTTTTCTAGCAATAAATGGAATGCCTCCATGGACATTATCAGAACAGATGCCAGGATTGACTGCTTATGAAAGTATGCTACATCAAAAAGGCATTACACCAAGCACAATGATGAATACTGGCTCCATGGAGGCATTCAGGCTGTAAGAAGATCTTGGAGGAGTACAACACAACCAGATACCTGCACCACTCCTCCCTCATCCTCATCATCTAGCACCACCTCTCCTTCCTCCTCCACCTGCACACACACATAGTGTATTGTGTGCGTTTGTACTACTTGTCTCATAAATTAGATATTTAATGGGTCCTTCACATCATTTCTGATTGACTCATAACATCGCTTAGTGAAATTAGCATTTGGGGAGGATCCCCAGATCCACAGTGTAGTTACACAAGTAAAAATATTCTCTATGAGAAACTTGGTGGGATATAGAACTTGAAGGCAAAGGTGGTGTAAAAAAGGAAGGGAACAAGGGTAGTATGAACACATGAACAACGTAATGTTCTACAATGTGTGCTACACTCTAAATATAGGACTACTCCGTTTTTCCTTATCATTAACCCTTTTCCCCTTGCTTTTGATATCACTATTGCCTCATAGTTACTATACCAAAGCCCTAATTGTATGCACATTAGGGCATTTCTAACAATACATATACACATCTGATCCCTATAAGCTCCCACAAGAAGTACCAGTACCTGTATATACATGTAGTCCCGTGATTGCATAATGCACGCCCACATCACACCATGTACAAATGTAGTAAGAGTAGGTAGCTTTGTGTACATGTACGACACACCTTTGAGTGGCCTTAACTTTTCGCTGAATGAGCATGTTCAGGACTCTGACAATATCGTTGTCTTTTAGCAGCCCGTTCGTTTTGAGGCTCTGGTTTGTAGCTTGCTTGAGGGTGATGCTGACCACCAACTTGATGTACCCAGACCCTCGTATATCGCCCTACGTAGCGTATATGCCGGGAGTGCAGGAAAGTTTGGCGGCCAAGTTTTTTGGTGTCCCCAGAAAGGACACAAACTGCAACAGAATGGATACAAGAGATTAGGGACGCCACAGAACAGAACATGGGTTAGGGTTATGAACTATTAGCGACAAGGTGCAAGGTGGAGGGTGGTTAACGACCCCGATGGACCTATCTAAGTTAACTTATACTACCCAAAAGAACGAAGCCACCTATATGATTCCAGCAATTATTATTCTAACAACTATTAGGAAAACCATACAT
>JABACO010000016.1:1034185-1286685 GCA_013339895.1 Ephydatia muelleri | reverse complement strand
CACATACATACATACATACATACATTACATACATACACACACACATACATACATGCACATACATGTATGTACGCATGCACGCACGCACATACATTACATTACATTACATTACATTACACATATGTACACATAACTTAACTTCTACGTTTCCATTACATGCCAACATGGCCTAATTGCAAGACTGGGAGAAGGGATCAACACTTACATGTACATCATCCCATTGAATCAGACTACTCCCTTATTTGTCCAAGGTGGCATTGGAAATATGTCCCCACGAGGTAGTGGTTCCAGAGATAATTATCTCTGGTGGTTCTAAATGCCAGTCTTGAATCAAAAACTGGACAATGCGTCAGAGTTTATGCTGTAACAGAAAATACAGGGTAGTTGGGCTTCGAGCAGTAGCGGATTGGGGAGATGTTGCCATAGATAATAGCTTTCAGTAGCTAGGGGGTCTGGAAGGTCGCTGTCAGCTCCTAGTAACCCGGACGAGGAGATCGCGCGCTCCTAGATCCGCCACTGCAGAGGGAGCCATGCACAAAGAACACATCCAAGATTGAAGGGAATAATTTGTGTAAAATAAGTTACGTAGCCATAAGTCGTCGCCTCAGATCACACGTGATTATAATTGGGCACTGTCCTTATTTTCCCTGTCGCGCGTATTATATATACCATTTTGTGATTGTCCGCTTCGAATTCTATACAGAACGACCACATTGACAAATGTGGATATATGCACGCACGCATATGGAAAAGTAGCAACAGAAAAGGAACGTTAATTTCTCAGCTATCATATACTCACGTGCATGCACAGCGCCACCACGTGTCGAATATAAAAAGCTATAGGCCTATAGTGACCTTACTTATACACTTAGCCTTCAGTGATGCCTTAGTTTTTCAGAAAACAAACACATGCACGTAGTTGAATGTTTATCGAATAGACCTAGGACTACTCCGCATTTGACAGACCATAAACTTCAAACGGCTTAATATCGAACCGCGCTCCTATATAGTCTCGAACTAAGAACATACCAAGTTTGCGTGCAGTTAAGTTCCTTACTTCCAACGCGGCCAGAACTGAACGCCCCAATTTACTGTCACGGGCGTTTGTTAATGTTTTTAAATATATTCAACTGAACTAGGTACCCTCATGACCAAAAGTGCCCCAGGAACCCAGGGGAAGAAGCCTATGGGCATGAGAACCTGGTAGAAAGTTACCTTGATCATATTAGCATCATCTGAAATGAGCCCAACAATACCTTCCTATCTTACATTTAGAGTAACAAAAAAGAATAGAGATAAAAAAATCATTACTACTGATAAAAAGCAATTTTCCATACATCTCTATGGGGAGTACTAATCCTTATGAGGAACCTCGCAGTAGTGGCTGAAAATTCCATCAACCTGGCAGAGTGATAGTTTATCATGTTATCCATCATGGGGCTTCTTTCAAACTTAAATAGCAACTTTCCCTGATTTATGGTATTCACAAAAATTTCCTCCATACATTTCTATGGACGCGTGCGCGGGAAATGTTACGGACGTTTCAGGAATTGCTAATGAGCGTCCGAAATTTCTCGCAGTGATGCCTACAACTTTGTCTCCCTCCCCCGGCCTCTCCGCCCTCGCACACTCTAATCGTATGCCCCAACGTATGTATGCCAGTGTGCCCCGATGTATGCCTTTTGCCAGGCTTGGCCTAATACATAATACCATGCCTTCCCATAACGAACGCCCTTCTCCAAAAGCCTTGTCAATGTGTGGGTGCGTGGTATGTATGTGCGTGTGCATGCGTGTGCATATGCGTGTCACAAAGGGCAGATTGAAAGCTTGCGTTTGTCTACATGTAAGTGTATGTATATATATGCGTGTGTAAGTGTATTTGTGTATCAAATAAATAATGGTGGATTGAAAGTTGAGCAGTATGTATGTACAAGCCTTCTTATAGGCATACATGCATAAACGCAAGCGTAAAACTGCTAAACTTTCAATCCACCATTATTTATTTGATACACAAATACACATGCATATAGACAAACGCAAGCTTTCAAATCTGCCCTTTGTGACACGCATATATGCACATCCGCTGGCTGGGTATGGCTTAGGTCAGGTCACGGTATGCAGTCACTCTTGGAAGTATAAGCTCTGCATATCTCTACCACATACACATGCACATGGCTCTATGTATGTATCCATGTAGCTGCATGCCTACAACTTTGTCTCCCTCCCCCGGCCTCTCCGCCCTCGCACACTCTAATCGTATGCCCCAACGTATGTATTCCAGTGTGCCCCGATGTATGCCTTTTGCCAGGCTTGGCCTAATACATAATACCATGCCTTCCCATATCCGAACGCCCTTCTCCAAAAGCCTTGTCAATGTGTGGGTGCGTGTGTGTAACTACGTGTGCATGTAAGTATATCACTATCTGCGTGTGTATGTGCGTGTCATAAAGGGCGGATTGAAAGCTTGCGTTTGTCTACATGTGAGTGTATGTATGTATTTGTGTCATGCATATACAATAATGGCGGATTGAAAGTTGGGTAGTATGCATGTACAAGACTTCTTATAGGCATACCTGCATAAACTCAAGCGTATCGGTACACACACCGAGTGTAATACGTACTGTAGCAACTGACCTTGTATAAGGTGACTTGAGGTGTTAGTTATAAATATCTTGCAGAAATTATAAATTGAGCTGTTATTGTTATTTATGAATAATAAATAATAAATTCTTCCTCCAATATTTCCTACAGTCGTTATTTGATCATATCGTTGATTTAAAGTTTAAGATGGCAGCCAAATCAAACGCTAAGAGACGAGGTTTGTTAGCTACACATGCGTGCATGTATGTTGAATCATAATGAACTTGCAACGCTCCGCAGTTCCCAAAGATAAAATCGATAAGCTGGAGGTAGGCTGTGCGGCCTGTTGCGGTCAATACTGTCGATCGAACCCTTACAACAACGCTCTGTGCTGCTGTGAGCTTGTGCCTTTCGCTTTCCTCTTCTGATTACCCTCACCTCCTCGCTCCGTTCCCTCAGCCTTCATGCTTATGTGGGTAACGTTGCTGATACTATGGCTTGGTGGAGCGTATTTCGGTGAGCGGTCCCCCCTAAATTTGTTCTCCGTGGGATGTGTGTTCATGGGTTTCGCATACTCGATGCAGGAGGGCAAACCTCGTCCACCACCACCCCGAGTACAAGCCTGCCTGCTTGCTCAAACCGTACACTTAGTGTCGGATTTGCCGGCCAAGACCCTTACGTCTTGTGGAATTTCATTAAGTCCACCACCCCTGTCACACCGTCTTTGCTCATTCTCTGCCCTTCCATTCTCTTCTCCTCCACCTCCCCTGTCACACCGTCTTTGCTCATTCTGCCTTCCATTCTCTCCTCCTCCTCCCCCCCTCCTCCTCCCCCTCCCTCCTCCTCCCGCCTCCTCCTCCCTCCCCTCCTCCCCCCTCCCCTCTCCTCCCTCCTACCCCTTCCCCTCCTCCTCCCCTCCCCCTCTCCTCCCCCTCCCCCTCCTCCTCCCCCTCCCCCTCCCCCACAGACTAGTGGCATCATTGTCATCATCACAGTCTGTGCCTCATGCCTGTATTGCTGTGCCTTCATTGGTGCCGTCTGTGGGGGACTCCCCCCAGCCGTGACCTACATCTCTGCCGCTGGCCTCGTCATTGCACTGCTGGGCTACGGGGTGTTCCTGGCCTGGGTGGGTGTGGGGACCTACTTGGCTGCCATGGTGACCAACTCTGCCCGCTGTACCAGTTACATCTTCTACCTCATCTTCTTCTACATCAGCCTTCTGTCACTTGTTGCGTGTGGCACAATGTCCGTAGTGTGGAAGGTCCACGGGGTTAGGACCACGAAAGAAAAGAACGGTACTTCTTCTGATAAGAAGCTCCTGACAGTGTGAAGTTATTTGCTGTCTTTAGAATTCATATCAGTGTATTTGTGTGTGTGTGTGTGTGTGTGTGTGTAGTGGTCACATATGAATATACATTTTCTCTTTGATGGGCAGGGGTTAAACTTGTGGTCTGATAAGCAAAGGAAGGTCTAGATGTACATTATGGATGCAAAAGTGTGGATTCAGTGTATCTGTGTCTAAAATACCCTCGCAAACATTGTATCAGTTAATTTGTTTAGTTAACGATTTGGTATGTTTTAATCGCAACACATGGGTAAGGCAGGTGGCAGGCAGCCTTTGAACCTAAAGAAGTTCAGGCTGGTATGCACCTGGTGAGGTTTGCGTTTGATTTTAACATTGTGAGACATGTGAGTTAGTTAGTGCATTTAATAACGTTCACACCCTCAGCATTGTATGCATTTTGTAAGGGTGTTAAAACCATAAACAATACCATTGTTAATAATCATTAATAACCACTGTATAGACACGCCCACGTCCACAATTGAATTGTACGAAGCTGTGTAGGTGCGAACGGTAACAAAAAATGGCCGGCAAGCGAAGAGGTAAGTTGCGAGGTCTCGGCTCTCTGTGCAAGTGCGTCTAATCTCGTTCCGCAGTACCCAAAGGAAAGGCGGACCAACTAGAACAAGGATGCGCCAACTGCTGCGGAAAGTACTGTCGCTTCTCTAAGTACACGAATGCCTTGATATGCGGTTAGTATAGAGGAAAGCGAGCGTTTTTGTTATTTACGTACCTGGCCCCTCTATCCCTTGATGTCAGCGGGCATGTTCGTGTGGATCGCTCTTTTGGTGTTGTGGTTTGGCGGATCATACATCGGTATGTGATTTGCGTAAACTTCGATGCGCCTGCGGTGTGCGTGCGAGACGGTAATTGAATAGAAGGCTTCTGTTGTATTCTATTCAGCCGGGAAGGTCAAAGGCGCCACGGCTACATCCTGTACGCCCAATCCGAACGTTGCTATCGGTACAGGTGGCAACCCATACATATGGTGGGCTACCGTAAGTTTTTCCAGTCAATTAATTATAGAACACTGTACACGCTGAGTGAAGTCCTGTTTTCCTTTCCCTTCGAAAACAGACTAGCGGCATCGTCATATTTATCACGCTCGCCTCCACCTGTCTCTTCTGCTGCTCCTTCGTGGGTCTCTGTTGTGGAGGTCTGCCCAACGCTGTTATCTACGTGTCGGCGGTGGGTGTGATCCTTGCGTTGCTGGGATACACGCTACTGCTGGCGTGGGTGGGCGTGGGGACCTATCTGGCGGTCGAAGTGAAGGAAGCGATAGGCGAGAACTGCATCAACTACCATGTTTACTTGGCGTTCTTCTACGCCTTCATCCTCGTCCTCCTTCTTTTTGGCGTCGTCGCCCTCGTGTGGAAGTTACGTAACCCCGTTAAGGAAAACCTGCTAGCCAAGATTCCGAAAGTATAGCTTTTTTTTTTTTTTTTTTTTTTTTTTGTCAAACACACACCACATCCACGCACGCACACGACAATCTAGCAAGTTTTTTTTTGCTAATCACAATTGTTTCGAATTCCCTGTGTTTTTACACGTATCTGTTAAGAAGTGCTTCAAATTTCTCCTGCTGGCCTGAACGAGGGACTGGTGTACCATGTGTGAGAATGTAGGTCTGGGGAAGAGAGAGAGAGGAGAGATAGAGAGGGAGAGATAGAGAGAGGGGAGTGTGTGTTAGTGAAGGGAAATAGTACATGTGTGGGTAAGGAGAATGATATGGTATGTTGTGTATGGCCCAACCTCAAGTTCTTCCAATGTGGCTTCACCGCTCTCAATTCTTGCTCCAATTCCGCTGTCATAGCTTGCATAGCGTTGCTAAGGGGCGGAGAGGATCCACATAAGAAAGTGCACACTGAGCCACACCCACTGGTTACCTTGACAGCCTGTGGTATCACTCCATCATCAATGATTTTAACAGCTGCCTTCAGTGCTCGAGCAAAAGTGTCCATTGCACCTGACCATCGTGTAACATCACGTAATGTGCAGTATATACACAATGAGTACACACAATATTCTCTACACCATATCTTCAGGGTTGCTCACAATTTTGGAATCAGTTTGTTAGTTCATAGTTTCCCAAATGTTATACTATGCAGGCAAAAAATGTACTTAGTTGAAACAGTTAGTCTCACCGATTTCAATGGTTTAATAATTATAGATAAAACAAGACAATATCACATGCATCGCCATTCAATGAAACAGACTATCAAAAAGTCAATAGCTAACTCAAATTTATTAATTCACAAAACGAATTTAAGATTTGATAAACCCATTTTAAAAATAACAATTATCAAAATGGCTAACCAGAGACTTTAACTGACAGAAGGTTATTAGATTTCAATGAACCATTAATTTCCGCTCTATTTAGAGGGTTTGATTTGTATTATATGATTAGACAAATTAGAGCTGCTTATTATTGATGTATAAATTTATCTATAGTGTACTATAGCTACCAAATGTGGTTGCCAAAATTGTGAGAGACCTGTGTAAACTTATGCTTGCCATTGAAATGTAAGACTAAGTAAAAATTGAAGGGCATAATACAATGCCATGATGGATTGTCCAACTTAACCCATTAACTGCGCACTTGACGACAAAGTCTTCAAATCCTTTTTCCTAGTGCATTTGTTCAAACAGTGACGCTTTTCGCCGTGATGTGACTTTTCAGTCCTGTACATGGTCAATGGCCGACCAGCTGACCCTTCTTACACTACAGTGTTTCCATTGTAATAGCTAAAATGAGAAAAACTAGTTGGCAGTGCAACAATTGTTGGTAATTATTTGGAGACACACACTTCAGCCCAAAAGGTTAGCTTTGGTCACATCACGGTCGAGTGATTATTGTTTTCCCTCAACTCACCAACTTCAGACCTTCCAACTAACCAGCTAAACAGAAAACCAAGATAGCCATGAATAAGAACTTAGACAGAGCTTTCAAATGATCTCTAGAAATATGCTGGTAACAAAAGTTATGTGCATGGGCACAAATGCTGACGACTTTTGCCATTTTCATGGGTAATCATAGGTGGGTTTCATGGGCAATCATAGGTGGGTTTCATGGGTAATCATAGGTGGGTTTCATGGGCAATCATAGGTGGGTTTCATGGGCAATCATAGGTGGGTTTCATGGGTAATCATAGGTGGGTTTCATGGGTAATCATAGGGGTTAAATAGTTCCATGGAAACCACACTACATATCTAAAATAGAAACCCTGCAACTAATTAAGTACAATTTTCTCAGAAAATGATCCATACACTACATAGAAATTGTTCATACATATGTACAGTGTCATGGACCTACGGGTGTGTGTGTGCACTTTATGTAATAAGCACACACATGTGTGTGACAACCCGCACAATGAGTGTGGAGGTGTGTGACAACCTGCACAATGAGTGTGGAGGTGTGTGGAGGTGAGTGTGGAGGTGTGTGGAGATGAGTGTGGAGGTGTGTGGAGGTGAGTGTGGAGGTGTGTGGAGATGAGTGTGGAGGTGTGTGGAGGTGTGTGACGACCTGCACAATGAGTGTGGAGGTGTGTGGAGATGAGTGTGGAGGTGTGTGATGACCTGCACAATGAGTGTGGAGGTGTGTGGAGGTGAGTGTGGAGGTGTGTGATGACCTGCACAATGAGTGTGGAGGTGTGTGGAGATGAATGTGGAGGTGTGTGATGACCTGCACAATGAGTGTGGAGGTGTGTGGAGGTGAGTGTGGAGGTGTGTGATGACCTGCACAATGAGTGTGGAGGTGTGTGGAGGTGAGTGTGGAGGTGTGTGACGACCTGCACAATGAGTGTGGAGGTGTGTGATGACCTGGGAACCTCACCAATGTGTGCTATGAACATGTCTTCCAATGCAGTAGACTCCCGACGGACCTTGCAGTCAAAATTCAGTCCCCCGATAAGGCCACCCTGTTCAATGATCGCCTGAGGAGGATAGTATGGTGTGAGGTTGAAGGGTTCTGATGTGCACGACACACCATATGAGATAATGATCCAAAGGGTGGGGTTTAGGGATGGGGAAGAGGCATTATTATTTTATGTCATAGCTCTGGCATGTGAGAGGTTAGCATTACAAATGTGGGCCCTGACAAACTTAATGTACACAAGGGCAGCCATAGAAATGCATGCATAACAGCTGCTCTCTAATTAGAGCATTCACATTCCCACAATGGCAACATCCTTTTGCCTAACAGCTCCCTTGCAAGGTTTCTCACCTTCATTATAAAGGTGGCGTTCTTTACATCCATAGGGAACTGGTCTGTGTCCCAGCCAAGGTCTGGGGACCCGGTATTGGCATCCACAGAGCCGAGCATGCCTAACCTGATAAGCAGGATGGGAAAGAGGGAGGGGTGAGGTCATGTGGGGGTCACAGGTACACCCACTTTGACGCAAGTATGACATCATGCTCATGGGAGTGTCCAGCCAGAGTGGTGTGATTTGGCTCAATGTTCAGCTGGTGTGGAGGGAGAATGAAGGATGACTCAAAGATGGTGGGAGGTGAAGGGTGGAGGAGGGGGAGGCGTCTGGTGAGAGACAAGGGCTTACCTTGATGTGAGCATCAAGGTTGTAAGTCTTCAGAAAACTGATCACAGTTTGTGCATCTGGAGGTGAGGGGGTTGAGTTAGGTGGTGGTAGTGTGTGGGTCATGTGGCAATGATGTGCCTTTTCATTCGTACATTAATGAATCACTGCTAATCGTTTTATAGCAATGCACAGTGATATGCTGTTACAAAGGAGAGGAGAGGGCTAGGGGAAGGAGAGGAGAGGGCTAGGGGAAGGAGAGGAGAGGGCTAGGGGAAGGAGAGGAGAGGGCTAGGGGAAGGAGAGGAGAGGGCTAGGGGAAGGAGAGGAGAGGGCTAGGGGAAGGAGAGGAGAGGGCTAGGGGAAGGAGAGGAGAGGGCTAGGGGAAGGAGAGGAGAGGGCTAGGGGAAGGAGAGGAGAGGGCTAGGGGAAGGAATGATATGGGGAAGAAAACTGAAAAATAGAATAAGTAATGTTTTTGAAAGAAAGTAGCACATGATTTTAATAAGAGAAGAAACCTGTAATTTATTAGAAGGAATCAAACTTCAGGAAACATGAGCTATAGTGATTTATTAGGAGAAATCAGAAAAGCACACCAGTGTTGTTAGTTGATTGATTGAAGCAACTGACCAGAAAGAATGGGACTCTTGTACATCAGAGTGATTTGCACACTACTGGGTACCCAACACTCTCTCTTGACATTACATGCCAACTCACCATAATCGTACTGATGTTTCATGGGCTCCTTGGGCTTTGGCTCAATATACAGCTGTCCATTGAAGCCAATCTTCTTCTTGTATTCTGTGCAAGTGGCAAAATTTTATTAGAGTACTTCTCCTCCCTTCATCTCCTCCCTCATCCCTCCCTTCATCTCCTCATCCCTCTCTTCATCCCCCTCATCCCTCCCTTCATCTCCTCCCTCATCCCTCCTTTCATCTCCTCCCTTCATCTCCTCCCTCATCCCTCCCTTTGTCTCCTTCCTCATCCCTCCCTTTGTCTCCTCCCTCATCCCTCCTTTCATCTCCTCCCTCATCCTCCCTCCATCTCCTCCCTCAATCTCTCTCTCATCCTCCTCTATCTCTCCATCATCCCTTCCCTCCTTCCCTCTCTTCCCAAGTGATCACCATAACCCTTTACCTTACCAATTGCCATGCGGAAGAATGCAGCCATGTGATCCAGTTCCCTCTTCACATCAGTGTTGAGCAGACTCTGGTAGCCTTCCCTTCCTCCCCAAAACACTGGACAGAAAAGGAAAACAAACAAACAGAATAAGTTACAAAATTCCTACCATCGATCGACTCATCCTTTTCCCTATTCCCCTCCTCCCCATCCTCTAATTATCTATTACCCTTGCAGTCCGTCACTCCCCTCCCTGTGTCCTAAGTCCCCACCCACAGCATGCTCCTCCCATAAACCATACCCCATGGCATTCTCCCCAACTTACCGAAACCCTCTCCACCAAGCCTCTTGGCCACCTCCAACCCTTTCTTCACCTGGGCTGCGGCCATGGCGAACACATGTGCGTCTGGATTGGTGCTGGCTCCGCAGGCATAGCCAGGGTGGGCAAACAAGTTGGACGTGGTCCACAGCAGCTTCACTCCAGTCTGCTTCTGCAGCTCAGCGATGTAGTCTGTGATCTCATCCAGAAACACATTGGTCTCGGCCCAGTCCTTGCCAAGAGGGGCCACATCCCTGGGGGAATTTGTAAGTGAGAGGGGGGTGGGGGTGGGGGAGGGAGGTAAGGAACAGGAGAGTATCTGATAGATTGATAGTGGTCACTTCCCCATTGTGTGGCAGTGACTCAGCCCACTTACCTGTCATGGAATGTCCAGTACTTGTTCTGTAATGTGACAGATAGTGGAAGGGCAGAAAGAAGTGGAAGAGGTGAAGAAGAAGGGTAGAGTTGTGAGTGTGCACTTCTAATTTAATACCTGTGGTATGTGATGCACATGTGTATCTGCAAGTATCCATACATTAACGTACAGGGTGCGAAAGTGGGCAACATGCACATTAAAATAATTGCTATAATAACTCTTTCATGGGCAACAGAGCAATATTGCTCCGCAGGTGCTATACTAAAGCCACTCTGCTTATCTCTAAACAGTTAACACTTTGCAGTCAACACCATGATTGATCAGTTGTTACCTGGTCATATAGTGTAAGTTGTTTGCTAACTACGTTTTCCTGCAACGCACAACACTTTTTTTTTTGCACAACATGTGTACCGTAATAATTGGCTTTGCCTGCGAAAGGGGTTAAGTTCAGTGGTTAATCACATAATTCTATCATCATAAAGGCAATAATTCGTCATCGCACTTAATGTAAATAACTATTAATTATATACAAGTTTTAATCATTCAAATCAAACACAACCCTATATTGATGATGCCATCAAACTGTCACAACTAGGATGTTGCATGTTGCGGATGTAAAGTTTATGAACATCAGTGGCTAGGACTTCCACTTATAGGCTACATAAACTTTATGCACTGTTAATAATATTGCATATCCATCCATTCCTGCATGACCATTTGCATGCAAAGTATGACATACTCCAAGCTTCTGGTAGAATTCAAATGCAGCTCTGAGACGGCGTTTGGCGTTCTCCATTGAGTTTGAACCGTCATCCCAAGGGCGGTTCATGGTGGGAAAACCAAAAGGATCAGCTCCTGTCATGCCATGAGGAGTTACAATAATTATTTTGCAATAACATAATTAATATCTTTAACGACAAAGAATATAATTTCATATACTCTATCTAGCTAGCTCGCTCGTGGCTGCACCCATTGAATGAGCTTGTTGCTGAACGCGCAACACAAAAATGGCCGGACTAGAACGTACTAGAACTAAAGCCCTTTCGTCACGTATATATAAATTAATTCCGATCGTCTCACCAGTGCCTCTGAACGTGTGCCAGTAGCAGACAGAGAATCTCAGCCACTCCTCCATAGTTCGACCGTGCACGACCTAGCGACAAGAAAGTCGATCGTGGGGTGTTGTCTTCACAGTTCCCACCCCTCCCATCTCACCTCCTGAGGATTGTAATACTTGAAGCACATGACGTCACTCACTACAGCATCGGGACGGTACTCGATTTTTTTTATGCCTGCAAGTCGAGAAAAGGTAATGCGGTGGTCGCCAAAGTTTTTGCTTCGAGCAGTTTAACTAGCTAGTTATTTGAAACGAACAGAACGGGTATCATACCTGGAAAATACTCCCCGCCGTTTTCTTCCACGGCGCTCTGGCTGGTCACCGGTGCGAACGACATGCTCTCCTGTACTGTTCCTTTCGTCTAGTGTCACGCGATCAAATCATTCTTATGGGTTTCTCTTCATCATTCATAGCACAGCGAGCGCGCGCTGGCCGGTCCGAAATTTTTTGGGGGGGTGGTGTAGTATCTCTGGTGTAGCGCAGCTCATTACGATGGCGGTGATCGCGCTCTAATTCTCTGTAAGTACAAACTCCGTTTTCCTGAATCCTTAAAGTTGCGTGATTACTATAACAAATGCTATTACTGTTTTGATCGCTTTTGCGGCGAGTTTGGAATTCTTTAATTGTGGCACAAATTGGATGTTAACTCTGTTGGTAAATGGCCGGGAAAAGGAGAGGTAAGACAACGATTTAATATGACACCATATAAACCGACAGTCCTGCTGCCGACTGTTTAGATTTGATCTCTTTCGTCCCATCCCCTCTCCCTCCCCCTCCCCATCCCTCTGTACCCATCCCCCTGATTCGCTCCTATAGCTGCCACAGGAGGCGCCGATAAGTTAGAACGTGGCTTTGCCAATGCGTTCAGTTTTTGTCGATGTACAGCTTATGGTTCGGCTACATGTGGATGTAAGTTAAATGGCGATGGAGTCACTTGTAGGCATGCATATATGCCTCCGTGGCGCCGCGAATTTGAAATCTCTTGACGTACTTCCACAGTCGTGGTAGTGATGTGGGTCGCTTTGGCTGTTCTGTGGATTGGAGGATCGTATATCGGTATGTTCCGCTTTCCCCAGTCCTTCTCACAAAAACACACCGCACGCACATTTAGCAAAAGACGCGAAACTTCCCGGCGCGACCTCCTGCGTCGGCAAAAGCAACGTCTCCATCGGTACCGGCGGTAATTCGTTCATATGGTGGGCCAGTGTGAGTCACCCAATAAGAGCGTTTCGGCCAGCACAAAAACAGAACACGATACACATCCCCTCCTCTCTCTCTCGCGCCACACGCATACAGTCTAGTGGTATCATCATCATTGTCACGCTGGGTGCGACCTGTCTCTACTGCTGTTGCTTCGCCTGCGCGTGTTCAACTCTATTCTCCAGGATCGTGACGTACGTGGCCATTGCCGGCATCATCCTGTCTCTCGTGTGCTTTTGCGTCCTCCTTGCCTGGATGGGCGTAGGGACCTACATGGCGACGCTGGTGGTCAAGACGGAAGGCCAAACGTGCATAAACTACTTCATCCTCCTCGCCCTCTTTTTCGTGTACCTAGCAGCACTGATCGTGTTTTGTGCCGTGTCTTGCATATGGAAAGTACACGACCTGTCTGTGAACCGCAAGGACAAGTCAGCAGTTTAGCAACACAGAAAAGTGACTGATATATTATGTATCAAATTATGTTTTGTTTGTCGTGACCGCTATGCCAGTATATAACTCCACACACGCCCCCCACGCATGTATACGTCAACGCGCGCGTGGCCCGTTTGGATACCTAGTGCTGAATTCTATATGTGCATGTGAAACAACGGCGAAACACTCTGCGTTTAAGTAGCTACATGTAGATCGTTCTGTTACTATACATCAGTGCGGCTTCTGTTTACTACTCCGACACGTCACGTAGCTGAGGTGTCTCAGCTTTATTATTGTTTGAATGCCAAATTGACAAGGTAAGCAACATGCAATGAACGAGCTCTAGGAACTGGTGATCTCCCCATCTTTGAGTGGATAATACATATACAATCTAAAATTAACGTATACGATCATTTGCAGACTCATGTATTGTTTTTCTATCCATGCAGTGAGTGCCATGTGTAGCCCAGGCCTTGCACGCGGATCGAGACCGGCATTGATGTCATTGTGATTGTGCATGCATGTGCTGTGTACTACATTAGTTAATAACTACGAAGTATGAATGCTTAGATTTAGAATTAGTCTGAAATGAATCTCCTCTTGAAAGGCCCACACTCGTTCTTAATGATTCAATCCCAATTATTAATTGCATCATGTTTAATTGGTGAGTTCCTTATTCAAGTATAGATGGAAGGTCAGTACAGATATTCTGAGATACCTAGCTGAGCAAACCCTTAATTCAAGCCCCAGATCCACCAATTGCTCCAGCCACACCAGACGTGAGTGCAGACAACGGCAAAGAAAACAACCTTCTCCAGGCTGATGAAGATTTTCATAGCACTAAAACCAGTTTGCAATTATGACTATTTTTTGAATTTAGTTGCCAAGTTGAGATCCATGCTGATGTTCCCAGGTAATTTTGCAACAATTCATCAATTGTCATATAAAAGGGCATATAGATTACTCCGACCTACCGGGCCAATTTAGGTGGCCTAAATGGGTCAGAGTCCTACTCAGCCACTCTCCAACCGATTCTGTTAGGTGAGCTGTGGCAATATGTGAAGAGGGAATGGAGAGAGAAGGCGGTCCTTGGCCCCTTAGTCTTGGAGGTGGGGTGACCACGGCACCACATACAAATTATTAGCAAGGATGAAGTGATTATTGGTCCGGATAATGCCATTTTCATACACTGTCACATTTGCAGGTAATCATGAAATGGGCTATAAGACATGAGGTTGCTATGAAGTACATGTTCTCAATTTTACCCTCAAGTGCTATTGGGATTACAGTCCATCCAGTTGTACAACCCTCAAGTGCTATTGGGAATTACAATCCATCCATAGTTGTAATAATGTGACCTTGAGAACCTTGAGTGTTTTCCTCCCCCCCCCCCCCCCCCCCTCCCCTCTCTCTCTCTATACCCCACCTTGTGATTTGGCACAGCCTTTGACACCTCCACATAGACTGCAGGGTGTGGATGGTCATCCTGCTGGCTCCAGTCATTCTTCTTGTGGATAAGTAACCTGGACTCATTGTTCACAAGAGAGAGAAAATGCAGAATTTGGTGTGATTGGCTGTTTTTCAATCATTTCCCTCCCCCACACCTCCAGTGATCAAAATGTCAAACATTGGTTGACCCAGTTCAGCATTCTATAGCACCGCACAGCATGCATAGTGATTTGTACTACATGCATGCATGTATAGGAACATTAAGAACATACAATAGCAATGAACGTAAATGTTCAGAACAACTCCCAGCATGTTGTGCTCTTATGCATATCTGTGCATGCTATGAACTTGCCTTACTTTGCATTGGAGCTGTATAATGATGAATAAAATCAGTAAACTGATGCCTATAAATGAGTTTTGGGGAGTTGCAGAAATCCGCATGTGTTTTGATACCCAGTCCTTGCTCATTCCAAACCTAAAGTGAAGTGGTCCTACCCTACCTCCTCCCTCCACCTCTTCACAATGAAGCTGGAGGTGTTGGGACCCACCAACATCACTGTCAATGCCACTACAACATCCCAAGTGGAGCTGAGTTGTGAAATGTCCCAGTACATCCATCCTGATGGAGACCTCTGGTGGTTTAGAGGAGAACAGAAGCTAGACAATACCCAATCCAAGTACAGCATTGGGTACAGGAATGGGACCAAGCTTGCTCTGAATGGGGGTAGTGATGTGACCTCCAGTAGAGTGTCTGTGTTAACAATCTCTCAACTGGCCTCATTGGATGATGGGATGTACACTTGTAGGCTGTTTGGAACGGACCAATCAGAGATGTCTGCCTGACGGTCGTGGGTGGTAAGTGGAGTTGTGTGTGAGATGGGAGGTGAGCCAAAATGGAGAGACTAAATGTACATTACTATACTATGCTATGCAGCAAATTAATTTTAAAACGTATTCATTTCAATTTAATTCCCAAGTTTAGAATTAGGACCCTCTTTAAATGCTCAACAGCTGATCCTGTCCAGAGAGAGGGGAGGAGGGTACAGGAAGAGGGGAGGATGGTACAGGGAGGGGGAGGAGGGTACAGGGAGGGGGAGGAGGTGCAGGGAGGGGGAGGAGGGTACAGGGAGGGGAGGAGGTGCAGGGAAGGGGAGGAGGGTACAGGGAGGGGGAGGAGGGTACAGGGAGGGGAGGAAGGTATAGGGGGTACAGGAAGGGAGAGGAGGGTACGGGGAGGGGGAGGAGGGTACAGGGAGGTGGAGGAGGGTATAGGGAGGGGGAGGAGGGTACAGGGAGGGGGAGGAGGGTATAGGGAGTGGGAGGAGGGTACAGGGAGGGGGAGGAGGGTATAGGGAGTGGGAGGAGGGTAAAGGGAGGGGGAGGAGGGTACAGGAAGGGGGAGGAGGCTACAGGAAGGGGGAAGAGGTTACAGGGAGGGGGAGGGTACAGGGAGGGGAGGAGGCAACAGGGAGGGGGAGGAGGGTACAGGGAGGGGGAGGGTACAGGGAGGGGGAGGGTACAGGGAGGGGGAGGGTACAGGGAGGGGGAGGAGGTACAAGGAGGGGGAGGAGGGTACAGGAGGGGTACAGGGAGGGGGAGGAGGTACAAGGAGGAGGAAGGGAGAAGGAAGGAGGGTGTATAACTGTAAAGCAGAAACGGGCGCACGTGAGCAATAGACTTCTATGGAGAATTGCTATATTGTTAATTGCCCTCCCCCCTCCACTGGAAAACGACGAATATTAACTCGCAACAAACAACGGATAAAATACAAAAATAATAATAGTGGAATAAATAAATAAGAATGTTGTAGCGGTAAATAACGTAATGCTTAACTTGATTTCCGGAACTCATGCATGCGCATGTAAGTTCATTAGGCCCCAATTCATTGATTCATAGTTTCCGGTCAGCTGCCCACGCGCCTTTTGGTAAGTCGGCCATTATTCTAATTACACGAACACGTAGAAAAAATTTCCGAACAATTAGTAAGCGATGCCTCATAAACGTATACCGTGCACTAGAAAGAAAAACTATCATTCCGTGGCGAATTACTAGCATGGAACATCCCCAACACCACTCTGCAGGAATCACCTCGACTACCACAAGATGTTTTTGCAAATGTGCCTATGCTTCCTGACCCCACTCAGGACAGGATGAGCACTACCTACCATTTAAATAGCTATATGGCACTCAAACAACAGAGGGAAGTAGGCTATCCTTGACCCAAAAGAGCAAAAAAAAGACATTGCCATTTTTTCTAGCATTCAGCATGCCAGAAATGTTAACACTGTGAGGAATGTGGAATGTGAAATCTATCCCAAGAAAAAGCAACAAAAGAAGGAACTAGAGAGGAAATTAAGTGGCTTTATTTTAGTTGTGGTTCTAGTACACACCTGTGTGATGATGAGCTTGCTGATGTGCACATCAAAGATCTTAGGTGTCTGTTGAGAAGTTGTACTATTCAATGGGATTTGAACATGCGGCCAGACAATTGTTACCCAATTTGTGGATCTTGCTCTGTTTCTAAACAGCCAATGACTAAATAGAATGTTATTGTGTAGAACATATTCAGTTTGCAGTGGACCCATGTAAATTAAGTGTCCATGCAGAGATGAGGGCACGCTCGCATATTTGTCGATTCAGGTTTACAGTATAATATATGGGACAGTTTCCGCCCCACGATTAAAATGTTACAAAAAATGCATCGCGTTTGAATCGCTATAACTTCCCAACGGATAACGCTATCGACTTCCTATTTTCAACACTTCATACTGCACCATTTCACTATGAAGTGTTGAAAATAGGAAGTCGATAGCGTTATCCGTTGGGAAGTTATAGCGATTCAAACGCGATGCATTTTTATAACATTTTAACCGTGGGACGGAAACTGTCCCATATATATATAAGTCATTAACGTATAATAATAGTGGGGAGTGGCTACTACATGTACATATGTATAGAATGGCATTACGTCATGATAATGGTAATACCCTGCCCATGATTGGAAATAGTCCTGACCAGAAACTATGAATCACCGAATCAATGGGGGTATATATAATTGGTCACATGTTATACATGTGACTAAATTGCTTGCATTTCTCTCTTAACAGACATTCTCTATACGAGGCATACAGGATTGAAACAAGGCTAGAATCTGCGAATCACATCCTATTTTTTTTATTTTTGCAACCCTAGCTCCCTCGCATCCCTCAGCTTTTGAAAGATGCACGCCCCAAACAGTACGTTGTCTCTAAAAAATGTAACTTTATAACTCGGACTACTAAACTATTTTGCATCATTAACCTGCGCAGTATAGTCTGAATGTGGCCGCTCTTGTAAACAAAGCATTGAAGCCCGTCAAAACGAAGGCGCCACTAAGGTATTCATACCAGCCACTTATCGCTCAAAGATATGATATGGTGGCACCTCAGGCTTCACACAACACAGAAGACGTACATGCATGCATTACATGCATTGCACTGTTGTTGCAAGCCATGACGTAAATTCTTCTCGATATCGAGTATACATCGTTTTAAAGAGATCGAATGCGCTATACAGCTGGAAAAGTGAGTTTGTTAGGTATATAAAAGACCGATCAAGCTATGTAGGGTAATTACGCAAATTATCGACATTCCCGCTTTCACTATAGGGAACTCCAGTACTCCGTTTGTGACAGCTCCTTTCGATCTGCCCAAATATACAGTGGACACGCAGCCATTACCCTCTAAACCATGGCGCTGAGGTTGGAAATGAAGACGTGCCATTTGATCGTGTTGCTGGCAGTGGCAGGACTGTCATCCAGTGGTAGGTTCGGCCAGAGATGCCGGCGGCAGTGAATTCACGATATGGTGGTGTCCGCACAGTATTACAGGTGGTGCCACTCTCCAAGCTTGTGATACAGGGGAATCATACGAATACTCCAGCTTCCTTCGCAGCACTTTCGTGTGTAGTGCACCCTCCTCAGTTCACTGCTACATGGTTCTATGCTGGAACAGCCTTGAGTTCAATGGGGAAGTATTTAGTGTCACAAAATGCATTAGCCTTCAATGACACAACCACGTATGGATCAGTACTGATCATCCAGTTGTTGAGTTACTCTGATGCTGGGAACTATACCTGTATGATACAGCCATCACCAGCCAATGGGTCAGAGTCCTACTCAGCCACCATCCAACTGATCCTGTTAGGTGAATTGTGACGGTATGAAGGGGTAACTTGTATATGATTATCACCCTCCCCCTCTCTCTCTCCTCCCACCCCTCCTTCTCCACAGTGAAACTGGAGGTGTTGGGACCCACCAACATCACTGTCAATGCCACTACAGCATCCCAAGTGGAGCTGAGTTGTGAAATGTCCCAGTACATCCATCCTGATGGAGACCTCTGGTGGTATAGGGGAAGAAAGAGGCTAGATATTACCAAATCCAAGTACAGCATTGAGTACCGGCATGGAACCAAGCTTGCTCAGAATGGGGGCAATGATGTGACCACAAGCAGGGTGTTTGTGTTAACAATCTCTCGACTGACCTCATCGGACAGTGGGGTGTACACTTGTAGGCTGTTTGGAACGGACCAATCAGGAGATGTCAACCTGATGGTGGTGGGCGGTAAGTAGAGCTGTGAGTGAGATATGTATGAAGCCATCATAATATGCAGGATGTTTACAAATGTTAAATTAGCTGATTTATTGTTTATATGCTTGAAAACATGGCAAGTAATTTGTGCAAAGGAATTATTATAATAGTTAAATAACTACATCAGGTCATCGCATCACCAACCCATTTACAAACACAACCTTACCCTTGTGCTGTCAAGGGTAAGATACCCTCAGTATAACTTTTTTGTTTTGTTATGTATGTAGATATTTGTTCATTTTAAATATTTGGTCATGATTGTAGCATATTGTTTGTTTATTTTTTGCCAGTATCATTCTTATAATAATACTAAAATTGTAAGATAACGGCAAAAAAATAAACTATCATATGCAGCCATGAATGTTTAGTGTTTTGTTTGTTTGTTTTTGTCTTGTTTTGTTTTGCTTTTGTTTTTTTTTTGTCATAACAGTTACGACAGTTCTAACTAAAATCATGACCAACTTTTCAAGATGAACAAAATTAATAGTTATAAGTAATTATCAGTCAAAAACTGATTATTGCTTTCAGTCAACATAGGTGAGCTATTAAAGTTCAACTTTTAAAGTAAAGTAATGTACATTAATTGGTTTGAATTTCACAATGAAAGCAGTGCAATATTAATATTAGTTCAATTTTGATTGATAAATATATTTTATATGCGAAAAATCATGTGATGGAGAATTGACTATTTTTAAAACCATAGAAAGTAATACATATGTCTGAAACCACAAAGCATTTTACAAGACAGCTTTGCATAGATGGTGGGTGTGACCAGTGAGGGTGGTAGTGGGTGTGACCAGTGAGGGTAGGTGGAGAGGTGGTGGTGGTGTGACCAGGTGGTGAGATGGTGGAGGTGTGACCAGTGAGGGTAGGTGGTGAGATGGTGGAGGTGTGACCAGCGAGGGAAGGTGGTGAGATGGTAGTGGTGTGATCAGTGAGGGTGGTGGTGGGTGTGACCAGTGAGGGTGGTGGTGGGTGTGACCAGTGAGGGTAGGTGGAGAGGTGGTGGTGGTGTGACCAGTGAGGGTAGGTGGAGAGATGGTGGAGGTGTGACCAGCGAGGGAAGGTGGTAAGATGGTAGTGGTGTGACCAGTGAGGGTAGGTGGTGAGATGGTGGAGGTGTGACCAGCGAGGGAAGGTGGTGAGATGGTAGTGGTGTGATCAGTGAGGGTGGTGGTGGGTGTGACCAGTGAGGGTGGTGGTGGGTGTGACCAGTGAGGGTAGGTGGAGAGGTGGTGGTGGTGTGACCAGTGAGGGTAGGTGGAGAGATGGTGGAGGTGTGACCAGCGAGGGAAGGTGGTAAGATGGTAGTGGTGTGACCAGTGAGGGTAGGTGGAGAGATGGTGGAGGTGTGACCAGCGAGGGAAGGTGGTAGGATGGTAGTGGTGTGATCAGTGAGGGTGGTGGTGGGTGGACCAGTGAGGGTAGGTAGAGAGATGGTGGAGGTGTGACCAGGGAGGGAAGGTGGTAAGATGGTGATAGTAAGCAGTGGTTTAGGAAGTGTGCATGGTACACAGTGATGCTTGGTCCCAGGCCTAACAAAGGATGTAAACGAGAACAACTTTGTGAGCGGGTGAGATCTAGTTGTTCAGAGATGATGATAATGGCCATCAAGTAGAGTTAGCAGATATCTCCTACACCAATCATGCATAATCACAGATTGAAATAGTGAATGTAAACCAAATTCGAAACTTTCACTCAATTCCAACGTGATTTAATTAGCTCTTTTTTAAATTCTTTTTTTTTTTACAGTTGATCTCTGAGTCACAGGTATAAATTATCATATTTTTATTGAGAAGGTAGATATTTGAATTAGACAGGCCTTCTACTCTTCTACTGAATCCAAAGTGAAATCCGTTTCCGGCGTTGTGGGTTCAACGATAATTTAAGATGCGCTTTAATTGAGCCTTTTTGTTTCAAACCACACAATGGCAGGAGAGCAAGTGAACATTACCAATGCAACCGGTCGAGATGCAGCCACTACCGAAGGGATAATCCTTACGTACGCTAGTCTGTTCTTCATGGCACTCGGACCCATCGTTTTGGGGTCAGTTAGATCCGTCAATCATCAGCTGCAGCTGCAAGTGAGTGTACCATTCTCGTTCCCACTTACGCTAGTCAAGTGTTATACGAGCACCTTACTCCCTTTTCTTTTTTCCAGAAAAAGGGGGAAGAGGCAAGCGATCGCATCCTCATGAAGGACGCAGCTGTGTTTCCTCTCTACGCCAGCGGAGGGCTATTTGGCCTGTACCTATTTTTCAAGGTTCCTCGCTCGGCCAACCCAGCTTCGTTAATTGCATCCATTTCCTCTCCCTCATGCAGTACATTCCCAAGGAGTACGTGAACCTAATCCTGAGCGTCATCTTTATTGGTCTTGGAATAAGCGCCCTGGCCCGAGCTATATGGTATGCGTGATGGCTCCTATACAGCCCTAGCTGCTGCACACACGAGGTTATACCGCCTGACCTATTTCATACTGAGTGCGTGGGCACACACACACACACACACACTTCCCTTGTAGTGTTCTTGTTGACCCTCTGCTTCCTGAAGCTTTGACCTCTTGGTTCACAAAGTATCATGTGAAACTGACTGTCACACCACCCAAGAAGAAGCCAGGTAGTGTTGGTTGATGTGTTCATGAGGAGAAGGGAGGGGGAAGGAGAGAAGGGAGGGGGAAGGGGAGAAGGGAGGGGGAAGGGGAGAAGGGAGGGGGTAGGGGAGAAGGGAGGGGTAGGGGAGAAGGGAGGGGGAAGGGGAGAAGGGAGGGGGAAGGGGAGAAGGGAGGGGAGAAGGGAGGGGGAAGGGGAGAAGGGTAGTAATTGTTGGGGATGACCAATTTCTGTCAAACATTTTGCAGTTTGACGTGTTCTCATTTCTGTATGCAGAGGAGAGTGAAACAACATTTAATACTGGAGACCTCATTGTTTGGGTCAAGTGTGCAGCTCTTGGAGTTGTCTACTTCTTCTCCAAGGTGTGTGTGTGTGTGTGTGTGTGTGTGTGTGTGTGTGTGTGTGTGTGTGTGTGTGTGTGTGTGTGTGTGTGTGTGTGTGTGCAGGTGTTTGTGACTGTTTTTTTTTTTCAGAACTGGATTCTCAACAATCTCTTTGGTTTGGCATTTTGTCTCAATGCTATTGAGCTCATTTCACTTGACAGGTTTGTTCTCTCCACTGCACCGTCACACTCACACCATCACATCACACTACCCACCTCACACGATGACATCACACTACCACCTCACACAATGACATCACATCACACTACCACCTCACACCTCCACTTTGCTTCCATTTACACCTGACGAATCTCCTTCCTCTTGACACCTCTGTACCCACTTTACACTCTCCCATGTTCAGCTTTATGATCTTATTCTGTGTTTCAGTTTCGGAGTCGGCTGTCTACTTTTGGGAGGACTCTTTGTTTATGACATATTCTGGGTAAAAAGCTGCAGCACATACACGCCCACACATGTCCACTGCCATAATCCACACCTCCTCACACCCTCTCCACCAAAACACCATGCCTACCTTCCCTATTAGGTGTTTGGCACAGACGTGATGGTTACAGTGGCAAAGTCATTTGAGGCACCCATCAAGTGTGAGTCCTGATGCTTCTTGGATTGAAAAAAGGCTTTTTTAACCCTTTTCTCTCTCACTCTTTTATTTGCGTGTGTATCGATGGAACAGTGGAGTTTCCTATGGACCTGCTTGAGAAGGGTCTCGCAGCCAAGAACTTTGGCATGCTTGGTTTAGGAGATATAGTGGTCCCAGGCAAGTTTCTCTTAGCCTACAATCTGCCTTGATATGAAAACCTATAACCATCCTACCCCTCTAAAGGTCTCTTCATTGCCCTGTTGTGCAGATTCGATTACAAGTCAGTTGGTTTTATGGCGGGGAGGGGGTTGGGGTTTTGGATTGGGAGATAATCAGAACTCTAATTAAAGATCACCTCTCCTTTCAGCCATCACCCTAATCGTTCAAGGGCCTACTTCTTCATTTCCTTCTTCGCCTACATCGTCGGACTTCTGCTCACCATTGGGGTGATGCATGTCTTCAAGGCAGCCCAGCCAGCGCTCCTCTACCTCGTCCCCTGCTGTGTGGGGGCGCCCCTCCTCCTGGCCCTGTGTCGTGGTGACATCATGGACCTCTTCAGGTGCAGTGCCCCCAAACCATGTACTATTGTTAATGGAAATGAATATATTTGAATAATTTATTATCTAATGCCACTTGTATTTTGCAACAGGTATCGTGATTACCCAGAGAAACCTACTCCTTCCTCTCAGAGTGAGGAACCTGAACCAGCTCATGCCAAAGAAGATTAGAACTCCTTTTAGTCTCCCAATCATCCTTCCCATTAAGTTCTTACCACATCCTTCCCATTAAGTTCTTACCACATGATTGGTCAGTTACACACACTGATAGGCTTGGCATGTGTTCATTTTCAACAAAAACAAAAAAAAAATAATGATTTGTCTTCAATTTTGTTGTTACTATAACGAGTCCACTTCTGCTCCTAGCAACCCCATGACTCCACCCACTAGGTGAAGACTTCCTGTCACGAGCACTTGTATATGTGTCGCTTCACCAAGGCTTGTGGGGAAGGTGGGAGAGGGGGGAGGGGACAGGACTTGAGAGGAGGGCTGGGCTTGCCTTCCCCCAGTGGCCCAATGCAGTGCATGAGCAATGCAATCAAAAGCAGCAGTTTTTGTAGTTCTGGTGCTGGTCCCCAGGCCAACCTCACCAATGGAATGGGCACTAGTTCCAGTTGGAGATGTTAAGGAATGTGGCAGAAGCCCCAGTTGGAGTTCCACCCATGCTCTTTCGTTGGCCCTGGTTCTGTTCAGCTGATCTGCAAAACTCGCCATAAAGTTGAGTTGATCTTTTGATTAGAGGTGGGAAGGGAAAACAAGAGCAGTGATAATGTGATTGGTGCTAGCTACATCATCATTAAGGTGATAACAAGTCCATCATTAAGGGGATAACAGGTCCATCATTAAGGTGATAACAGGTCCATCATTAAGGTGATAACAGGTCCATCATTAAGGTGATAACAGGTGCTACCCTATCATTAAGATGATAACAGGTGCTAAATCATTAAGATGATAACAGGTGCTACATCATCAAGGTGATATGTGCTACCCCATCATTAAGGTGGTAACAAGTCCATCATTAAGGTGATAACAGGTCCATCATTAAGGTGATAAGAGGCGCTACATCATCATTAAGATGATAACATGTGCTACATCATCATTAAGGTGATATGTGCTACCCCATCATTAAGGTGATAACCGGGTGCATTAGGGAGAGGATGTTATAAAAAGCTCTCCAGAGTGATGTCACATGTTCAGTGGTTCCTGGGGCGATCCAACTCACCTCCTGGTACTGCTGTTGAGTCAGCAATGTTGGGACAGAAGGCAGCATACTCTAAACCACAGTCCTAAATGCGTATAGAGGCATGACAGTGACCTATGAACTACACCACCACCTCAGACACTTACCAACAGCGGAGTGAGAAGAAGGTGCTGATTCCTTCGCCCTGTTGTGTTGAAGAGCAGCACCTTGGTTACAGGAACACTAGCAGGGAGGGACACACAAGGATCAGGTTAGGTCTAACTTAGTCATGGTCCCCACCCACTTTCTGTACCCTATTTCTTGGGCTTCTTCTCTAGAAACTTGTTTGAACCACTTTGTGCATGCCTGCAAACCCACACAATGACAAACAGCTCAAAAACCTCACACACCACCATCACCACCACTCCAACCCTTTACATACCACCTCCATTCCAATCCCTCCTCCATCCTCATACACACCACCACCACCACCACCACCCAACCCCTCTTCACCTCCAGACTTTCAGGGGTGTGGGCACCATCAATGTAGTACGACACTCCAGGCTTTCTAAACACCTCATTCCTCCCAGGCCAATAGCAGGACCTCAGTCCTGGAGTTTGGGGTAGGGTGAGGATGAGGGTGACAGTGAGGATGAGGGTGACAGTGAGGATGAGGGTGACAGTGAGGATGAGGGTGACAGTAAGGATGAGGGTGACAGTGAGGATGAGGGTGACAGTGAGGATGAGGGTGACAGTGAGGATGAGGGTGACAGTGAGGATGAGGGTGACAGTGAGGATGAGGGTGACAGTGAGGATGAGGGTGACAGTGAGGATGAGGGTGACAGTGAGGATAAGGGTGACAGTGAGGATGAGGGTGACAGTGAGGGTGAGGGTGACAGTGAGGGTGTGTGACAATGAGGATGTGACAGCAATGGTGATAGTGAGGATGTGACAGTGATGGTGATGGTGACAGTGAGGATGTGACAGTGAGGGTGAGGGGGACAGTGAGGGTGTGTGACAATGAGGATGTGAAAGCAATGGTGATAGTGAGGATGTGACAGTGATGGTGATGGTGACAGTGAGGATGTGACAGTGAGGGTGATGTGACAGTGATGGTGACAGGGAAGGTGATTGTGAGGGAGCAGTAGGTGCAGTGAGCGATCTATATGACCACTTAACAGGGGCACCTTGATAGAATTGTTGAGGAAGGACAAACGGTTCGGCTTCTGTTAGACAAGCGAAGCTACTCTGTACTGACTGGTTGTCTTGAGTGGGAGGAGGATATGAAGACCAATCGTGGGGGAAAAATCAGAGTTTATTTATAAACCATGCAGATGGAGTTATAAAAAACAAAAACAAGAGGAATACGAGATGGTGACTCAAAAGGGATAAAGAATAGCAGCTAGGAAATCAAAGTCATTAAACAATAGCATACCATTCTGTGTCCAATGTCCTTTTTCCTTCAGCCATGTCCGACAAACCTGCACTGCCAACGTGGCATTGAGACGTTGGTGGTCCCCAGCCAGTCCAAGCTCTTGAGTGAGGGAGGGAGGGAGGGAGGGAGGGAGGGAGGGAGGGAGGGAGGGAGGGAGGGAGGGAGGGAGGGAGGGAGGGAGGGAGGGAGGGAGGGAGGGAGGGGAGGGTGTCAATACAGCGTAAATTGAACATAAGTGTGCCTAAAATGGTTTACCAACCAGGAAAGTGCCCAGGATATAAACTGAGATCAGGTGATTTTTGAAGTGACGAAGCCTACATGATGAGACACACACGCAAACACGCATACACAACACACACAGTGATGCCAGAGTAAAACTCCACCCCACCCCACACCCATACACAGTCACCTTCAGTTCCACAGCCCTGGTCACGAGAGTGGACATAGCTTCTGCGGGTTGGTTCACAGTGAAGGCAGGCCGGCCAGGCTTTGGATGAGGAGGGGATGGAGGATGACAGAAGAGCCTCCACACTCACTCAAGCTGGTCTACCTTGCAGATGCCACCCTTGTGCCAGGAAATCTTGGAGAGGGTGTCGCCCAGAATGTCCATGTGATCGTACCCAATGGAGGTGATGGCACATACAACTGGGTTGCTGTGGGAAACATGGGTGGGGGGGGGGGAGTGGCAGTGCACATTAAGGAGTACAATAAAAGGCTAATTACAGGTTATCTAGTATACTCAGTTCCCACATTCTGAAACAACAAGAATGTTGCTTAGAACATTTCTGATACTAAAGTGTATCAGTTCTGTAACGAGATTGATAGCACTGCTGTTTGCATCAGAGGGCAAAGGTCATTCCCTTACTGCAAGAGAATAAGTACCACAACCCCCCCCCCCCTCCCCAACAACAAAAAAATGGCTCGTGTTTAAACATGCACATCTCCGTGATTGCGAATGTCTCCTTAAACTGATTCATTTCAGGAAAGCAAATGGTAGATACGGAAGTTTAAACATGTGCCGTTTTATCTGTTGGGGGCGGAGGGGGTGTGGGCTTAATTGTGGTATGTAACATTTGTTTAAGTGTCGATCATAGGATGCTACTTATTCCAGCATAATACAAAACAGTTACACCAGAAAAACCACAATACAAGTAAATTTGCTAGCTTTTAAAACATGATGCCCATAACGATCAAACGTTTGCTAACACTGGTACACATTCACTTTACAGTGGAAGCGTAACTGAACACACTGTCATTACACACCTGCATCATTTTAAGCTATGAGACGGTTAAAATGGAGTGATTAGTTAAGTGATGGTAGCTAATGGTGAACACATACACGATGAGGATGTAAAAGAGAGGGCCTCAACACAACACGATGAGGATGTAAAAGAGAGGGCCTCAACACAACACGATGAGGATGTAAAAGAGAGGGCCTCAACACAACACGATGAGGATGTAAAAGAGAGGGCCTCAACACAACACGATGGGATGTAAAAGAGAGGGCCTCAACACATACACGATGAGGATGTAAAAGAGAGGGCCTCAACACAACATGATGAGGATGTAAAAGAGAGAGCCTCAACACAACACGATGAGGATGTAAAAGAGAGGGCCTCAACACATACACGATGAGGATGTAAAGAGAGGGCCTCAACACAACACGATGAGGATTGTAAAAGAGAGAGCCTCAACACAACACGATGAGGATTGTAAAAGAGAGAGCCTCAACACAACACGATGAGGATGTAAAAGAGAGAGCCTCAACACAACACGATGAGGATGTAAATCAGAGAGCCTCAACACAACACGATGAGGATGTAAAAGAGAGGGCCTCAACACAACACGATGAGGATGTAAAAGAGAGAGCCTCAACACACAACACGATGAGGATGTAAAAGAGAGGGCCTCAACACAACACGATGAGGATTGTAAAAGAGAGGGCCTCAACACAACACGATGAGGATGTAAAAGAGAGAGCCTCAACACACAACACGATGAGGATGTAAAAGAGAGGGCCTCAACACAACACGATGAGGATGTAAAAGAGAGGGCCTCAACACACAACACGATGAGGATGTAAAAGAGAGAGCCTCAACAATTTCTTATAACTAGTCCTCACGGGATGATGTTGGTACAATCGTAGGTGCCTCCAATGCCAACCTCCATCACAGCCACGTCAACCTGACAGGGAAGGAAGGCCAAGATGTGGACAATAAGGCATGCTGCTAGAGTTTAATAACCATTGGGATTTAGGTCTAATAACTATGTTGTGTATTGGCACAATAATTGAGGGTGTTTATAACTACATGGTATTAACCAGGAAGATGTGGTGCGTGTTAGCTACATCACCTTCTCTTGCAAGAAGACATAGAAAGCCATTAATGTCAAGAACTGAAAGTAGGTAGGCGACGCCCTCTTGTTATTCACCGCCTTAGAAACAAAGAAGTAACAAAAACATGGCTGACCATGGGTGAACATGGGGAACATGGGGAACATGGATGAACATGGGGAACATGGATGAACATGGGGAATATGGATGAACATGGGGAACATGGATGAACATGGAGAACATGGGGAACATGGATGAACATGGGAATATGGATGAACATGGGGAACATGGATGAACATGGAGAACATGGATGAACATGGGGACATGGATGAACATGGGGAACATGGATGAACATGGGGAACATGGATGAACATGGGGATGAACATGGACGAACATGGATGAACATGGGGAACATGGATGAACATGGGGAACATGGGGAACATGGATGAACATGGGGAACATGGACGAACATGGATGAACATGGGGAACATGGACGAACATGGATGAACATGGGGAACATGGATGAACATGGGGAATATGGCAGTACAATGCATCCATTGATCACTACATTGGTCAACAAGCAAATGTTGCATACCTCAACTGCTCCATTCTTTACTGTGTCCTGCTCCTGCACACACACACGCACACACACACAATACACACCACAACACATGCACACACACCCCCACATACAGTGAGAGAGGGGAGACATACAAGTGTGCACATCACACACACACACACACACACAACACACACAACACACACACACACACACACACACACACACACACACACACACACCACACACACACACAGACACACACACACAGATCTGCTTGTGGTCCTCAGTTGTGCACCTTAGTTTGCTCCAGAAGGTCACGGCACTCCCAGAAATATTTTGCAAATTGTTGTTTGCTAAGCGGACGGCCATTCAGCCTAATTCTCTCTCTCACCTCCAGCAGGTGTGGCGATCTGTTTGAACACAACATGACAGTTGAATATTTCCTCAAAACGAAAATGTGCTCACGAGTAGAATCCTGTCTTGAAACCATAGTGCCTCAGTATGCACTCGGAAAATGCACACACGGAACCCTGGGGGTTTACCCGACAAGAAAGTATAACACGCGCACTGCTATTACTTCCTGTCTGCGTGACGTACGTACTTTTCCTTTGGTTCCTGTCACGTGGATTGCATTTAGTTGGTCCAGGCGCTGACCCTAGGAACGTACTGGAGGTAAAGGTCACATGTGTACACAAGGGAGAGAGGGAGAGGGTGGGTGGCAGGGAAGGCGTGGTTATAACCTTCAAGCCGATTCTTTCCGCGCATTTGCGGAACGCGCTCAGTCGTGTATCCGGATTCTGGTCTCCAGTCCGCCGTATCTCCTCCAAGACTGATGCGTTGGTCTGAAGGCCGTTAAGAGTGGCTATCGCCAGCTTGGACGAAGGCAACAAACGCTTATTGTCAAATAGCGCTTTACTCTTCTGCCAAAACGCAACACGCTACCTTGTAGTTCTCCTCCACGTCGCTACTTCTTGCCGCCATTGATCTGATACTCCTTCGGAGGAATGCGCGCAGTGAACTCATGAGGCGCATGCTTCTTTACAGGTATACATGTCTGATGACAATTATGGGAGGAGAAGGAAGTTAATAAATTTCGCCAATAAAGATGTATTTAGAAGTGAACCTACCACATGCACTACGACGTGCACTACAATTAACTGTGGCTTAAAGATTACAGATGCTGCATGTCGTCTGATTATGTACGCTCGTAAAAATATGAATGCACTACGGGCATCTGATCCACAATTCCAGAACCATTTTCAAGGGACAAAAGTCAACATATGTATAAATAATTCAATGCATTCTCCCATCACTTTTAGCTGTGATCACTGCATATCGTTAGCTTGTGCTGGTCTGAACTCGAATATTAACCCTTGGGTGTGTTTTTTTTTTGTGGTTTTGCATGTCTACATCGTGTTTCCATGGTGATGCCATCTCTCCAACTGAGTAACTGAAAATCAAATAACAATCTCTCTCCTATTCCATGGTAGTACAAGGTGATGAATCCACTGACTTCTTTTTTTTTTCAAGTCCCGTGTTTTGCTTCCTGTTGCAGTCCTTGTTTATTAATGGTCATGAGAATGTGAGCTCACGTGTCGTAAATCTTCTCACGGTCTTCGATTGGCTTACGACAGACCGGGCACACCACTAACGCAAAAGCACAATCGGAGCACACACAAAAATGGCGACACGGTTTCAGTAATATATCCTTCCCCTTGTCCAAACAAATGACGCACTGAGGCAATCTCTGTTGCTGAACAACGCTCGATTGTACCGTACTGTTAGCTCTTTTACTCAGACTGTTCTGCGCGGGAAAGCGCCGCGGACTGTCCCCGCGATGATGATGTAAGGGGACATCGCTGGTTCGGTCAGGGATGTTGGTCTCGTCGCTAGGCAACGTAGGCAGGACCGCGGAACGATAATCGTTGCTGCTCCCGACGTTAGGACCCTCAAGGAGATGACGTAACATGGGATGGCTGGGAGCGGACCCAACGGTTAATAAGGGACGGTCACTCTGTCCTGGTACTACTGACGTGAGCTCGCTCCTGGAGTACAAGGCTGTCAACAGAAGGTAGGCCACAAACAATGCGACTACGGCGAGAAGTACAATCAACGAGCCATACATCTCCGGTACGCGGTGGAAGGTTGGTAGTCACGTGCACACGATGAATGCTAATGACGTAGCCATTACAGAAGCACAACAAGCTTCGTCAGAATAGGTCACCGTATATAGCGCAAAATTGTAACGTATTGCTTTTAGTTACGTCATGCACGTGTATTTGTAGGCGGTTTTATTCAGATTATTAACTCTGGTTTTATTGCCTATACGGTAATGAGATTTCTTGCACATGGAAGTTCGACTCCGTCGATTCAGTGGCGGATACAGGGGGGGGGGGGGGGGGGGGGGGGGGGGTCGGTGGTGTCCGGACCCCCCCCCTCAGACCTGATGATGAATAAAATTAAGGATTAATACTTTAACTCATTAGCGAAACCAATTAACAACATCCCATGTGATATTCATTGTTCTAGAGAGCGTTATGGCAAGCTTGTTCACTCGGGCTCGGAAAGTATCTCGAATTACTTTCAAAGAAAGCAAATGGTAATTTATGCGTACAGGAATCGCGCGCCTGTCATGACTTCACCCACCCGATCGCGTTATCTCATTACGTGATTCAGCTGCGTGAATGCATGAGGGCCCACATGCACACACCACTTAGACTACTCCTCCCCCCCCGCAGTCCTATTAGAAATCGATCCAACCCCCCCCCCCCCCCCCCCCCCCCCCCCCCCCCCCCCCCCCCATTCCCCGTCCCCCTCCCTTTCAGACTTACCTCGCTACGGGCCTGGAGTTTCTTTTTTATACTTCAGTTATTTATCTTTTGTGACACATGCAGATATGGGTAAGACGCAAGATGAGGATATTGTGCATGCCTATAACTTGATACACAGTGTCATCAGTGATATTGCAATTTTTAGAGAGAACATTGAAAAAGATTTTCATGATTGGTTTATGGATGCTAGCAGAATTGGTAGTGAGTTAGGCATAGTACTTACAGTTCCACGTCTATCTGGAAGACAACAACACAGGGCTAATGCAGGTCCAGAAAATCCAGATCCTAAAGTTTATTACAGAATTAATGTGGCAATTCCATTCTTGGATCACATGGAACAAGTACTAAACAATAGATTTCATAGTGACAGTATGGTTGGTAGTCACTTATTTTATCTAGTTCCAACATTAATAATTAATCACAGTGATTTACAAGATCTTGCAAAATGTTTGTTGTTTTGGGAACGTGATTTACCTAGTGCTTCATCACTTCTATCTGAATTAAAACAGTGGCAACGTTTTTGGAAACTAAAATCTGAATCCCTTGATAACATCATTCCTGCAGATCTGGCACATTGTATCCATGCAGCTGATGAAGATGTTTTCCCCAACATACGAGTACTATTAATTATTGCCTGCACTATACCTGTGTCTAGCTGTAAAGCAGAAAGGTCTTTTTCAGCATTGAGGCGTATTAAATCCTATTTACGAAGTACAATGAGTTCTGAGCGTTTTGCTGGATTAGCACTGATGCATTTGCATAGTGATGTTGATATTGATATTGATGAGGTGTGTGAAGCTTTTAACACAACAGAAAAATGTTTCAATCTTGTATTTTGTATCAATAAATGATTTTGTAGTAATTGTATAGATTCATTGTATGTTTTATTAGTTCATTCAGTGTCAAATGTGAAATGGCGATAAATACGTATTTTAATTCCACAGCTATCTGCCATGATAGGAAAATCAGTCTGTTAAATAGGGATTACTCATTAATTTACGATACGCAGTTTATGAGTTGCACTGAGAATAGAGTCCCCCAAACCGAACCACGCACAGTATTCGCCGCCCTTTTCAAGAATGTCACCAATTATGTGCGGGATGACGATCCGTCAAAAGCTTCCGCGCTTCGCGCGGGAGGGGGCACATCCCCCTCCCGCACCCTCCCCCTTTAAATTATTCATGTCGGACCCCCCCCTTCCAGAATTCCTGTATCCGCCCCTGCGATTGATGTATTCATTCATGATATCAACGACACTTCGGATTGAAAACGTGTGCATGATTTCTGATCATACTGTAACGCGGCCGAAAACTCCAAATAGCAAAGATTTACGGCAATTAATTGCTAGGTTCCAATCAGGGGTCACAATCATAGAGACAAGAGAGAGAGACTGAGTTCGGAATAAGAGACATGCATTTATAAACAATAATACACGTGTTAGGGAGACAGACAGACAACTATGACACGTGCACAAGAGACAGACATACAAGGAATGAGACACGTGCAAAGGAGACATGCAGACAATGCACCATTGTAGAGTTTGTCAGATCATAGATACAACAGACAGGGATTGGAAACGGCCTACCTAAATATACGGCGTGACGTCACATCCGTGTTATTGGCTCGTTTCGCTAAATTATTAACTGTATTGTCTCGGGTTTAAAATTCTTCTTGAACAGCCAGGATATTGTTGCAGTGAGGTAAAGGAGATATGGCAGGATCTAGTTGAGTGATAGCTATAGCTGTGTGATAATATTCGATAAGAGCAAACTGTGCGTGCGATTTAACTGGGTTGTACCCATGGTGCTCGTGTACTCATATTTATTTGAGAGAATTAGCCATCATTTCATTCCTAATTTGCTCCTGCGTGCCACAAAAGCTGATCTGGATTCTTCCCACCTGGAACAAGATAGCAGCAGACACTTTTACCCGCCACGTGTCAGTTGACGGTTGTACCTGTTTTGATCGTAGTACATCTATTTGGACCGAACCTTATAATCCTCAATACTAATAAGTGATTAAACTGTGCCTTAGTCTTTGTCCTACAGATTTTGAATATACCTTTATAGATATAGTTGACTTTGAAGATGACGTTATCTCATACTGGATATTATAATATCTAGGGCACTAAGAAGCCTCGCAAGTTCAAGCTCAAGCATGTTAAGTACGACACTTGAAGAAGGGTCACAAGGATATTGATCTTATGCTCTTGGAATTCTTTTTTAGCACAACATTGCCATTTACACACCATGTCAATCCACTGCATGCATGTGCTTTGTTTAGAATTGCTTCATGCCATGCAGGTATATTGGAGCCTACAGTCATTTGAATTTTACAACATCAATGGTGCCTCTGAAACTAAACGATTTGCTGACATGTTTGATAGATTTTTTGATTGTCTCAATGTAAAGAATCTTGGAGAGTACAAGAAGAAAAAGAAGCCAAATCTCAGTCCATACTATGATCCTAATGAGGAATGCCTAACTGTAAGTGAGTATCATCTTTGCATATCTCGTGTGCATCATTTTAACTATTCTATTTTCATGCAGTGGCTTGAGAAGGAGTTTTTAGGATATTTAAAAGAGTGGAAAGAAAGTGTTGATAATCGTTCAGGGTTTACTGAAGCTGAGAAAGCTTTGATGTGTCTTAGCAAGGAGACACTCAAAGGACTGCACATGACAGGTAATTCAACCATTGCTTATTATAACATAGAAATAAGCTATTTCTTCACAATGTAGTGAAATCTTTTGTGGAAGTCACACTCCATCTGCTAACACTACAAGGTGTCAGCGGGCAGTATATCCTAAGTTCATGTTTCTGTCAAGATCCACTTGAAAACTATTTTGGCAATTTGCGTTTGCTTGGAGATTGATATGAGAATCCTTCTGTCAAAACCTGTCTAGAAGCTGTCCAGTCACTAAGAGTCCAAGGTTCCCTTGCCATGTTGCCAATTCGAGGAAATTCAAGCCTCAAAAGACGTCTTTTTCATGACTGTGAAGTTGTTGAAGACATCCCACTGCCTAAAAGACTGAGACAGAAGCACTAATATAATTGAAATTGATGATGCATGTACATATTTCAGCATGCATATATATAGTGTAATGTGCATTGCCGAATGTGATAATACGAAATCATAGTTTTCTAACTGCCTATAGCTTGTAATGCATGCTGTGACCTTTAGTACAATTTTGCTCAGTTCTTTCCTCAGTGCCTTCTTCTCTTTGGTGGTCTGCTTTGTTGCGCGCTTATACTCCTCTAGCCAAAGTGATGCAATTCCAAATCCTCGTATGGTTATCCACTTCTGAACTAGTATACGAAGAAGTTCTGCTGAATGATTTTCATCTCTTACATCTATGGATGCCATTGACCAATGGAATTGGACATCGTCATCATCAGCAATAGTTTTAAGTAAGCTTTCTTTATTGTCATCAGATGGAGAGCATTGGATATGGTAAGGTAAGTTTATTTGCGTCACGTATTCGATAGATCGGAATAAATGAAAGCTGGCATCATTCTCACAGAATAATCCACCTCGATCCACACTCTTGATCCACTCAGTAGTGTAGGCATAGAAACTACAGTAGCTTCGTTACCAACTGCAGCCATATTGGATTAGATTCTGAAGCCTTTATACTTTTTTTTTTTTTGAAACTCTTTCATGATTTTCATTGCCACATATCCACTGGCATACCTTATTGCGTTCTCCTCTTCACAACCAATGGAAAATGTTGCAGGGTCTTGTCCAGAACATCTGTATTCTAATAGAACGAGATTAAAGACTTGTCTATTAATACTTTGCATGACGACAACTAAAATGAAGCTCAGTAAACAAGGCTTTCCACAATTTTGAGAGAGTTTTAATAGATAAGACGTAGAACCCAGGCCCGTAGCCAGGTTGCGTGTTCGGGGGGTGCAAAGCATGTTATAAGTGGACTCAACCATGCAGTGGTGTAGCCAGGATAATATACATGTATGTATGGTAGGGTACACACTGCCAGATGCAGGATTTGTATGAAATTGAGAAAGCCCCCACCGGGGGAAGATGCGGGAGGGGTGGCCCCATGCTGTCCAGCTAGGAGGTATGGGGGAGTGCTGCAAAGAGCCAACGCTTGTTTGATGCATAAAACTACAAAAACGTTGTAAATTATGATTTCCATGCCTGTGAGCACAGATGCTTAGATTCCACTTGACTATTGTGCACAGCAGGACGACAACTGTAACAGGCATCTTTTTGTATGGAATAATCTCTAATATAGGAGGGAATGTCGGAGTTCTTGCATTTGGGATGGGTTACTGACTAGATAGGGAGCTGTTTACGTCGAATATGATACATGCATGATGCCTTGTAGTCATCTTTCCGATCCTGCATTTGGATAGTACCAGTGCTCTTACATGCACACGTGCACAATATACATGCAGACAACTGCATGGCAGATCTCGTTAATATGTGTACATGTACATGTAGATTGCACTGCAATAAACAATCAAGTGCATAATATTCATAGCCTGCCAAGCGGACCTTGCATCCAGTGGGGGGGTGCAATTGCACCCGTTTGCACCCCCCTGGCTACGGGCCTGGAACCATCGTAATGCCGTTCTTTTTTTCAAGCATATTTTGGCACGCATTCTTCCAATTAATTTGCGGCTGAAGTTACAATGCATACCATTGCCAGCCTCTTCACATGTCTTAAGAAACTCAGATAGAGCAGATTGACACCCACTGTATTTGTCCATAACGCTACGTATAGCGCTTAACACAAGCTCTTGCTGTCGATTCCGCCATCTTTACTTATCGTTATTCCGCGGTTACGGGGTTACATGCGAAACGAGCCTCTTTCCATTGAAATCATTGGTGTTTCCAATCCCTGTCTGTTGTATCTATGGTCAGATGCATGCATATTACAATACTATACGGTATATACGTAGTCTCGTACCCAGACTCATATTCCCAACAGCTACGGGTGGATTACATCACCGCTACGTAGAAAGTGGGTCTGGGAAATAAGAACGACGCACTTGTTCCGAGCTGAGCGTCCAAAAACATTGGGACGGATGTGTATATATGTAATGACGCTGACGTAACCTTAATAATACATGCAAGTTGCTGATTACCTGATTTCAAGTGGAAGGTGTTGCTCAATTAGACATCGAAGTGGGAATGTGCGAGCAAGATACGCATATTCAGGAGGCGGTTTTGCGTGTGCATGGTTCAAAGGCTGACCCACATTTGTAGATTATACCGATAATCGTTTACGTCGTGTTGGTCTGGGGACGAGACTAGTACATTTAATTACCGGTACTGCGCCATGCACACCACGACAATTCTATCCACAGCCTGCGCGTGCACGTGTTGTGACAGCACCAGTGTAAGAGATGACAAGGTGCAACGTACCGTATTAATGATAACATTCCTAGATATTAAAATAACACTGGTTCCAAATCACGTCCCAATTAGGGGGTTAATGACTTGGATGGGAACATTGCCGCAAAAACGCATATTTACTTGGTGTAGATGTATGATTTGTAAGGAAACAAGGGATTACTGAAATTATGCAACTATGAACTTATAAGTATTACAGATCTATACGGTTTCTTGAACTTGCTAAATGTAGGTCTGTAATATTTACAAGGACGAGAAACTTTTTTGGAGTTTGGGAACGAGTGAGCGTCATCTTAGTTTGTATGAGCTTTCTAAGCGTCAGCAGTTTCAGGTATTCGCCGTCATGCGGCTTCTCTACGTTGTATGTGTTGGTTGGCCAGCTCTTACCAAATACGGTCGCTAAAATCCAATTGATAGTTTACAGCGTATCGGCAATAATGGGATCTTGTATTTTGTTTATCGAATCACGGCACTTAAAACCGTACGTAGGTAGTATTATCTGATAAAATTTCCGAATAAAGATACGTCGACCTAATTAAATATTCAGAGGTGTGTAACCGCCCGATTTTCAGTGCGTAAAAATTGTTTTGTAGAAAACTTGACCATCCCTTTGATCAAAATTTGAAAATCTGGGCGTTAGGTGGACACTGTCCCAAATAACTAATGAATCATTGATCAAGGGACAACGGAGAAACGGATCGCTTATCTCTTTGTCGCGATGTAACGAGAACTCAAAGATCTACAGTTCTACGTTTGTTCCGTGTCATGAAACGATGTGCTTTTAGAGATTCCTTTTTCCTCCTCCTCTTCCTCCTCCTCCTCCTCCTCCTCCTCCTCCTCCTCCTCCTCCTCCTCTTCTTCTTCTTCTTCTTATTATTATTATTATTATTATTATTATTATTCTTTAGGAAGGTGTAACACGAGCTACAATCGGTTTTGAAGAACGGCAATAGCACCAATATCTTCAGAATTCACCTGCACGGTGCCCTTTAAGGTCATATAGACATCTAGAAAGAAACTACAGCGAGAAGTACCTCATGCGGTAGCAAGTTCTATATAAGAATTGGTATGAAGTTATTGCAGAAGTTTATTTGGTTTATTATTGTTCAATGAAGTTATTTGTACAGCTTGCAGTATAAATACTCCAACCTGCACGAAATTTATTTATTTGGTGTTCCTATCGCAGTTTAATCGATACTTTGGCTGGTGAAGTTAAATGCCTTCGCGTAATCGAAAGAAGAGATCTAAGCAACGAGCGGAATACCTTCAAAAGCAAGACGATATTTTATCGCAAGAAAACAAGGCTAAAGCCCGAGCGCGCTACAAGGCCGATCCCGAAAAGAAGAAGGCCTCTGTACGCGACAGCTACAACGCAGATATTGAATCTAAGTAATCTGCTAAAAGGCAGCGATATCAAGAGGACGTCGAGGAGAACCGTGCTGTTAAAAGGCAGAAATATGAGGACAATTCAGCTGCCATTAAGGCATCTGAAAGGAATCGGTATTGGAATGACCCCGCTGTCCGATTGGCTAAACGTGCTGCCGAGAGGAAGCGGTATCGCAGGGGTCACCGAACTACCACTACCACCCAAAGGTATGTCATGCATGGCATGTTGTATTGCACTAGCATTAAAAAGCTATAGGAAGATGTGCATGCAACATGTGTACAGCACGCATGTAAGGGATCTGCCATTCACTTCACATGTAAAGCATGCATGGTGACCCAACTGTTGTGTACAGTCCTTTGTGACCTGTCTATAGAATATAGGGGTGTCATCCTTAATCTGATGTACAAAAAGGCTTTCCTTATCTGATGTACAACGGCAGCCCGCCTGCAACTGTGTATGAATTTAATTGCATTTGCTAGGGTTGAGCACTGAAAATTACTGCAACCATATCCTTCTCCCATATAGCTACTCCTTGTAATGGCACCTTTGGGGGGTCATGAGTTATGCAGACCAATCTGGTGAATAGATAAAATTGGACCAATAGAATTTTAGCACAGCTGGCAACACACACACACACACACACACACACACACACACACACACACACACACACACACAGCCACTCCCCCCTTATCTGTGAGGTCATGAATATGTAGACTGATCAGTGATGTAACGGACAAAATTGGACCAATAGAATTGTAGCACAGCCGGCACACATGTAAAGGTTTTTCATGTATAAAAGTGACTCACCTGCCAAATAGTGCACTTTGCTTGCTGAGAACGAAAAAGGTAAAAACTAAATCCTTGCACTTTGTTTCTATACTGTTGATTCAGATGGAAAACTCGCAATATGAAAGATTTTTTGAAGAGGAGTCGGAGGATGAAGTACATCCTCCAACTCCTCTTCTATTTACGCAGCCACCGCTGCTAGATACAGCCTTGTCCCCCTACCATCCACCGCCAGCAGTAGTAGCAGCGCTGCCCCCACCGCCAGCAACAGAAGCAGCAGCAGAGCTGCCCCCACCTCCAGCAGCAGAAGCAGGAGCACCGCCGCTACCAGCACCAGCCCCACCACCGGCACCAGCATTGGTACCAGTGCCCCCACCACCACTTCGCATGCTGCCACCCTGGCCGCTGCCACCACCACCCGCATGGCTCCCATGGCCAGAACCAGGCTGCCGCGGCCATAGAAGAGGCAGGGGGAGACAAAGAGGACAAGGCCGAACAGTAAATAACATTAAGAACTCCTCTATACATATAATTTCTATTATTACATTTTTTAACCTCCCTCCCTTCGAAAATTAAAATCAATTTGTGACCACTTATAAAGACGCCAGAGGAAAAAACTTATGAAACAAGTAAAATGAAAACATTCTCTAACGAGAAAGTTGTTGGTATATAGGATTGACCAATGGTGGTGTAAAAAGCACAGAAACAAGAGTGACAGAAATTTGACTGGAAAATTGAAATAGGCCTATATTTAGCACACTAATGTTATAACAGTACATGCCTGAGTAATGGGCTAAATATAGGCCTATTTCAATTTTCCAGTCAAATTTCTGTCACTCTTGTTTCTGTGCTTTTTACACCACCATTGGTCAATCCTATATACCAACAACTTTCTCATTAGAGAATGTTTTTATTTACTTGTAATATTAAAGCAGACAATGTTATGATGCTGTCAGTACTGTGCATGCATGGTGTGCAATCCGAGGTCAACCTCATGCTGCTGTGCACATATTTGGTTCGGCAATGATTAAAATGCTGGGAACAACTTGAACAAGTACACATCACTACATGCATGATAATCAGATATTGATACCATCAGTGAACTTACCTTCTTCTTGACGCATCAGACATCATAAATCCTCTCCATCTTTGCACTGGTTCTCTGCACTTTTTGGGCAACATAAACGAAACACAAACGATACAGAAGAAGACTGTGTCACCAAATGAGACTTCAAAAGTGGGGCACATTAGACCTCTTCATGTCATGTGGAAAGGAGCTTAAGTTATTCAAATTATCATCATCAATGAGCTGTGTCCTCCAGTGAATTTTAACAGTTCAGCTTGAGTGACCTCACTTTTTACTATTTGTTCATCTTGAATAGTTGGCCACAATTTCAATTCATGTTATGGCTCTGGTGTAACATGACATTTGTTTAATCTGCCTAGTTATATTGTAAGCTTTATAAGCTGACTAACTAATTCTAATACTGGGTTATAGTTGCTTCAAAGCACAATCTCATGCTGCAGTGGGTATATTTGGTTAATAACTGGAATGGAACCACATAAGAATACACAATGGTACAAAAGGAGTTAGTAAAAAGCAGAGGACGTTATACATAAAGCTCCACCCATTTTGACCATAGCAATTTGCTTCTTCTTAACACATCAGGCATCATAAATCCTCTCACTTCCTTGCACTGGTACTCTGCAGACGGGACAGGTATAAAGTTTGGATGCGCACACACTGCAAGCACAGAAATGCCAACATGGCTTGAAGGCAACTTGCTTCTGTCCATCATGACACACAACACACAGCCTCTGCAGCTTCATTCTCTCCAACTCAACCTTCAGCCATTTGCTGCTGCTGTGCTGTTGGTCACGGTAGCTCTGAACTTGCGCAACCAAATACATACTCCCCCGGACAAGTCCGTATACTAGGGTAAGCGTTACCACGGCACCAACTGCCACGTGAGTGTGAAGCAACTTTTCGAGAAAATGCCAAGTAAGGCGACCGACGTACTCAAACATGAGAATAATGTAAGAGAGACATACCGTCAGAATGTGTAGTGCCCAGGAACACACACTGAATAAGGAGATCGCGATCAACTTAGTTAAGTCAAGAAGAACGTATATTATGTAGTGAATCGTCATCATCAGAAAGTACAATGTCCAGACACACAAACTAAACAAAAAGGTCACGAAAAGCTTAGTTAGGACACAAAGAGCGTACACACCGTAGAGACCAGCCGCAAATGTCAAAAAGCCCCGATCCAATAACCAAGATAGCGACATGCTTGTTTGGAATTGATGGTGGCGATGAGTCCGAGGAATACCGTACTTTGGTGATCAGCCTCGCAAAGAATTGCTTGCTCCCATCCACAGGAAGTTCGCAATGCTCAAAAGAAAAAAAAAAAAGGTAGACACACTGTAGACTGTAGATACAACTTGTAGGACGTAAGAGTACGAGGGAACGCAATAATGGTCGCGGTCATTGTTTTAATTAATAGAACAGACGAATTTAATTATCTGGTGGGTTAATAACTGGAATGGACCACCACATAAAAGAATACACAACGGTACAAAAGGATGTAAGATTGACAGCAGAGGAGTTGATACATGAAGCTCCTTCCGTTTTGGCCTTTCTTCTTCTCAACATGTCAGGCATCATAGATTCTCTCCCACCTTTGCACTGGTCTTCTGCAGATGGGACAGTTGTCAAGCTCAGGTGCACACACACTGCAAGCACAGAGGTGGCGACATGGATTGAGCACAACTTCCTTCTGTCCATCAAGGCACACAACACACAGCCTCTGAAGCTTCACTCTCTCCAACTCAGACTTCAGCAGTCTGCTCTCACCATCCTCATCCTCCCTCGACGATGGCTCATCCACAACTGGATCTGTTCTATTCGCCAAATTCACTTTAGATCTTGGAGCGGGAAGTCTGGTTGGTCGGTTTTGCACTTCAGGGTGGTGTTGTTGCTGTCTTCTGTTGTGGTGGTCATGACGACTTTGATCTCCAGCGTGCACCCTAAGTTGTGCAACCAAACGGATGCTTCCCCGGACAAGTCCGTACATTAGGGCTACCGTTACCACGGCACCAACCATCGCATCAAATGGAAAAGGGTGTGGCAGTGATTCTACGTGAAGCAATTTTTCGAGAAAATATCTAGTAAGATGACCAACCCCCGCAAATATGGGCATCGAATACGAGACGAAGTGGAAAAAGACAGTGGCGCACACCACCAGAATGTGCAGTACCCACTCAAATAAACTGAACGAGGTGGTCACGAACAGCTTAGTTACGACGCCGAGAGCGTACACAGTGTAGTAAACAGCCACCATCAGACAATAGCTAAGTAAGTAACATACTTGGAAAGTTGTGGTGGCGATGTTTATTAGCGCATAGTGGATAGCGTCCAATACATGTAGGGCGGTGCTTGGGTCATAGCCTACTCCCATCAACACAAAGGTTCGTAGAAAAGCCCCGACAGTGTAGTGTGACAGTTATACAGCCAACGAGCGCTACCACGTGAGCAATTTAATTTCTTATGGTTGGTCACGTGCTTTCAATAGACCAGTAAAGGGCGGGGCTCTACCCATGCCGTCAATAGAGACTCAAACAGTATGGAGCTGGGTTCAAGATATGCAACTAATTGCACGGTACAAAGACATCGGGTCGGAATATCGTCGCCTGCTGGACAACGCACAAGGCATGTCACAAAAACGACATAGGACTTACGGTATAAACGGACTTTTCTTCTTCCAGACACAAAGGGCGATGATGCAGCGGGCGCCGAAGCTCCGTGCATCACAGTGGAAGGCTCTTCGAACGAGCCGAGAGTGCCGACGGACGAGGCTGCCTTGCCGTCAGAAAAAGTCACCAACACATCAAGTGATCAGGAGTTGCGTCTACCCGTCATCATCGAGAACATCGTCCCGCCAGCGGCAGTGAACTCTCCGTTCACGGAATTGGAGAATCTCTGCTTTTCCAGCGACAGTAGCGAAGACGAGGAACAGGTGATGGGTGCGGAGAGGCTGCCTGAGATCAACACGCACAGTATTCCTCTGCCAGCGGTACTGCAGTACCTCAGGGAGTCCGAGGCCATAGCCAGCAGGTACTTCAGTCTCTCAGCCAAGTACAAGTCTAAGAGAAAACGGCACGAGCGCAATCCTACCCACCCTCCGACGTTAGAAAGGATCATTCCAGCGGGAGGCGTCGAAATGACATCTACCGTACCTTCCAGACCTTCTTCTGGAAAGAGGGAGGTAGTCATGGTCACGTGCGACTTTTGTGGCAAGAAAATTCAACGCTTGAGTCTCCTAGAGTCACTAAACGGAAGCTACACGGAGGTAGTATATGCGAGGATTTATATAGCAACGTATATACATGTCCCCTGTGTGTTGTGTGCAATGCCACTGATCCCAGCTCCTCCCTCTCCAAAAGATCACCAGCTTCTGTTGCGATGACTACAAGCAATTTAGCATTCTTGTGGCTGCCTCCATGAGGCAGATGTTCCAGAAGGGGACACACAGCAAGGTCAAGAGCATCAAAATTAGCTCAGATAAGAAGACGGCAACAATTCAGAAGACAGCTGAAGAGAGAGCTTTGGCAATGTAAGGAAGCAACCAACTCTGATGTGCATGGCTCCCATCTTCTCCTGCTCCTCGTTAAATGACTAGGATGATAAGAAAACGGAAGTGGGAGGAGCGAAAGGCACAGAAACTAAACTTTCTGCAAAGCACAAGTTTTCATTCTTGTAAGTCCAAAGCTTTCCATCACAAAGATTATCATGTTCCTAACTTCTTGTATGCAGTGACAAAACACACCAAGACTATTGAATTCTCACTTCTATCTCCCAAAATACTGGACACAGGATGGATGGTCAATCCTGACCCACAGAATGAAGCAGTCTGCAAGAAAGCACAAAGGAAGGGCCATACGCCCAAGCCAATATCCAGTGACACAGAGCTCCCTCAAACTACCAAACTCACCCCCCTCCCTAACATCCCTCCCACGAGCCCACTCCTAGCAGCAAAGGTGAAGGGAAACAGTGTTGTATAATGTACCCCTTCATTTTTTGTGTTCTTCTCTTGGGGAATACATAGGGACCACTAAAGACACATAAGTATCCCGATGGGACATCATTCACCACCATCCTGCCAGATAGGACCGGCCAGTGCTAGTATCCTTATTAGCCAGCCACAGGTGGCATCAAAATTTATATTTAGATTTGTTTATGCAAATGGCCAAGTGACAGGTCTCCTTGACTGGTGTCAGTTATACTTCCGGCCGTATTGCAATTTTGATATACATGCTAAGCCAAGGAGCCTTAGGATACCTTGTATTTGAGGTAATATCCTCCCCCTTCCCAGCCAGTTTAATTTATACAAACGTTCTTCCTCTCCTCCACTGGCCATGGTTGTCAGGATGATGATGGCCACACCCTCCTGGGTACGTTGGAAGAAGGTGGGCGGTCAACTTGCTACGATCCCAACGGGACCATCAGACTGGTCCTGACTCCACATCATGGTGTCATACTTGATGAACACCAATCCATAAAGCGCAAGTGGACTTGGATGGGTGGAGCAGGTAATACCTTGTTTCAGCCCATTTCACTGCAACTGAACAAATCGGTAGTCCTACGTTGCTGCCAACAGGCAAGATATAATTACGAAAACAGCCGTTTTCTCTGATTCTCCTCAGAGATGTGTGTACCTCATCCTTACACTTCTTCATCACAGGACAGCCTAGTACTGAGTTTCTCTGCTGCCAATAATCATACCAAGTTTTTCATTGGCCGAGAACAGAAGGTCAGCCACTCCCACCTTCCCGTTTCCCCTTCTTCTATGCACCGCTTTGGTCGTGCTGTTTCAGCAGACGCTACCAGGGCTCAACGTTGAGGACAGAGAGGACTTAAAGAATGGAGACTCACTGTCACTGGAAGACCACCTTCAAGAAACTAAAGCAAAAATAAGGTGCAGCTCACACTCAAAGCCTGATCTGTTTTAAAGAACCGCATAATTCTGAATCAGTGCACTGCTAGGAAAGCTTCAATACCCACAAAGACTGCAGAGGATACATGGATTTAAAGCAGAAAAATGAATCTTCTCCAACTGGAATGATCACATGCACATGACTTTAATGTAACCATGTTCAGAAGCAAGACCTCTTTTATAACAAAAGATTCAATTTGTATGAATGCATTGGATGTGCAGCTTTGTACAGAGGATACATACATACACACACACAAACACATACACACACACACACACACACACACACACACACACACACACACACACACACACACAATGCACAAATATAGAGCTGCTACTGGGCAATTTCCATTGTTCCCACCTCCGCTCGACTGCTTCCTGGAGTGCGACTGACTACAATAGGAAACAGTTTTTCACTACCATTAAGGCGCCCAGCACTAGCTCACCTTCCATATTTGTGCCGGGGGTTTCCAGCGCTTTGCCGACTGCCTTCTTTAAGAGACGCTTCTTCTTCCCTGAGAGTTTAACGTTTGCCCGAGGGTTGGTCCTACAAAGGTTCGTAAAACCAACACCTGTGGTAATTCAAGTGTGAGACTGGATACCTGCATTGTCTAAGTTTGTCCTCTGTGGTGTTCTTCAAAGTCTCCTCGCTTCTTTCGTGTGTTTTCTTTTGGTGCGACTTTTTCGTTTGCTACATTTTGCCAAGCTGTTATACTGAATCCCTCAGATTTAGCCGCTGCTGGGCCACGTTTCGAACTTACGCGTTTTGGTTTGTTGATTTTTCCTGCAGCGCCAACCATGATGTACCTACGCACGTGTCTACTACTTTGTCTCGTACCCAGACCCACGAAGTAAGCAGCAAGTGCGATAATGAGTTGGGTCTGGTACGTGTACTAACTTGCTTATTAATTACGGCACTTCAAGAAGCAATGACGTACGTGCATGTATGTGCCTTTACTTTAATACGTTTAAATAATCAGTATTGTAAAAAATATTCTGGTATTGTAATCTCAGCAAACAGGTCATGTGGCTAAATCAGTGTTGTTTTATGACATAGGCTCATTACTTACTCTATCAGGAATAACAATTCAGGTGCTGTAAGTAACTGCATCCTCATCAAGCCATCACTTTCGGTATGGCCATACCTTCTTTTTGTTTACGTTTAATAACAGGGTCTGATTATATTTGATGCAATTTGCTTTCTTAAAGCATATGGAACGTTCTATACGAAAATGGGTCTTGTGGATTTTGCATAAAATTTAAATCGATATATCTTCCGAAATATTAACGCTATCGGGTTCCTATTTTTAACACAACATACCACACCATTATTATAGTGTGAAAATCCATTTTGGTGTATTACACATGCGGGGTACCGACGTTTCAAGGTCCGATACCCCGTAGGGTTCAAAACGGCCACATCTTCAGGTAGGAGTGTCCAAATCGGTTCAAAATAGGTACCTATGTAGAAGGGTCCTACCGCTATTGATTTGTTCTGTTCGTTAATTTTTGCTTTATCCGTTATGGAGATACAAGTGTGCAAAAAATTGCATATTTCCCGGACGTTACGCGCCATTAAGGTATTACGAGGACGTCCTCGAAGCCAGTCGTAATACGTTAATGGCGCGTAACGCCCGGGAAATATGCAATTTCTTTGCACACTTGTATCTCCATAACGGATAAAGCAAAAATTAACGAACGAACAAATCAATTGCGGTATAGGACCCTTCTACGTAGGTACCTATTTGAACCGATTTGGACACTCCTACCTGAAGATGTGGCCGTTTTGAACCCTACAGGGTATCGGACCTTGAAACGTCGGTACCCCGCATGTGTAAGACACCAAAATGGATTTTCACATATAATAATGGTGTGGTATGTTGTGTTAAAAATAGGAACCCGATAGCGATAATATTTCGGAAGATAATTGTATTGATTTAAATTTTATGTTATAAAATAAAATCCACAGACCCATTTTCGTATAGAAAGTTCCATATAGTAATAGAAATCGTATTGCAAACGTTGCAGGTATGCATGAGATGGTACTGAAGGACAGTAAAGATCATAAAGCAGACCTTGAAGGACTTGGAGGATGTTGCGATTAACCGCATCGAGCAACATTGAGACACTGAGCAAGATTGGTTGGGCCCACGATTGGGATTGGGGTCATGACATTATACGTACTAGCCGTAAATGCGAGACGAAATGAAGACGGAAATGGAGACGGATAGACATTAATAATTAACTAACGGATATAAGTATATTTATAACTGATGCATACAGAAAAGGAAAAAGTAAACGTAAGAAAAAATAAATTAATTAAAACAACAAAATATTTTAGCGAGAGCAAAAAGAGCGGAAAAAATGCGGAAAAGAGTTCAATAAAAATAAATACATTTAAAATGGCACCCTACACCTGACACAGGCGTAAGGAAGACAGCAACTCTCCATTCTCTTTGTTTCTCCATTCTCTTTGTTTCTCCATTGGAGAATTCCCATTGAGTGACACTACCAAGTCAACAGAAACCAAATCGAACAGATATTGTGCCCTTTGATGAGGAATCACCCAACATCAGCAGCTCTTACACTTTTCGGTAGTCATCTCCGACAGAACCGAGGCTATGCCACCCATGAACCTGTGGAATAATGGATACAACTAGGGGAGGAAATTGGGTGGACCCCGGGCCGGAATTGAACCCCAATACCTTGAACTTGTGAAGCTCTCGTCGTAACCACTACACCACAGTGCACTAGCTTGAAGTAATACAGTTGGAACTTATACTTATGCAGATAAGCCCCAAAAGTCAAAACTATAAAAAAGGAAGGAAAAATATTGTTCAGAACTCGAACCAAGTGCCTCTCGATTCCAAGACACTGTACTTATTAAACACCTCAAACAGTAGCTTATGCTTTCGCAAATCAGTGTTACATATCCTTTGTTCTTCATTAGTCTCGTACCCAGACTGGATGTTTCACAGTGCTCAGTGCTACGTGAAGTGGCGGTGATGTAATCTATTGTCGATGTACTGTGAATAATCGATCTGGTTACGAGATAGATCTTCATGGCGATTGATCAATCGAATTTCTTGAGCAACTTGGCTATGAAACCGCGTCTATTCAATTTGTCACGCAACTGATTTACAAGTAGAATAATAAGATCAATGTTGATTCGAAGCGTGATTCACGTAACACTCAACCCGTAATTAAGTCATCAGCTTAGTTATCAACATAGCTCGACTCTTTATGGTTACCAATAGGTAGTGTCAGCGCCTAAAACTGGTCAACAAGAGTTGTGGGAAGGAAGCTTTTATTTCATTTTGAACATATTCTGAAGAATTGGACGAGTACACTACATACATTTACCAACTTTGGATAGTAACAAACAAGGTCATTCCTAACTATACTGCTTGCGACAATCCAAATTACTCAAGTTGTTGAGAATCTGCTGGAGAAGGTCTCGCTGCTGTTGAAGGGTGACATACTTGTCTTCCAGCTGCTTTGCAGAGACTTCCAGCTGCTGGATGAGCTGCTGAGTCATGTTTATCAGGGCTTGGTTTTGGATGGCCTCAGATTCCAGTCTGTTGAGGGTTGCATTCATACTTAAGATGAGATTTGGAGGCACAGGGTGTACTGAGCTGAGTTCTGCCTTCAGCTGGAATAGAGTTTTGTTGGTAGCAATAATCCTGTCTCGGAACTCCAGTGCCTTGGAAGAAGTCAAGTTGGCACTCAGGGAGGCATTGGCAATGGCAGCACGGTCCATTGCAGCTCTCCTCCCCAGCCCCTCCATGTCCGTACTAAGAATGAGAGATGCATTGTACAGTACGTTTGTTTGCCTCTGGAGTTCCACTGTCGAATTGCGCATTGTAGAAGATGTTACATTGGCACGGGAAATCACCTAATATATACATGGAGAAATAGGAAACAGAGATAAGAGTGAGATGGTGGAGATGGTGAAAGAGGGGAGAGAGATGGGTAAGAAAAGGTAGAAGAGGGCAATCACAGAATGTTCACCTTGCATAACATAATAAAAGTTGACTCTATGAAACTGCCTTACACATGTTGTGCTATAAAGTGCGACTTATTGTAACGTTTCAATGAATATAATTTTTCTCAATGTCCTCCATAAGATCTATAATAAAGAAGAGGATTCTCTTACCGAGTATGCTTGTGCAAGGAGCGTGGTAGCCTCATCAGTCCTCTGCACAGCCGCATCAACAACACTAACGACTTGCAGGAGGGTGCGGTTTGCCTGAATGGCCACACCCAGCGTCAAACTTGAACGCTCCTGTGCCACGCGGATTGCTCCAACCAAGCTGTCCAACTTGGATTTGAAGTCACTCAGGTCCAAAAGGCTGGCATTAAGCTGGTCCAGGAGCTCCAGGGCCTGGTGTAGGATGTCCTGCATCCCATGCACTGAGGCATTGGCCATTCGGAACGCATCGCCGGCCTTTCCGGCCAGGACTGCCGCCCACGCACGTTGGGTCACGCTCCTTTCCAGCAGGACATGTGCCGTGGCGTTGAGACGACCAAACGAGGTCTCATCCTCCAGCCACTGCAAGGTCAAGTTTGTCGTGGCATTCCACAGCACCTGAGACCTGTCGGCTAGGCTGCTTGCCCAGGTGTCCAGATATCGAATGTCCACACGGAAGTCGGGCGCAACAAGGTCAATTACCTGGTGGAGGAGGGACTGGGACTCGTTTGCGATGATTGGTGCATTCTTGTGTATGTTTTCAAAATAGCTCTTTGACTCCAAGAACAGGTTGTTTAGCTCGACCAAATCGTGTGTCTCCAATGCATCCAAGCTAGCAACGGTGGTATTCTGCAGCGTAATTGCCAAGCGGGAGAGTGTGAATGCGTCGGAGGCCAAAGTAAAGGCACTCTTAGCCCTGTCAAGGATGAGTTGTGCTTGGAAAACCTGATCGCTGGAGATGGCATCACCACTGTGTGCCAAGGCATCTAGTTCAAGGAACTGGGATGGATAAGGAGATCAAACCCTCCCGAAAAAAACATCAAGGGTGGTTGGGTAGTAACTTACTGCTTTTTTGGTTTCAGCAAGTAGTTCAGAGGACAATTGTAACTGAGAGGCTACTGTCCTCACCAAAGTCTCCAAAGCATCAGTGACGTTGGTCAAATTAACCAGCAGTGTGAATTGATTTCCCACAGTGTTGGACAGCGTGGTGGCCTCTCTGCCTATCAAGGTGATGATGTTTGACTCAAAGACGGCGGCCTTCTCTCCAAACTGTGTGTCGAGGACAGCACTGTCCATCAGTGCGCCGTGTAGCACCTGCACCTCTGTCGCTGCAAACTGTGCCTTGCGGAGGAGGGCTTGGATCAGCTGCTGGTAGCGTGCCAGCTCCGCCAGTGTGTCTACAGTGGACAGGGTTGCATTCATCCTGTCCACGAATCTTCGGAATACGGCGAGAGTTGTGTTCTGGTACTGTTCCAAGACTTGGTAGCACGCCGGGCACACTGCAGTATGAGTGATTTGGTTCGAGTTAGATGCAGCTAGGGAAGTTTTAGGCCAAAGTTGGTGCGTGTGTTTGTGTTTGTGTGTGTGTGTGTGTGTGTGTGTGTGTGTGTGTGTGTGTGTGTGTGTGTGTGTGTGTGTGTGTGTGTGTGTGTGTGTGTGTGTGTGTGTGGAGCACCACTTCAGTTGGCACTGAGTATCATGTTACTGGCAGGTGACAGGTTGGGTGGCATACTATGCAAAATCAAAATTTAAGCTAATTTTCGCGCAGGCACAATACGAAAGCAGATGAAAGTACACTACACATTCCTGAGGTGGTGTTGTTTACCGCAGTCCTTTGAGACCAACAGCTGGCTCGGGTTATTTATGCTATCGCCCACACACCTCTCGCGCACGCAACTATACCTTGACAGACGGATGCACCAGCGAGGCCTCCACTCGAAGACCACGGCTGCTTGCCGTATCCATTCGAGCACGTTTCGCATCGCCTTCCCTCGGAGTTGTGACTGCAGTTGCACACGGGGTAGCCGCCTTCTTTGGCGCAGCTAGAGGCATGCCCATTGCAGGCGCAGCGCGCAGTGACGTTTACATTCGCTACGGCGACATAGTCTTTCGTCGGGTAGAGGCAGAGCCGAATAGCTTCTGCTGGCTGAACGTTTTGGCTAACTGCGAAGGTGACTATCTGGTGCGCGTCGGACAACACTCGGACTGCCACCGAGGCACACGTGCTTTTCCCTCCACAGAGCGCGGCTGAGTAAGATAATAATGTAACGAACGTCTCCCCTGCGTCAGCTTGCTTCAAGAGGACAGTGATGTTCGGAACTGGTCCAACGAACTCGACAGACACGTTCATAACCTCGTACACGCCGCCGAGGTTGTACGTGAGGTTGGCGTTCTCGCCTGGAGACACGTTCGCCGACTGCCAATACGTATCGGAGCTGCCGTCCGTTGTTTGGCTCGCCGGGTGCGACTGCGACGCTACGTTCGCATCGCAGGGTGAGCATTTCTCACACGCTGGACCTGCCAAACTGCACGTACTGGTCGCGACAGGAACCAGGCCAGCCGCCACGTCCCCATAGGGCGGGTAACACGGTATCGGAGTCCCGTCCGCCCCGTAGCAAAGCAGCTGCGTACTAACCGCCGAGTAAAACAAGAAACAACAGAGCACTATCAGTTGAATCCTCCTCATGGCAACTCGTAAAACCACAATATAATCAAAAGTACAGATAAATGATTTCACAGCGTCAGAGTGCCACATATTTTCACTCCTTTGCTGTTGTTGCTGGTGCTGCTGTTGCTGCTGCTGCTGTTTCACCCTCTTCTTGTTCGGGTTCTGAAATGTCGTCGTCACCAGCAACTTCCTGATTTTCTAGCGTCAGTTTCTCCATCTGCTTTTGAAGCTCTGCTTCATCAATGTCAGTAACCACTTTGGGCTACACACATGCGCATGCAAGAGAACATCATACTTTGACCGCACAACCTATAAAAGAGCACGCAAACCTCCATTTTGAGGTTGAACTGCCCCTCGTTCTCCTCAATAGTCTCTCGAATCATTTGGATGGCAGCACTGAGTCTTGCAATACCCTCATTTCTATCCAGTGTTGTGGTTGTCATGACATATTGGGGAGGGGCTATCAGATTGATCTGGGAACAGATTTAATTATAATAAAAATTGTTATTATAATTATTTTATTCCCCCCCCCCCCCCCCACCCCCCCTTATTTGAGCTTTCAAGTGCACTAACATACCTTTATGGGCATGTCTTCCGTCGACTGCTTCAGTCCAGCCCTCAGTGCAGATTTAACTGCATCAATACCTTCATACCCATAGCAAGAGACATCAATATCTGCACACAAAAAAAGACAGCATGAGAAAAGGGAAGGAGGTAAGGATATTGGCAAACCTGCTCTGATTTTAACAGGGTTGGGTGTGAGACGGTGTTTGATATTAGACAGCAAGACATTTTTCTCATCGTTGTCTTCCCTGAACGTGCAGTCGTCAAGGACCGACGAGTTCCTATCACCAAAATAGATACCATGCTCTCAAACCTGACCAAAGGCAAGACAAAATGTGACTCCCTCACGTGACGGCTTTCTTGAAGAGATCATAAGAGCTCCCAGGGACTCCAGTTTTCTCCTCCAGCTTCCATGCCGTCCTCTCATAGAAGTCCTCCAGTTGGTCACTGTCATACACAAGTGTACTGGCCACGTTTCTTAGGATACTGTTAACCTAACGCACGGTACAGAGTCAAACGGCATCAAGGTCAAATAATAAGACTACCGTTTTCGCTTTGGAAAATTTCTCTTCGCACTTCTGTATTTCCTCCGGCGACACCCTCCTTTTGGACAGGTCGATATAGCCTGGAAAAAGTGCGCCTTAGTTGGAATATCTCCTTCCGCTTCCGATCTTACCTTTGCTCTCGTCCACCCTGATTACAACCACGCACTCATTCCTGCCGATACGCACCAATTTATTGATGGATCTGATACGTCTTCTGGACAGTTCGCTCAGCATAATCATGCCTTCAATGTTGTTGTACTCCAGCAAACTCACGTATGCACCCATCTCCGCGATGGAGCGCACATTCACCATCACCACATCCTCTAGCTTTGGGTACTTGTGTCTATAAAAGCGACAGGACAGCTGCTGCGTGCTAATCTTCCCTTCGGTCATGTCGACAATGTGGACAATCAATTTAACCCGTTGTAAAACATTTTAATTAAACGCAAATTGATTTTAAGAAGAAACAGAAAAGAAAGAAACGGCAAACACGTTTGGTGAATTATTTTGAATTGGAGGCTGCAAACAAATAAAAACTGCACAATGGAGACTTTTTGCTGTGTCCAATACATAAGGACTGTCTGTTTTGTTTCAACATCGAATGTATGGAGAAGTGTTGCAATGAATCCATAAAAATACCTGTGTGCTGCACTAAGGGTCATCCTTAGTATCTTCTTCCGTTCCGTCTGCCCTCGATGGTAATCAACACACCAACAGTTTCATTGATAAGGTTGTCCAGGATGCTATCCGCTAACGCTATCTTCACCTGAGTCTCGTCTTGGCTGTAGTCTGTCCATGATGGCTCTTCGTCTCTAAGCTCCTTGATCAGAAGCGCATCCACAAAGTCAATCTCACGTCCTCCTGGCCGCTTCATTCCACTTAAGAACTTTATGCCGGAGAGCGTTGGAGGTTTCTGTCCCTTGGTGAGTGTGGCGTATACCTTGTTCTGCAGCAAGGTAAGCTCCGCCGGTAATTTTAGATCCTTGGTGACAAGCTTCCCACCTTTGGTGCAGCCATGGGACCAGACCGGCTCCGGAACCTGCTTAGGGTGGAGCTCTTTGATCATCTCCATGGCAACATTGTACACCAAGTCGACATAGTGTTGTCTACAGCGCACTTCTTCTTCCCCAAGCTCCCCGGCATTGTAAAGTTTGGCGTGGAGCTCTTGAGGGCACTGGTAGACGTCAGTGGGTGTGTGGAGGCCGTCCACACCTATCCTCTGGAAGGTGCGCCAGGCGTACTCGCACACAGTGTTGACAGACCTGCGGTCGCTGCTGACCATGCAGTGACTGCTGCTGCTGCTGCTGCTGCCTGCTGGGGTTGAAGGACGGGGAGCCAACTCTGCCTGGGGAGGCAACGCTTGTGGTTGGGGAGGGTGGGCATGGGCATCTGACGGAAGAGGGTGAGCACCTGACGGGGGAGAATGAGTACCAGGTGGGGGAGAGTGGACGCCAAATACGGCACCAGATGGAGAATGATGAGGTAAAACAGCACATTCCAAGTCCCCTCCTGGATGTCTAGAGGAACAAGGCATGTGTATGTTGGCCTCGAAAGTGTGCTGATGCAGAGGGGACAGAGGGGGTGAGGAGGGAGCTTCTGAGTACTTGGCCATGACACAGTCTGGGGACCGTTGGACCTCCCTCCCAGACAGCAAGCCGTTCATGTACATGGACTCAGACCGGACCAGCAGTGCAAGGAGGTCGTCCGTTATCTTGTCTGCCTTCTGTTCCCGAGTCAGAGTCGCGTCCTTGTCCTGCTTCACGACCACTGTGGCTACCCCCTTCTCCTCCAGCTTCCCGTGTGTGGCACGGCCACGCCTGGACCTGACCAGCTGGTACATGGTCTCAAAAGCCTCGTTGGCCAGCTCCTGAACCAGGTCCTCAGTGAACACGGCAACCGACTTTTCCTTGACCCCATCCGACAGAGTGGTGACCAAAGGCATGGAGGTGGAAGAAGGGGCGGTGGGCTGGTTGGAACCAACATCACGGGCAAGCTCGGGGCTCACTGGCCCATCCTCGGTGATCTCCAGGATCTGGGTTGCCATGGCAGCCTCCACCCCCACGGGCGACTTGGCCCTAGGCGCTTCTGGCCCATGTTCAAGGGTTGTGAGTCCTTTGCTGATAGAATCTCTTCCTCTGACCAACTGGAGGATATTATCTGCACTCTGTTTTGATTCTACTTCCATAGTAGCTTGCCTCTCTCCCTCCTGTTCTGTCTCCTCCTCTTGTTGTATTTCCTCCTCTTCTATGCTTTCTTCCTTTTCCTCCTCCTCCTCTTTCCCATCTTCATCTTTATCTTTTTCTTCTTCCTCCTCCAGCAACTCTTTCATTTCAACCCCTACCACTGTTTCTGGTTTCTCTGTGTCTGCTTTCTTTTCATCTCTCCTGCCTGTCATTGGCTCTTCTTTCTTAGTTGGTTCCTCCCCTATATCCTGCACTTCGTCACGTCTCATTTCCACTTTTTTCGAAATGCTATAGAACTGATCATCATCCTCTTCCTCCTCCTCCTCAATTTCCTCTTCTAAAACTTCTTCCACCAGGTCCCCATCTTTACTCTGCTCATGAACAACACTAGTGTTTTCTGGCCCGATTTTCGACATCACATCTTTCTGCACAGATTTTCTGTCCTCAGGCCCAGTGTTCTGCACTTCAACACTTGAAGGTTCCATAGGCTCAGGTTCAGCTGTGTGCAAAGGTTCCATTGGTTCAGGTTCAGCTGTGTGCAAAGGTTCCATAGGCTCAGGTTCAGCTGTGTGCAAAGGTTCCATTAGTTCAGGCTCAGCTGTGTGCAAAGGTTCCATTGGTTCAGGCTCAGCTGTGTGCTCCTCCAGGCTGGATGCTTCTGATTCAGCTATGTGGCTTGAATACTCCTCAGATTCAGACTTGTGTTTGTCAAGGCCCAACGGTTCCTCCCCAGTCAGGTGGTCTCCAAGGTTGGAACGTTCCTCAGCCCCAGTCTCATGCTTCCCTAGGCTGGAAAGCTCCTCCTCTTCGGATTCAGCCTTGTGGCTACTGGAAGGTGGTGACAAATGGGACGACTTCTCAAAGGTCTCTGCGGTGTACTCTGAAAGAAGTTTCTCGTCCAGATGTGGCAGTGTGCTTGGAGACCTTCGGACTGACTGATCTCGCTGTTGGTCCTCCAACATGCTGGACCGAGGGGACTCTGAGAGCACCTCTTCCACCGAATCATGATGGGACAGCACGGATTTCTGCGTCTCGAGGGGCTGGGTGAACTGCGAGTATGTGGTGGGCGTGGCGGTGTGGGCAGACACAGTGGGGTGGGTGGGCGTGACCACATCATCGTGTCGAACAGCTGCAGGTTGAGGAGTAAGTTGTTTCGTGGTGGGCACGGCACTGCGAGGGGAAGGGGAGCGAGCACTGCCTCTGGCCTGGTCAGGTAAAGGGCTACCCGCAGTAGAGGACGGAGATGAGACATCAGAAGTGGGTAGAGAGGCCATCTTGCTGGCAAAGATGACCTTGTCCGCAGCCTAAGTGATAAAAGTAATGTGGATCCACAAATACTTAACATGCCTACAGGTGTGGGTACAAATGCCCACACCATTTATCACACCCTCCTCACAAAACATATCTACCACACACACACACACACACACACACACACACACACACACACACACACACACACACACACACACACACACACACACACACACACACACACACACACACACACACACACACACACACACACACACACACCTCGATCTGCTTCTTCAGCTGTTCTTCCTGCTCCCTGAGGACGGCCTTCCTCCTCCTCCTCTGCTCACTCTGAAGCCTCTTGGCCTCCTCCTTGCGCTGCCTCAGCTGCTCCTTAAGCACCAGTATGCGTCCTTCGACAGAGCTAACTCCAGACACAGCACCTTCTGAAGAAACAGGGGACAGAAACAATTGAACATTAGTAATTGCAAATGGAGGAGGTAGGACAAGAAGAATGGGAGTCAGGGGACAGAGATGAAAGCAGGATAAACTATGAAGTAAGAACCTTACTGTAAACAGCCCATTACCTGAGATGCTTTCTGCAACAGTTAGGGTTTCTTCTTCGACGGAGAGTCTCTGCTGTGAAGGAGTGGAGGTAAGTTTGCTTGGACGGAAGGACTCGAACGTGTCATTGTTGTATTCACTGTGCACCTGGGTCTGTGAGGTCTCAGTCGGTCTTTGGCGGGTACTAGCACCATGTGTGTTGGAGGACGTGTGCTCCAGTTGGGTGACCACCACATCCCCATCGGTGTTGCCCTGCTTCGAGTGGCTCAGGTCTTCCTCTACCTCCTCCTTGGGGTGGGTCATCTGTTCCTCGGGGAGGCCACTCAGTTCCTCATCAATGTGGTCTTGAGTGTGACTCAGTTCCTCATCAATGTGGTCTTGAGTGTGACTCAGTTCTTCGTCAACGCTTTCTTCGCGGTGCGTGTGGCTTTGACCCTCAGTGGCAACACTATGCCCTACGCTAGTCTTTTCCTTGACGGTAAGACTGGGCAGGTCAGATGATGGAGCTGTCGTAGCAGAGTCGGGCCTACTATTATCAATTGCAGCATGTGCCTCCTCCCCAGATCCCTCATCACCGGGTGCACCTGCTTCCACAGCAGGCACCTCACCTGCTCTTCTCTTTGTCTTCCTGTGCCCTCCTCCTAGTTTCTGCTCAAAGGACTGCAGGGCCTTGCCCACCAGCTTGGCCACACTCTCCTCCTCCTTGTCCAACATCCGCTCTCTCTTCAGCAGCTTCTCCTGCTGCCTCAGCGCCGCTTCTGCCGCCTGGCGTCGCCGTAGCAACACCTTCTCCCTATGTGCCAAGTACCTGTAGGGAGCAAGGGATGGGTGGAGCATGGGGTGGAGCAGTGGTCCAAAGGAGGCTTTGTAACTCACTTCTCCGCATCTGATGATGCAATCTTCTTGAGTTCCTTGAGTGTCGGAGAGTCTGTGGTCTTGGAGACTGTGGCGGTGGCTGGAGACATGGGAAACCCAGCCATCTCTGAGTGCCTGAGAGAAGATGGCGACTCAGCAGGGGCCTTGGGTTGCACGTCCATCATCTGGGAATGAATGGAAGAGGTGGGTGTGGACACAGGCTCCGAATCCTCTGCCGGGACAGTTGCCGAGGTGGTGTGTCCGTGGGAGAGCTCCTCTAGGATAGGACTCTGAAGACTCCTCAAATCCTGGGACACAAGCAACCCACCATGTCAGGCACGTACGCCATTTTTCCCCAACACTACTGACCTTCCTGTCTTGGTGCAGGGAGGGGGATGGAGACGCACTGATCTCCCTGTCAGGGGTGGGCGACTGTGTCCCCATCTTGTCCCCATCTGCTGTGCTGTAGCACTTGACCTTCTGACGGTAGTAGTTTGTGGACCTGTTCAGCTTCCCAATCTCCTTGTGCTGGAGGAGAATCAGGCGACGCTCTGTGCTGGCCAGTCTTTGGACCTCCCGTAGCCGCCTGATCTCAGCCTGGAGTGTGTTGCGTGTGCATGCGTGTGGGTGGGTATGTGTGTGCATGCGTGTGTGTGTGTGTGTGTGTGTGTGTGTGTGTGTGTGTGAGTATGTGTATGTGTGTGCATGTGTGTGTGTGTGTGAGTATGTGTGTGTGTGTGGGTATGTGTGTGTGTGCATGTGTGTAAGTGTGTATGCGTGTGTATGTGTATGGGTGTATAACAGAAGATGCAAGATCGTATCGATTAAGAGTGTACATTCACAATTGACTATACGCTATGGTTTTAGTGTTGGGTGCAAAACTTATGCAGCCATTTAGTGCAACATCTGTCAAATGTAAACAAATAACAAATACTAGCAACAGCCACACCATATTCTTAACAGGATGGAGAGCTCACCCACACAAATCCTGTCACCCTGTACGCATCAGCTAACTTTATATTATTTCAAACCAAATTTTAGTGACATTGAGATTCATAACATCAAAATGGGAGACATTTAAAACAAAATCAGTTTCCCATAATTTGCAATGTGACCACTGTCCTGTTGTGTCAATAGTCACTAGTGAGATAATGTTATAACAATAGACAGCGAGAGCTTATACAAGATAGCGGTTTTGGAGCTGTAGTACAAAAATGGTCATATTCAAGCAGTTCACTACCTCAGCAGTGGTAAGAATGTAATAAAGAGGTAAAGAGACTACCTACATCCTCTGGCAATGACAAGATGGGAGCTCTTGGTATTGGTGTGTGTGTGTGTGTGTGTGTGTGTGTGTGTGTGTGTGTGTGTGTGTGTGTGTGTGTGAGTGTGTGTGGTGTGTGTGTGTGTGTGTTGTGTGTGTGTGTGTGTATACATATTGAGTGCCCAATCCCATGTCAATGCTAAGCAACCAAAAGTTCAATTAACGGTTAGGTTACGGTCAGGTTAGGTCAGTTCAAATCAGATCATAGGTGAGGCCAACCTATACCAACCTGTTCCAGCTTCAGCTGCTTTAACACTTTCTTCTCCTTGTCCATCAGTTTAGATATCATGTCGATGGCTCCCTTCCTCTCCAGCTTCTCCTTCCTGACGCGCAGCCACTCCAGCTCAGCCTGGGCCTTCTCCTGTATGGCTTTCTCCCTCAGCTGGAGCAGCGTGGCCTGGTGCTGGGCCCTCAACTCCTCCTCCTGCATGTACTGCTCCACCATGCGCGTCCTGAAGAGGAAGAAAGAGTCTTCCTTGCGGTTGCCATGGCGGGCTCCAGATGGAGTAGATGATGGGGAACGATCGCCCTGTGATAAGACGAGTGCTTCTGAGTCGCTGTTGTCAACAGAACTCAGTCGTTGCTTGCGTGATGTGTTCTGTCTGGAGGCCTTAGACGACTGAAGGAAGGAAACATCGATTCAAGTTACTGCATTCTCAAAGGTACAATAAACTGTACAATAAGCCCTACAATACACCCCTCTCTACCCTACAATAAGCCTTACAATACACCCCTCTCTACCCTACAATAAGCCATACAATACACCCCTCTCTACCCTACAATAAGCCCTACAATACACCCCTCTCTACCCTACAATTTAAGCCCCACAACTGACCTGGTCAATTTCTTTGGTGGCCACGGAAGATGCCCTTTCACTGTCCTCACCTCCAAGCTCCTCTTCCTCCTCCACCTCCTCTGTCTCCACCTCACCTTGCTGTTGCCCATCCTCAATGTCTGAAACTGTGTCCACCATGCTCGGGGATGGACTCGCGTGACCACTGCCTCGAGACCGCTGGAGTCTGTCCACTTCCGGTTCTGTGCTCAGAGGCCGGCTGGTTCCAGCCCGAGACTGAAGTGTCCTATTGGCTTCCGGTTCTGTACTTGACGGCCGGCTGGCTCCGGTTTGTGCTTCTGGCTCTGTACTTGGTGGCCGGCTGGTTGACTGGAGCGTCCTATCCGCTTCTGGTTCTGTGCTGGGAGGACGACTGGTCCCTTGGGATTGGAGGGCCTTTGTCCCCTCAGTACGTATCGTGTCGGTGTGGGTGGAAAGGTCCTTGCTACCAGGCTGCAGAGAGCGACTTCGTTCAAAGTCACTGCGATATTCATGTGACTGCTGGCGTGCAGAGGAGAGCTGAGATGGTGAAGGGGATGATCTCCGTGGGCTTCTAGACGACGAGGGTGTCTTCAGAGGTTCCGGCCTGCCCAGCGCACTCTTGACGGCCTCCTTCGTCGCCGCCACGGCAACGCTGGCCGCCATGTCCTGGGCGGCCTTCATCTGCTGCCGGGCGGCTTCCACCATGGCGACAGTGGCGGCCGAGTGGGCCTCCGCCATCTGCTTGGCAATGTCCCGCGCAACCTTGGTGGAATCTTCCTGGAGTTTGGCCAGCGTGGCCGCATGCTCGTCGGCCTTGCGCGTCGCTTCCTCCTGCAGGCGCCTGGCGTCGTGCGCCACCCTCTCGACCTGCTCCTTCAGCGCCTCCCTCCCCTTCCCTTCCTCCTCCTTCCTCCTCTCCTCTACTGCCACCTCCACCATCGACTTGGCCGCCCTCACCTCCTGTGCGTGCAGCTGCTTCTCGGAGGCCAGCAGCTGCGCTACAGTGGCCGTCTCGCTCTGCGCCATGGCGACAGCCCTCGTTTCATCCACGCTCGAGAGGCACCTCATCGATTCTTCCACAGACTCGAGGAGATTGAGCTCAGTCTGGAGTTTCAACTGCAGTGACCGTGGGGAGAGTCTGCCCCCATCTGGTGATGGCTCTTCTAGCACGGCACCTGGTGAAGTCTTGCTTGAGTGTCGAGTGGGTTCCGTGCGTAGGGATGCAGTGTGCTCGTTTGTTGTGAGGGAATTGGAGAGTGAGGAAAGGGACCCATCTTCACCCACTTCTGGTTCCTCCGCTCGATTGGTGACATCCTGTCGAAGCGCGGAAACATCCTTGCGGAAAGTGGGCGTGTTGATGGGCGTGGTTTGGCGGGGTGTGGCGGGATCTTTACTCAAAACCGGCGAGGAACGGTTAGAGGCGTACGGGCTCTGAGAGATGGCCACACTGGGTGGGGTCACCGTCCTGCCAGTACCCAGAGAATGGGCTCTACGAGAAGGGTCACCTTCACTCCGCAGGCTCTGCTGTTCAAAGGACGTTGTGTAAGAGTAATGTGACTCCTTGGGTAGAGGGGAACTGGCATGGGTGGGACCTTGTTGCTGTGGCAACGATGATGCCCCCCGGAGGCCGAGGGTCTCCCTGAGCTTCTCCTGCTGGCGATTGAACACGTTGATCACACTGTAAGCATCCCCCACAGGGGCCTGGAGATTCAGTGGGGGGCTGGTGGCAAGAAGCACTGGACCGGACGGCTGTGCCTTGGTGGGCGTTGCCTGAGGAGAAACGGGGAGGGTTCCAAGATTGATGCCCCTGGCGGGCACCGATGCGGGGGTGCCCAGTCCACTGTGCGGATATGTGGGAGAGACTCTGGCGACCGCAGCAGCAGGAACGGGAGCAGTGTGCAACCGGTCAGGACGCAAGCTCCTCCCACCCATTCCCCTGCGCACCCTGTACCCACGGAAAGCGGCCTGGATCTTGGCTGCAGCCGCTTCCTCCTCCACCCTCTTCCTGGACACCTCCGCGTGCTCCCGCATGTTCCCCACTCCCGGCAGCCCCGTTGGAGAGACAGTCGTTGCCACCATCTTGACCATCAGGTTGCGTCTCGCAGAGGCATGTTCCGGAGGGAGGGAGGGGTTCTTTGGGGGGTGGAAGGTGTGGTCAAAGCCCAAGTCAATGCTCTCGGTCCCCCGACGTTGCTCCATCTCATGTGTGATGCGTTCCTTCAGTTTCAGGGCCGTCTGGGTCAGAGCCTGGAGCCTATCATCATGATCGGATTGAGGCAGCCGATACATCACCGAGGGTACAGAGGTAGGGGGGCAGGGTGGATAATGAGACTGGGGATGAGACTGCGATGTGAAATTGTGGGACGCAAGTCCAGACAGGGGAGTGGCACAGGAGGCAGCATCATAAGAGACCGGGTGGACAACAGTTCTCGAATTATAGGAAGCCAAAGGCAGACTCGGTCGGGGGTTGGTCCTCACGGGGATGCGCGAGGTGGAGGAAGATGCTGACAGCTGTCCCCGCGAAGAGGACGCAAGGCTTGAGACGGGCGAGAGCTGGCTGGACCCCAGGGGGGAGTGGAGGGTGTCCGAGGCAGTTGCAGGATGAAGTAGCATGGTGTTTTCGTCATCGAGGAAGTTGGAGTCCTGCCACGAAAGGGAAGGAGATGCATGCAACATGAAATGAGGCAGCCTTCATTTGGCTTAGGAATGCACACTATTATGCAATACTGTTCCCGACAGTAGCGATGACGTCTGTATTAGGACACATGAAAGATATGACCCCAAAGGTGACCTCTTTGCCACAGGCCCACACTCGTCCTTTGACTTTGTGTGTTTGCAAATTACACACACACACACACACACACACACACACACACACACACACACACACACACACACAACACACACACATACAAATATACCTCCACCAATACACTCACACATACATGTACACACACATGTATATAGACAAAGACGCATACATACCCGCCAATGTTCTCATGCACACAAACACACACAATTCTTACAAAAGCCATGTCTTCTACTGAGGGAGGAAGCATAGCAGATGAGGCCAAAGAGTGAGTGTCAACCTGGTGAGCTTCTGGCTGCTGGGTCCTCTGTTGCTTGCTGCGAGCACTGGCCATGTTTCTTTGCCGCTGAACCAGTTCCCTCAACCTCTCTTCCTTCTCCTTCTGAGCTCTCTCCTTCTGTAGCTTCTCTTCTCTAGTCTTCCTCTTCCGGAAGGTCCTGCTTCTCCTGTAGGAACTTCTGTGGGGAGGAGGGAAGTATCAGATCACATTCTATCTCAGTCAATATTTCGTGACAATGCACAGTACACACACACTATGCTCTGATCTCAATGAGATAAAATTAGATTGCATGCAAAAATACATTTACCGTAAGGAATAGCAATAGCACATTGCGCCTTTATTCTAATCGATTAATAATCCACACACTCTTTGCTGGGTATGGTAGGGGGAGTGGAGACGAAGAAGGAGGCTGAGAGAAAGCTGTGTTTGTGTGCGAGTGTGGGCACTACAATGCAGTGACAGTCGTGTGTCAATTGTGTGTACTACGGTGCGCAACAGTTACCAGTGAAGGCAAACAGCTCAAGTAACATACAGCGAGTAATTTACATTAAAGCTGTTATCACAGCAAATACCATAACATAGCAAAAGTTGGGCAGTGACCACAAAAAACAACAACATTTGATGATTTACTCAGACCAAGAGGCCCAACAGTTTGCTCGACTGACTGTCCTGAAGGGCTGTTTACTTGAGGGGTTATTACTATGATTTCAGAACCCACAGCAATCCATTAGTGGCATAAACCACTTTACATGTGCACCTAGGCATATGGTGCATGCAAGCACACAACTGTACACATGTCCACACGTACAAAACTGTACACAAGTACACATGCGTGTGCATGTGTACAGAACAATGTCCACACTTCCTGCTACTCTTGTTTATTTACACACCACAAAACAATGAAGTACCTCACCTTGACCTCCAGATTGGATTCCCTAACCTTGGGTGGTGGACAGACGGGCTCTGATGTAATTAACCAAATCCCAAGGTAAATGAGCCTTACACAGATAATGGCAGTCATCCAACACATACCTGGGTTGGCTTTGGCCTTCTTAGGCAATGGCTGCTGAGGAAATGCAGCACCCTCTCTCCACGGCCGGGAGCGTGCCTGTTTGCCTACACAGGGAGGCCGATGACCAAAACAGCAACAGATGCACACACACACACACACACACACACACACACACACACACACACACACACACACACACACACACACACACACACACACACACACACACACACACACACACACACACACACACACACCACACCACAAACACACACTGTTAACAGCAAACAAATGTTACGCATGTTAAGACGACGTACGTAACATCGATGTTATACAGACATGCAAGCATGTGTTGTAGCTATGTATGCGTATACGCACACCACACACACACACATACACACACCCCACACCCACACCCACACACACACACACACACGCACACACACACACACACACACAAAATATTGCACACCTAAATGTGGAGATGGTATATACAACAAATTGACATAGGTATCTGACAAAACGGCACCAAGGCATTCAAGAAATGATAGGGTCATTCGATAACAATTATGATGCTCCATTACACGAAACCAAATTGATAAGGAAAGCAGAACATACTGTTATGCTGCATCATCTCTCGGATGGAAGCGAGGAGGATACAACTAAAAATACACACTCACTTTCTCTAAACAAACTGACTACCACCAATGGGTAAAAAGTTGAGTGATATCACAATCTTAGTATGACTTTGAAGCCCAATTATCTAATGGCTGATTAGGTGTGCACCATTGCACAAAGCATTTTTTCCTGCACTTGAACTGTATGTGTATTTGTACCACATGTGCGAACACATATAGACACATCACCCTTACACTCACCAGCTGGGCATAACAAGGATAGGGAATACATATACACACATACACACACACACACACACACACACACACACACACACACACACACACACACATACACACACACATACACACACACAATCACACATACAATCACACATACAATCACACATACAAACACACACACATACACACACAATCACACATACAATCACACATACACACACACACACACAGAATGAACAATACAGGTGCAACCACATCAAATTTGCATGTCATACAAGTAAAACCAAAGCACCTGCAAGAAAAAACCACACAGCACCCACACAACTACAGTCACTTACTGTCCGTCTTTGGCCTCCTGCTGGCAGCAAGCCCTCCCACTTCCTCCGCCTCCAGATCCTGCAGTACCCTGACAGCACTCTCAGGAAGGTGGGCATAGCTCCCTTTAGCCTCCGATCCACGTCTCTCTCCATCCAGCATTGCATCAGACCCAATGGTGTCTACCCCTTCTTCCCTGCCCTCAGGTCCACTGTCAGCCGCAGGACGGCCTTCCTCCTGGGCCAAGATGCGCTCCGCTAACTTCTTTCCATCCCTCCATGATGATGTCGTGATGACCCCTGGGGGGGGCGCGAGAGCCCCCCTCATCGCTTGCTGCAGGTATGGTCTTGCACACCTTCCGCACCCTGGCTGGAGGGGGCTGGGTTGGGGGTGGGCGCGGGAACACAGCCGTTTTGGTTCTGCCCGCTTCAGAGGGAGGCAGCGCTGCTCTGGTGGACAACGGCCGCCTCTGGGGACCCCCGGTACCTTCCCGGGTAGGCTTGCTCCGAGGAGGGACTGGGGCCGAGGTAGACCTGGTGGACGAACGGAGAGGAGGAGGGGGGGCAACAGCAGCAGTGGGTACTGAGTTGATGGGCTTCTTTGAGGTGCTGAAGCCAATGTAGCTCCGAGGGGCAGGGATGGCTACAGTCTTCCTCTTCATCTCCTGGACACAACTGGAACCACCTCTGTCCGACTCCGTCTCCTCCTTGCACTGGACAGGACTTGAGGGTCCGTGGAGTGGCCTTGAAGGAGGGTGGATCGTGGGATGGTGGGAAAGGGGTTGAGGAGATGGAGGGTCGACCGTGGGATGGTCGGGTGCAGGCGGGGGTTGAGGAGATGAAGGGGGCAATGGATGGAATGAGTCGAGCACAGTAGTGTTTACAGAAGCTGGGGGAAAGTAAGGGAGGGCATGAGAATGTCAAAACTTCAGGCACATACCTGCCTTTCTAAGGGGGCAACAAAAAAAAAAAATGTCTCACACTCACCTCCTGATAAGTCCTGGAATCCACGCTGCCCATAATCGCTGCCTGTGGCATGGGATGTTTTGGCCTGTGCAGCTTGCTTCTGCTTCTCAACGGTTGCCCGTAGAGCAGCTAAAGTACCTGCAGCACACACAAGCACAAACACCACATACAACACAAGCACACACGCGAACACACACACACACAATACTAATGAAACAAATGTCTCTCCCCTGACCTCTCTCCCCTTCCCCTGTCCTCCAAATACACAACCACCTTACCTTCTCCAAGCTCAACTGATACAATGGGGACCTGCGCGGTGGCGGGAATATGGTGTACGCCATGCTGCTGACGGGCGGTAGTTTTACGAGTCAATGGCAATTGCGCAACAGCCGTCTGTTTGACTTGTACAGGTCGTGTGGAGCCATGGTGTGTCTGCGCAGAGCTCTTGAAGTCAACGGGCGGACCAAACACGGCCTGGGCATTGGAATACGGAGGGTAGGACTTTTGTACGAGACCAGGAAGGTTGCCTTCGTTGCCCGAAGTCGAGCTGACTACTGGCAAAGACTTTTTTAATGGCTGTTTCGCTGAAGACGCAACCGGATGCGTTCGGTCTCCCCTCTGCCCGGTCGAGTCTGACGCGGCTGTCGTAGCGACCATAGGTGGACCCTCCCAGGCGAGTCTCACGCCGTTTCTGCTCAGAGGAGCCTGCGCAGATGCCGAGTGGAATGGCTGTAGGTTCTTATCCAAAGTGGTGGGCTTAAGGCCTGTGGTCCTCACGCGCACTGTGCTCGTAGGAGCTTGCTTCTGAGCACCTCTTTCCGGTCTCTTGTGCTGGGGGGTGGGGGGGAGGAGGTCAACGCTTTGATGAAAACGCGCGCATGTCGTGCTAATAGACAAAACTCACCACGCGGCCGTCTTGTGCGAACAATGTCCATGCCTCGGCTAGCCCTAATACATTTGTAATGCGCACTTAATCAAACAGCTACGGAAGCCTAAACACACAACTCTGTTTTGCAACAGTAAAAGCAGATTCCTTACCGGCTTGCACTGCTGACGACAACTCGGAATGGCTCACAATCTTCGGTTCGTCAACTTTGCGTCCGAGTACGGATGTCATCCCGCTGAAGAAGTGTACGCTGCTCTATAAAGCCTATTCGCGTTCAGAGGAAACGATAGCGTCTATCGGCAAATGACCATGGCCACACATTTTTCTTTTTGAATAGTGAACGTTAACCCTTTGAAAACCGTTGATTATATTTTTTGTCGCGATGCCCAAAGTTATCTCGCGGAGTATTGTTTGTACCGACACCAAGGATAAGGAAGAATATGATGGAGATACCCCCCTTTATGTGTACTACTGTGTCTGTGGGCAATTGGCGCTCATTCTTGGTTTGTGGTTAGACTTGTATCGTTACAAACTGCTGTTATTGTACCTTTGATCTTGCAGACTCCACTCTAGAGAAGCTCCCTCTTCGAAAGCGAGATGGTGCCAGGGTGATTGACGTAGCAAGAAATTCTCACAAGGTATACTGCGAGCCTGCGGGTCCGACCTTCCTCAAGAGGCCCCAAGGAATCGAACAGCAATTCAGGTTTAAATGCAAGAAGTAAGCCAACAGGGCGCCAACGCAAGATTTTGTCACGCTGGTATTATTCAAGGTCCTTATCATTTGCTTTCTAAAAATAAACTTCCAGGTGCGGCCTGCCGTTATACTACAGACACAGCAATACAGACGTCAAAGTGACCTTCGTCTTTCCTGGCAGCTTGGTCAAAAGCGGTGATAAACCGGTGACAACTGCAAAGCCCAAGGTGCTGAGAGACGACCAGCAGCCTCCTTCACGCAAAGTAAGTGTGCAGTGGTGGTGCAATGGAACCTAATGAAGGACAGTACATGCTCACATATCATACCACACACATATGCACACACACACACACACACACACACACACACACATCCCACTTAAATGCACACATGCACATGAACACACACACAGGTGATGATGACTAAACACACGAGAGATCTTGGCAAATACAGTACTGTCACTGTTTCCACTATAGACGAAGAGGAGGAAGAGCTGGAACAGGTACATTACTTGTGTACATGTCTCCCTCGCGTGCACCATCTCTCTCCTGTCTATACCAGCGTGAGATTGCTGACTCGTTTGCGACCAATGCCAGTCTCGTCCACAGACAGGTTGTGAGGACAGAGGAAGGCAGAAAACGCTATGCCGAGCAGGTATGTCCCTTTCCCATCCTTATGATGGTGTGTGTTGAAATACACACCCTGTCAGTTCCTCTTATCATCACCTCCTATATCCTATAACTTCCTCCTCCCCTCTCCCCTTTATCATCCAGAAAGCAATTGAGGAACATGTTCGATCCAAGAAACAGAAAGGAACACTCATTGATAAAGTCACCTAGCTGCCAAGTGTATGTTGTGGATCATCTGGGCTTGAATGGGTCCGCAATGTGTGGTAGCTTGTCAAGCACTCGTCTGGCTATGGTCTTGTATGCTTCAGCCTTTCATGAACCAATTTGGTCAAGTGTCAAACTTCTTTGCACACGCTTTGATGCCATTACCTGGGGACTTTGAGGGTCAGACACAACAATGGGCTTGCCCGTGTCAGCGCCTTCTCTGATCGTCAAGTGGAGTGGGACATCACCTAGGGGAAGAGGAAATGCAGCGACATAGGGAGAACAGGTTATTAGCAAGTAAGGGTTAAAAAAATAATTAAAAAAAAGCAAGTTAAGGAAATTTAAACATAACAGGGTTAAAGCACAGATAATATGTGTAGGAAGGAGGTGGGGACAAAAGGTTACGACATGTGGCTGTTTTCAAGTGAAGGTTAATTAACTGGTAAGCATATCAGGTGGTACAAGGAGATATACCAAGGAGGTCTGCGCCTAGTTCATCTGCCATTCTTTTCACACCGTCCTTGCCAAAGATGTGGGAGAGGTGGCCACAGTTGGGACACACATAGCAACTCATGTTCTGGACAACACCAAGGACCTGTGACAGGAGGTGGGAAGATATAAGGCATGTACTGTTGGAATATAAAATAAGGGCGGCAAAGCATTAAAAAAAAAAAAAAAAAAAATCAATGTGCTACAGGTTTGACCTTAATGGTTAGGTGGTTTGCAGTTTAATACATTTTGAGTATCAACTATAAATTCTTCGCACATGCAATGTCTATTACTACACCCTCTTACCGGGACATCTACCTTCCTGAACATCTCCACCCCTCTGCGAGCATCTAGCAGGGCTACATCCTGTGGAGTGCTCACGATCACAGAACCTAAGAAGAGAGAGAGAGAGGAGGGAGAAAGAGAGGGAGGGAGGGAGGAGGGAAGGAGGGAGGGAGGGAGGGAGGGAGAAAGAGAGAAGACGAGAGAAGGGAGGAGGAAACAAGGGATAATGAGGTAAGGGAAATGGGAGGGGCATGGAGCAGGTGGGCAACAGCCCTTACCTGAAATGGGTATTTGCTGGGATATAGTCAGCTGGGTATCCCCTGTGCCAGGTGGCATGTCCACCACCAATACATCCAATGATCCCCAGTCCACCTGTCTGAGGAGTTTTCTGGATGGCAGACATGACCATCAGGCCCCTCCACACGATGGCCACTTTCTCCTCAACAAGGAACCCCATTGACATGCTGTGTGTGTGTTGTGTGTGTGTTGTGTGTGTGTGTGTGTGTGTGTTGTGTGTGTATGTCATGGTGTGTGTGTTGTGTGTGTCGTGTGTGTGGTGTGTGTGTTGTGAGTGTGTTATGTGTGTTTTGTGTGTTATGTGTGTTGTGTGCGTTGTGTGTCATGGTGTGTGTGTAGTGTGTTGTGGTGTGCGTGTGTGTTATGTGTGTGTTGTGTGTGTGTGTGTGCCAATGTGATTACAATGGGCTGGTGGTATACCTCTAACCATTTGATGCCATAGTTGACAAGGGGGATCATCCTGTCTTCTGAGGTGAGGAGAACATGGGTGGGAGGGTGGGGGGGGGGGGGGGGGGGGGGGGGGTGGAGATGGAAGCCATCCCCTGCGTGGATGTACCCAGAACTCACGTTCGATAGCTCGGGTTGTCCTGACAGGTTCATCATCCGCGGAATGGAGGGGCCGAAAATGTCGGCGTCCAAAAGCCCTACAGAGAGGCCCTAGTAGTGAGAATTAGGGCGTTCGTTTGAGCCTGGGGACCCGTCCATGAGAAACCACCTTGTTTACTGACGTCATACCCAAGGCGAGATTTACTGTTGAGATGGTCAACATACATAACAGGCAACGACGACAACATACAAAAGCCAACGAACCTGCCGTAGTGGACTTGCCCACACCACCTTTCGCAGAGGCCACCACGACCACGTGGCTGACACCTGCAATAGGCCACTTCTTGGGCAACCCTCTGCGCATGGCGGCGGTTTGCTCGGCAGTCTGCTCGGCCGACGCCCATCGTCGCTGAATGAAACCGTATATACAACCGATAGGCAGTGGTCTAGTCCTCATGGCGCAATTAATTTTTAACTATATTATCAATCGTTATTTAAGGCTAATAGATGACGGTTGCCATGGATAAGCCGAAGCACAGAAGGGTGGTGCTGAAATCCAACGGATCGAGGAATAAAGTGACTCCGTCCGATGAGCACAATAGAAGTTACGAAGATTTGCTACCCAGAACACATTTTGACGGCCTCCCGGCGATGCCCTCCCCTGTCTTCACCTGGCAACCGAATGACGTCCTCCTCAGTTCCACTCCGGGTCGCTCCGCGTCATCCAACACGACGCCTCGTAGGCCTCACACGGTCCAAACGAGCGCCTGGGAGCGTAGGGCGTCATCGAGCAGCTCCGGCAACAGTGACGAGGTGTTCGTTGCCTCGAATGGCCAGCTCGGTCCCGACGCCGCGCCGGGCTGGGGACGCAGAAAGGGCGTCTTCGCTCGAGAGGAGAGCCCGTTCTAGACACAAGACGTCAGCGAGCGACAAGCACACGCCACCACCTGTGCGTTCGCGCGCAAATGCGCCATCGACCCCCACTAGCCTCCAGTCTACCTTGACCGATGGCTCGCTCAACTCTTCGCTTCACATGCCCCTGCTGACCTCTAGTCTCCGCAAAGGAGGCAGTAAGCCATCCGTGGGCACGCAGTGGGAGAGGGGAGGGCTCGAGGAGTTGGAGGCATATTTTCCCGACCACCAGGTCCGGATATTCACGGCCACGTGGAACATGCACGAGGAGCGGGTACGAGGATACCTTCACCACGGCTCCTTGTGCCTTGACTTGCTTTATCTCTCCCCCCCCCCCTCCCCCTTCCCCCTCTTCCACCCACCCTCCTTTATTAGGAGCTCCCAGCATCTCTGGATGACATGCTGCTTCCGACCTCCCATCCCCTGGCATCTGACATATATGTGATCGGAACTCAGGAGAGCACTCCATCCAGGTGACACTATGCACTACACTCTCTTCCCCCCCCCCCCCCCCCCACCTATCTCACACACTGTGCTACATAACTTACATGTTGCACCTTCCATCAACAAATGCTCCTCTTCCTAAGCCAAATGGGAACCCCCTGCTCTTCTTCCCTCTTTCATCTCCTCTCTTCCTGCCTCCCACTATTGTTTATGTGCCTCGCCCTCGTGGTCTATTTGCCCCTCCCACCATGTCCATGTGCCCTGCCTCCTTCATGGCATGCTGCCTTCTTGTCCCAGGAAGGAGTGGGAGGTACTCATCCAGCAGACCCTTGGACCCAACTATGTCATGGTGAGCTCCTCCTCCCTTGGAGTCATCTATCTCATCTTCTTTCTGCGCAAAGACCTCCTCTGGTTCTGTTCTGGTACATGTGTGCATGTGTTTGTGCATCTGTGCTTGCATGCATATGTGTGTGCATCTGTGCTTGCGTGCATATGTGTGTGCATCTGTGCATGCGTGCATATGTGTGTGCATCTGTGCTTGCGTGCATGTGTGTGCATCTGTGCTTGCGTGCATATGTGTGTGCATCTGTGCTTGCGTGCATGTGTGTGCATCTGTGCTTGCGTGCATATGTGTGTGCATCTGTGCTTGCGTGCATATGTGTGTGCATCTGTGCTTGCGTGCATGTGTGTGTGCATCTGCTTGTGTGCATATGTGTGTGCATCTGTGCTTGCGTGCATATGTGTGTGCATCTGTGCTTGCATGCATATGTGTGTGCATCTGTGCTTGCATGCATATGTGTGTGCATCTGTGCTTGCATGCATATGTGTGTGCATCTGTGCTTGCGTGCATATGTGTGCATATGTGTGTGCATCTGTGCTTGTGTGCATCTGTGCTTGCGTACATATGTGTGTGTGCTTGTGTGCATATGTTTATGTGGTTGTGTGCATGTGCCACAGTGCATATGTGTGCATCTGTGCATATGTACGTATGCAAGTGTGTACATGCATGTGTGTGCCTGTGTGTATGCATGTGTGTACCTGTGTGTGTACCTAAATGTTGCAGTGCTCTGTGCATTTGATTCCGTTTGGATATTTTTAACTCCCGCTTGCTTTCACCTCCACCAGCTGTGTACACTGAAAGCTATGCCACACGTATAGTCAGTGCTATCAAGACCAAAGGAGGTGTGGGTCTCTGCTTCACTCTGTTTGGGTCCTCTTTCCTCTTCGTCACCTCCCACCTCACTGGTGAGCCATCCTCTTCTGCTACCTCAAGCCTCCTATAATGTTCCACCCTCCCTGTTTCCACCTCTTTGTCACTGTCCCTTGTCACACAGCTCACCAGGGCAAGGTGCCAGAGAGAAACTCGGATGTCCAGAGGATCATGACCAACCTGACGTTTTTTGAAGGGAAGGATGGCACGAGTGAGTTCATCTTGACTGCAATGAACAGTCACCAACTTACTGTGCCCACACCTACCACACACACGTGGCACTTCAGCATTTGTCCCAGACAGGTTTAACTATGTGTTTTGGATTGGTGATTTGAACTATCGTATTGATGTTGCCCGTGAGGAAACGGACCAGCTTACAGTTCAGTCTAACTGGACGGCTAGTGCACTCAGAAAGTCGTGCATCAACTTTCATTTCATTAAACATTTCAATTTCAGAATTTGTTACTGAAGGATCAGTTGACACGGGAGATACTACAAGGTAGATGTTCGTGGATGCACCACTGCCCCTTCTTACTCTTAATCCCTCCCGACTCATTCCACACACCTCCCTTTCCCCTTCTCCCTCTCTCTCTCTCTCCTCCCTCTTCCCCTCCTTACTCTTATTCCATCTCGACTAATTCTGCACACCTCCCTTTCCCCCTTCTCCCTCTCTCTCTCTCTCCTCCCTCTTCCCCTCCTTACTCTTAATCCCTCTCGACTAATTCTGCACACCTCCCTTTCCCCTCCTCCCTCTCTCTCTCTCTCCTCCCTCTTCCCCTCCTTACTCTTATTTCCTCCCGACTAATTCCACACACCTCCCTTTCCCCTTCTCCCTTTTCCCTCCCCCTCCTCACCCTCTTCCCCTCTCCGTCTCCTCTACTCTATATCCCTTCCTACTCCCTTCTATCTCTTCTCCCTCTTCCTCCTTTCTCCTCTTCCCTTGTCCCTGCCTTCTTTATAGGGCATGTCTTCCAAGGGTTCTCTGAGCAACCCATCTCTTTCCCACCTACTTACAAATATGACCTAAACTCTGACGTCTTTGACTCCTCGGAGAAGAGAAGGACTCCTTCATGGACGGTATGTAGTTAGGGAGTCCATTCGTGTACTTTTCTGACATTCCTGTTCATGTGCCTTCAAGGATCGTATCCTGTTTAAGTCTCAAAGTGGGAGTGGCATCATCGGGTGCAGCTATGACAGCTGCAGAACAGTTCGATGCTCAGACCATAGGTACTCAGTCTCTTGTGTTGTCGGGGGAACACTCCAATCAACCGCACCTATCTCTTTAGACCAGTGTATGCAATGTTTACAGCTGAGCTGTCACCTAGCAACAATGTTGATGGGTAAGGCACTTGGTGGAGAATCGCGGAAAGCTGTATCCCAACCCCCCTCCCAACCCCCCTCCCAACCCCCCTCTCAACCCCCCTCCCAACCCCCCTCCCAACCCCCCTCTCAACCCCCCTCCCAACCCCCCCTCCCAACCCCCCCTCCCAACCCCCCCTCCCAACAGTATTCCAGATACCATAGCATCATTTGACAGGGAGGTGTATGTGAAAGGTATGGACGATAAAACCCCTCCACTGGGCTTTTGGCCTCCTTCTGTGGCGTGATGTGGTGTTCTTCCTGCAGCTCACAGACAGCGGAAATCTGTGGCAGAGCTAACAGCGTTGCTTCAGCAAGAGGAAACAGATGGAGGGAACAGTCCTCCCGTGGCATATCCTGCCAATAGACATGTTACCAGTTCTGTATGTGCAATTCTGTGATGGCAAACCGATCACTTATCTCATCTGATAAATACAGCATTTGTCTGTTGCATGTGGATGGTTAACCAAATGATAAATGTATGGGTATATTGAAATGCCCACTGTGATGTAATTTATGTGGGTCTGTGCCTAAAAACGTTTATTTAGATCGCTCCCAATGGATAGGCAACACCAGAGATCTATATATGTTCTCTGGCAACATCAAGAACATGTAGAATTAATTGTGCCTACCAATGACACATGTTGCAAACTTCTTCTGAGATCTGCTTTAATGTCTCTCCATGGATCTTGATCTTCATGTCACCATCCACAGCTGCATGTTTTCTTCTTCCATAGACCTTAATTGCTCAGATTTTAGATTGACAGTCCTTACTTCCCATATTACGGTAAGTTGTTTTATATATAACGTAACTTTTGATCAATTACGTCATTGGTCAACCAATGCATACCGCCAAAATAGTGGTTATAAAGGCGTGCGCATCATTTAGATTCAGCCATGCCAGAAGTTGAAATCCCGAAGGAGATCATATTCGTAAGTGCAGCAGTCTTACGATATATTCCACTATGCACAACGCGCACACGTCCACAGGAGGAGGCTGACCTTCCCTTCGAGGAAGAGATCCTTCGCCACCCGTACCAGCTGAAATGTTGGATGCGCTATTTGGAGCACAAAGGCAAAGGCTCAAAAACTGTCCTGAATTTAATATACGAACGCGCACTAAAGGAGCTTCCGGGGAGGTACGTCCGTTACGTGATAAGGAGAAAGTGTTCTTTTTTAACAGGTTCCTCTTTGAACCTGTAGCTACAAGCTGTGGTATAACTATTTGAAGCATAGGAGGCAGCAGGTACGAGAGAGCTGCATCAGCGATCCTGGATACGAGGAGGTCAACAATGCGTTTGAACGAGCCCTGGTGTTCCTGCACAAGGTACACACACACATGTACACACACACACACACATGTAAACACACATGTACACACACACGCGCATGTACACACACATGTACACACATGTTCACATACTTGCATGCAATGTTAGCTGGTCTTAGCGAGGTAGGATTTTGAAAATGTCAAAAGAGGAGATGAGTTGGGAATAGCTAGATGGTCACTTTACATTTCCTCTCACATCCTCAGATGCCCAGGATATGGATTGACTACTGCCAGTTCCTCATGGACCAGTGCAAGGTCACCAGGACCAGGCGCACCTTCGACAGAGCTCTGCAGGCACTGCCACTCACCCAGCACAATAGGATATGGCCCCTGTATATCAAGTTCGTAAGGACCTACAACCTACCTGAGACCGCTGTGAGGGTATATCGCAGGTACCTTAAGGTGAGTTGGTAGGGAGAAGGGGGATGGGTGCTCAGTGGGCTTTGATTGGAGTTTTCTTCTGGTTCAGCTTGCTCCAGAAAATTCAGAAGAGTACATTGAGTACCTGATTTCGATTGGTCGGCTGGACGAGGCTGCGTTGAAATTAGCAGAAGTGGTCAACAATGTGCGTCATCAATAAAGATTGAGCTGGCAATGTATTTATCCATCCCTCTTCCCTCCTTCCCATTCCTCTGTCCCCATCTCACCCTCTCCTTCTCTTCCTCACCCTATAACCCTTCCATTCTCATCATGTAGGAGACTTTTATGTCACGTGTAGGCAAATCCAAACACCAGCTGTGGCAAGAATTGTGTCAACTGATCTCAAAACACCCAAATGAGGTATCCAAAGAACATGCTCCCTCCCCCATCCCCACATTCTTCCCCTTCTCCTCCCTCTTATCATGTGTCTTCCTTTCCCCATATCCCTCTCCTCCTCCCTTCCTTCCTCTTGTGTCTCCCTCTAATGTCATTCTCCCAATGGCTTGCCTCATATGTCTCTCTCATTTTCCTCACCCACTGTCCTTACTGCCCACGCTCCCTCATCCCCTGTCCTTACTTCCTACACTCCCATTTAGATCACCACCTTAAAAATAGAACCAATCATCAGAGGCGGGTTGAGGCGGTTCACGGATATGATTGGTCAGCTCTGGTGCTCACTCTCTGACTATTATATACGAGCCGGGCTCTTTGAGAAGGCCAGCACTCTTGCACCATCCCTCCTCTCAGGTCATTCATGTCTCCTTCCCGCCACAGGCCCGGGATGTGTATGAAGAGGCCATACAGACTGTGACCACTGTGCGTGACTTTGGGCAAGTGTTTGACGCGTACGCACAGTTTGAAGAGAGCATGATCAGTGCCAAGATGGAGACGGCAGCAGAGATGGGTGCATCAGAGGAAGGTGTGTGTGTAGGGTGTATTTTGTGAGGGTGTGTGTATTGTGTGAAGGTGTGTGCGTATTTTGTGAGGGTGTGTGGTGTGATGTATTATGTAAGGTGCTTGTATGGATATGTGTGTGGATATGTATTGTGTGAGGGTGTGTAAAGGTGTGTGAGGGTGTGTGTATTGGGTGATGTGGTGTGTATTAAACTATGCAGACGATCTTGATCTGGAGCTGAGATTGGAGCGTTACGAGACACTCATGGATAGAAGACCTTTGCTGTTGAGCAGGTGGGTGTGGCCTGTTCTAAGCTATGCACGTTTATGGGCAATTGTATGTGTCAAAATGGCATCCTCTGATTCCACGAGTTGAACTTTCCCTTAAGTGGAGTTATCTTCCTCTTCCAGTGTATTGTTGAGGCAAAATCCTCACAACGTCCATGAATGGCATAAGCGAGTGGCATTATTTGAAGGAAAGCCTCGAGAGGTGAGAATGGTGTCCTCTCCCTCCCTCACCTTGCCTCCTCCCCTCACCTCCGCTTCCTGTTCAACCTCCTCCCCTTCCCACCACCTCTGCCCTAGATCATTAACACCTATACTGAGGCAGTCCAAACAGTGGACATCAATCAGGCAGTGGGCAGGCCACACACCCTCTGGGTAGACTTTGCCAAGTTCTATGAAGCCAACAGCCAGCTGGCAGAGGTTGGATGGGTGTGGCACTGTTGCTTAGTTACCTTAAACCAAACTCTTTTTGGTGCAGAGCCGCATCGTGTTTGAGAAAGCCACGAAGGTGCAGTTCAAGAATGTAGAGGACCTAGCCACTGTGTGGTGTGAGTATGCAGAGATGGAGCTGAGACATGAGTGAGTCCCCAGACCATATCTCACCTCTTTCTCCATCTGTCTACTGGGCTCAATAGGGACTGATCCCTCCTCCCCCTGCCTTCCCTCCTCCCCCATAGGAACTACAACAGAGCTCTGCAGCTGCTCCAGAGAGCTACAGCTGTGCCAGCCAAGAGGGCCACGTACTATGATAAGGTAGGAGAGGGGAGGAGGGGGTATGTTTATCACTGTTACATCTCTGTCACAGACTGAACCAGTACAGAACAGACTGTACATGTCACTGAAGGTGTGGTCTTTGTACGCCGATTTGGAGGAGAGTCTGGGGACCTTTGAAGTAAGTCATGTGATGGTCATGTGATGTGTGTGATTGCTCCGCTTCCCTCAGTCCACGAAGGCGGTGTACGACAGGATCATCGATCTCCACATAGCCACACCGCAGACGGTCATCAACTATGGTGTGTTTCTCGAGGAACACAAGTACTTTGAAGAGGCCTTCAAGGTTGGTTATAATGGAGGGAACAGAAATTTATCGTATGGCAAAAAAGTTTAATGCATGTGTACTACACTGATGTACAGCCTAAATGTAGTGTTCCGATTCGAACCGAACATTGAACGGTTCTTGATTGTGCTATTATTAAAATAACTACTTTGTTATGTTAATGTTAGCTGCAAGTTAATCCGTTCATTTCGTTTGTGAGTGCGGTTGTCGCGGTTATTGATCGCAAGTGCGTGTTTCAAGTACTCCAAATGCAAATCTAGATACTTGTATCAACACAGCATTGTTGTTTATTCCAGCCACATTGCACACTATTGTATGTCGAAAACGCAAGTAAACTCTAATGGATGAAGGGAACTCATGGGGCATTCTGTGTCAAATCAGACCATGTTTTGGCACATATGTCTCAGAATTGGTTTAAAATACTCATGTATCATATGTTTGTTATTGTAATGCAAAATACATATCTGTTTCTCTCCCCCCCCCCCCCCCCCCCCCCCCCTGTATCATTCTTGCTGCATGAATGTTTTAATTGATTAGCATAACAGAAAAACACTTGTTTTCCTCTCATGTCCCCCGGACCCCCAGACACGTTAGTATGAGAAATTTGATATCAAATGACAGCACTCAATGAGTACTATAAGGTGTTGTTGTTTTGTACTTCAGTTGCAAATGAAAATAATATAAGAGTATTTGTAATTGATTATTTTCAGTCGGTACCATGTCACGCAATACTCTTGTTTCAACCATCTGAAAAGTAGTTCTATTTATTACATTATATGAAAATATCATAGCTAAGTAAGAGGTATCTAAGGAACGTGTTGCAGTCATCTTTATTGCTTACTAGAGCAAGTACTAGGAGTATCTAAATGAGATATCTACACTGGATGCATAAGCAAAATATTACTTTAATTGGTGGCATGGTTGATAAATCAATGAATATTTAACACAAAGTATGTTCCAACCGAATATCGAGTCGAACTCGAACCTAGAACCGTTCGATACTGATCGATCCGAAAGGACGATTGCACACCTTTTCTATCTAAGCTCTTTATAATGCTCACCCCTGTGTAATGACAGTGAAGTAAGGTAAAGGTGGGCATGTATTGAGAAGTTGTCTTGTTCCCCTATTGAAGGTGTATGAGAGAGGCATCGCTCTCTTCAAGTGGCCTCACGTCTTTGAGATCTGGAGTACCTACCTGACCAAGTTCTTGAAGAGATATGTAAGTGTGTCTTCCAAAGTTGTCCATGTTCTTCAATGCCCTCCACCCCCATCGTTCCTCCTGTGCCCCTGCTCCCCCTCTCCCCCATCACCCCTCCTGTGCCCCCTCTCCCCCATCACCCCTCCTGTTCCCCCTCTCCCCCATCGCTCCTCCTGTGCCCCCTCTTCCCCATCACCCCTCCTGTGCCCCCTCTCCCCATCGCTCCTCCTGTGCCCCCTCTCCCCCGTCCCTGTACCCCTGCTCCCCCTCTCCCCATGCACCAGGGTGGTACCAAACTGGAGAGATGTAGGGAACTCTTTGAGCAGTGTCTGGAAACCTGTCCTCCCAAGCATGCCAAATGTGAGTCCTGACTCCAAATGTGTGGGTGTTTGCATCTATGGTAAGGGTGATACTCACATGAGTCATGGAGTAAGGGTGATATATCACTGAAAATGTCATGTTGTCTCTGCTGTTGTAATATTTATTGACTTTCCAGAGTAGCAGCATTGTCCACAGCTCACTCACCTCTGTGTATTCTTCACTTTAGCACTGTACCTTCTCTATGCCAAGTTGGAGGAGGATCATGGGTTGGCTCGACATGCCATGGAAGTCTACAATCGTGCAACATTGGCTGTGCCCCCTGAAGAACAACTGGAGGTGAGCTCCACCCATCCACACACACACACACACACACCACACCTCACGGTGCACCTTATGTTAGCAATTAATCATGTTCTCAATTGTCCTGATTAAGGCTTTTGTAATTTAATAGAAATAGAAATCATTTATGTCCCTAAGCAGTGCAACGTGATGTTGGATCTATCTTCACTTTCAATTTACTCTCTTGTTAGTACCTAGGTAGTTTTAAAGTGGAAAAACGTAGAAATAAAAATCAACTTACATTCCACTGAATGAGTCTTAGTTCACCTGTCTTGGTTCGCCTCCCCTCCCCTATGTCCACTATCTACATTACTGAATGGTGTGGGATATGTGTCTTGGTTCACCTCCCCTCCCCTATGTCCACTATCTACATTACTGAATGGTGTGGGATATGTGTCTTGGTTCACCCACACTACCTCACCCCCAGATGTTTACCATCTACATAAAGAGGGCCACGGAGCTATTTGGCATCACACACACCAGGGAGATATACGAGAAGGCCATTGAGGTTCTCCCAGACACTGGTGCAAGGTATGTCATTGCAGCAACCTGTCTGTTTGGCCATACCTGTAGCCAAGACAACCTGCTTTGATGGGGGAGGTCTTGAACCTTGTTTGCTTGCAGGGAGGTGTGTCTGCGTTATGCAGAGCTGGAGGCTCGCCTTGGAGAAATTGATAGAGCCAGGGCTATCTACAGCCATGGGTCTCAGATCAGTGACCCCAGGGTGAGCTCTAAATAGAGATGACTACCATGGCTACTAACATGATCACCCCATCAGGTGAACCAGTCCTACTGGAAGCGCTGGCAGGAGTTTGAGGTTACCTACGGCAACGAGGACACGTTCAGAGAGATGTTGAGGATCAAGAGGAGTGTGCAGGCACAGTTCAACACCCAGGTGAGCTGGTGGGCCCTCATGGTGACATGTGTGTCTTCATATGTGAAACCACATACACACATATTTGAATATGCATATGCACGCATACACACGCACACATCTATGCACACACAGGTGAACTTTACATCCACACAGATGTTGGCAACTGCAGCAAATGAGCTCCAGGCATCAGGTTTGGTTTCCTGCTCACAGCATGTATGCTAGACTCATCCTCCCACATACACATAACACACTCCCCCATAAACACACATCGACATACATTTCAGGAGGTAATGTTGACGAGATGAAGGCATTGGAGGAACGTGCCAAGAAGATTGCTGAGGAGGCCAAGATGGACCAACCAAGAACCAGCAAGAGCATGATGTTTGTCAAGTAAGTGGTGTTTACCCTGCATGTAACCTTAGTAACCAACCACACCACACCCACAGGAGTGATGAAGCCACTGCTGAGATGGAACAACTGGCAAAAGCCAACACTAACCCAGAAGAGATCAACATTGGAGACTCTGATGATGATGAAAGTGCCAAGGTTGAAGGTGTGTACTGCCTCCTCCCCAGTCAGATTAGCTGTGTGTGTCCACCCCTCCCAGTAGCTATATGCCTCTTCTCCTCACTTAACCCTCCCTCTCTCCTCCTACCCTACCCACAGAGGTCCGTTTGGAGCAGCAGACCATTCCAAGTGCAGTGTTTGGTTCCATCCCAGAGGAGACCCAAGGGGAGGTCTTGGGGGCAAGACAGAGACTGGCCATGAAGAAGAAGGCACAGTAAAAAATGACGACAGTAATTTTGTTTAATAAAACAACTGCAATCTTGTGTGTATGTGCTTCCTTTTCGTTATATAAACAACCTTTCACTTATAATATTTGTTCGGACTGGGGCCTTGAATATGATAGAGCTAGTGCATCTGGATTCAAGTGACACACAAGTTTGGTGTGCACTAAAAAATATTGTTTCACAATCTGTTCTAGATTGGAATTTAATTTTCAGCAAAACACATGCGCATACTCTGCTGTTCCAGGACCTAGTGATTGCAGTGTCTTGCCATGTCTGTGCATGTGGAGCTCATCCTGCACTCATGTTCATCATATTTCTCCTGCACTGAATTGAATGCTTTTTCTTAACCAGCCTCTGTAGGAAATGGCTGAAGAATAGAAAACATCTTATAGACGTACATGATGGGTTGTGCAGGGACAATGTTGTGGGTATGCAAAGTAATGTAGTAGTAAGGTGTACAAAGCATGTGTGCTCCAAAGCCAACACCCTCACTGATGAAAAGCATCTATATGTAAACATTGAGTGCATGTCTGACCAATATTACATCACAACTGGTCTCTCCTCATGAATATACTTTGCTCATGAAAGAATATACTTTATATATCAGAGGAGCATATAAATCAGTTATCTATATAAGACTCCCAATCATCTAAATCAAAAGTATATATAAGCCCCACTACCACTAGAGGACCATCCTCACTAACAGTATAAGCCCCACTACCACCAGGACCATCCTCACTAACAGTATAAGCCCCACTACCACCAGGACCACCCTCACTAACAGTATAAGCCCCACTACCAGCAGGACCACCCTCACTACTAACAGAAAGTGAGCTAGAAGGACACTGTGTCTGTGTAGTTTTTGGTTTAGGTATTTTCCGTGTATTTAGCACAGTTCTGGGTTGTGCATCCTTCCACCACAACTGGACCGCACCACTGCATTCCATTGAGCTAGTGGTGGTGCACAGCTGTCACACGAAGATGTTAGAGCAACCTATGAATTGGCTTTCACTGAGATTATGCACTATATCATATTCATGGAGCATGTGCATCGTTTAAAATATCGTGCCGCATGCACCTCTAGTCTCGTACCCAGACCCTGATTCCCGCAGCTGCGGATGGATTACATCACCGCTACGCGGAAAGAGGGTCTGGTAAAATGCCTAACCAAAGTCGTTCTGAGAGCAACCGATTTTATCAGAATGCAGAGCACCCGTGACGTCATTTATGGAGTGTAATTGATCAATAAGTATTAAGTTAGACACGTATCGTATCGTCGTAATATGTATCGTTGCAGGCTGTGCGTGGCCCCCGTCCTTCAAAGCCAGGGCAGAAAACAACTGGCTTCATTGACGTCAGCATCTTGCGTAGCTGCATTAGTAGACTTAGCATGTGAGTCAGGGACAGCTAAAACCGAATCGACACAGACGTATGCTTCTGGGTATTTGTGCAACAAGTGCTTCAACTCCATCGCCAAATATTCTGGCTTAAAGGAAGAGCTGTTGTACAAGCTTTCCAAGGTTCACCACAGTAGCAGCAGCGCTAGCAGCAGCAGTGGTGCAGGCACGTCTGAAATTAGTCAAGGCATGCACTAAACGTAAAGCTGATGCTGCTCTACAAGAAGCGAATGCTGTTAAGGTATATATTTTGCTGTTGTTAGATGAGTCTTACAGTATAGTGATGCGTGTCTGCATATCATTTAGGTTGTTGTGACGTATGATGGTTGCGAGAAAAGGTACGTCTTGTCGCCGAAAAGGGAGCGGATTGGAAAGTCATTAGGTCGCAACTTTAAGCGAGCGTTTGCACAGCATTCGTTAGAATCCCAGGAGATGGGAAAGCATCTGTTGGCTAGAATTCATAAGATGATCCGTGTAGAGATGAAAAACGTTCTCAAAGAGAGTACAGTCACAGTTACAAATTCTGACAGAGATGTCTTTACAACACGTACTTGGGAAAGTCATTACACTGAGTTACAGCGTATAGCACCAGTTCTGCCAGGCATCTTAGATGCTTGCATCCCAAAACACAGTTCAAGGAGACAGTGCACCATAGCTGGAGTTATAGCTATTCTTGTCAAATCTCATGGCAGGAGTACTCTTGCTCACATCATTGGTACTTTATTCAGGACATGCAGCAAAACAGGTATTTGCATGATTATGCAAAATGATCGTGATCAGTTTGTTTATTGCAATTAATATCATATAGGTGTACTCAAGGCTGCAGAAACTTGGCCTATGTCTATCCATCACTAGTACTCTTAAACTACTTGATGTTCTAGGTACCAACCACGACCATATTGTTATGGGTTGGGTTAAAGAACTAAGCAAGCTTACAACAACCAGTCATGTGAGAACAATTTCTTTAAGAATTGGTGGAAAAGTATTATATATTTATTTCACAGGGCTTCATAACAGGCTTACCAACAGCTCAGATGTTCAATGATTCTATTTCAAGCACATACTCCTCTTTTGGTGTAGATTCACTAGCGGAAAATCTTTATGCATCTACTCCACCATCATCTCCATCGTTGAGTGAATACAGCTTTGTGGGAAACATTTCCCCAATCACTCCAGAAGTGTCTTGTGTTTCCAGTGATGAGAGTGATGACATCCCATCTGAACCCAATGAGTATCCCCCTCAATCAACACCTGTTCCAGCAGGTAAGATGAAGCTTAAAAAATATTACATTTTATAAGTTTTTTTATTCAACAGGTATAGGTAATGAAGGCAATGAAGAATGGTATGGATTTAGGCTGGTAGGGGATAATGTTGACAAAAATGTCAAACCTAGGGACATGCGTCTTAACAGCCAGACCACTTCCTTGCACTATTTTCATACCTATGCTGTTAAGGACAGGATATGTTTCAGTCATTTAAGTACTGACCCCATTGAGATCGTTCAGGACAGTATTAACTTTGAAATGTTCTACCCAACTGTTGGAGATAACACTCAGTTAGTTTCAAACTTAGAAACATTAGTAGCTAGGATGTTTGTACAACGTATTCCTGGTCTGCAAAGTTTGTCAGCTGAGGCTACACCTCACATCAAACACCTGTACTCAAAGCAAATGGCTTTGAAATCAGAAGTGGTATGTTCCTACTTACTATTAGATACATTCCTAATCTATTATTATTAATGCACAGGTGCCATTGGGAGTGATGCTAAAAAATGAAAATGTTCTAGGAGATATGATAGATATCTTAGATGGATTACACCAGTATATTCCTACGACTACAACCTCCCAGACGTTGGATGTTTGTGCAGAAGGTGGACATACAAGAGCTGTTGAAGTCAAGCACACAATTTTAGCTACATTCCTTTGGGTGGTGATCAACTGACAATAGCGAGAATTCGGGGCAGCCAAAGTATACTTTCAAACTCAGACAATGGTGAAGAACGTCTTGAGGGGTTTGTACCTGTGACAGAAGATTGGCACACAAAGATGTGCTTTATGGAGGTAACCTGGTTTCTTGATTATACTAGGTGTGCATAACCTGAATGGGTTGCTAATAGGGTTTGGAATTTGGTCATGACATTGCACCTTTTCTGTTGCGATTGATGCACAGGTGATATGGAAGAGGCTGTACAGTTCTTGCTCAGGTATGGATACTGGGACTCTCTTGCAGCTAAGAAACGTCATCAACAGACGGAATGTTATTACAGACGTCAGCAAGGACCTTACTGCTTGTGAAGAGTTTATGCAGCTGGCAACTATAGCACATGTCGTGTCAGCTGCAATTCACATAGCAGGAGTCACAAACATGTCTGAACTGTCCTCAAAGATTATGTCAACTGATAAGCCTATGGCAGCTGTGAAGTCATTAGTGAAAACATTGATCAGTGAAATGGTCAGAATTAAATACATTGCTGGGACATCTGAGTCAGCCTGCCCTTCAATAGACAGTGTACAGGAGTATGCTAAGGAGACACTGTCACTGGGCTTACTACTCTTAGAATTCAAAGATGGTATTCGCGAGGGAGATGGAAACAGAGTCCTAAGATGTTGAAAATATTTTCTTCTTTTTTTTTGCGCTACTAAGCATAAAAATTACTGCATAGAAGCATTCAACCTACAGATGCAGTATTACTATATCTTGCCCAAACGGTATGCTGAACAGATGTTGTGGGGCCGCTTCATCAACAGTGAGGGTGGACCTGGACACAACATACCAGCTGACCTACACATGGAACACCTCAATAAACTACTGAAGGGCACAATCTGTCATTTGGGTGCCAATAAAACTCCTCAGGCAATTATCAGAGCTGGGAAAGCCCTCGGCGCTCTAAAATATATCCTTGAAGAGTTGACAGAAGTACTGGTGTATGGGTTACAAACAACCATACGACAAGGTCAGAAGCTGAAGATCTGATGACGATGGTCACAGAGCTCTCACAGAACAAGGTGTTCTCTCATAAGCCTGGAAGAAAGCATCAAATATTTCCATCCATTCAATGCAACAAGCTGTTGGAGTCAATCAATCAGAAAAAGCTTGACCTCTGGATGACTCAGAAGGTTGGAGAAATCCTTAAACTTTCACCTTTTTCTCACTAGAGATTTAAACCTGTGCATGTAATTGTCCAATTGTATTTTTAAGTAATGTTTTGCCTTGAGAGTAAAGGTTCAGACGTAAACATTGCTTAATGTGTGTGGGAATGGTACCTACAGGTCCCAGACACTATACATATATACGGGAGACCAAGCGAGGGGGGCTCAATCAGTCATCAGCCACTGCAGTGCACAAGTCTCCCAACCTACCTCTCCCATACTGTATGCACACCTGTCCTATACAACATTTCTGGCATATGCATGTGTATTCATGCAATTAATGATTTATATCCAGTTGATGGAATAACAGTTGCTTGTAATTTAACAGAATGAAATGGGAAAAGATTTACAATCACAACTATGTGTTGTACATTTGCATTTAGCAGCACAAACATCACAGCATTTACAACCTGAAATGCTATTGTTAGTACAGTCAAAATAAGACATGAGCTTAGCCCTTCTGCACTCTTCTTGGCCCCTGCAATAAAGTTCCATTTCCTTGCTTTGGAATCTAAAATCGGCCGTTTTCCAAAACAGTACAGCATTAGATGGGAGACCATTTCTACCAGCTCGACCACACTCCTGAACATATGATTCGATGTCAGATGAAGGTCCCCAATGGATGACCTGGCGTACATCTACACAGTCTATGCCCATGCCAAATGCTATGGTACATATCACCACACGAAGAAGAGCATGGCTTGTACCAAAAGAGAATCTCGTATGGACTTTCGTGTTACACCTGTATACATGTCCACAAGGCGAAACATTGCTAAATTTGGTGCCCCAACTGGTTCAGTGAACTCTTGCTTTAGTGAAGAATGAAAGAAGTGGTACAGTTCTGCACACTCTTCACACCTTCTACAGTAAATTATTACCCTTGGCAGTCGACATCTAACAGCTCTAAGCTTATCAACCAGTGGTGTAAAGACATCTTCTATGCTCGCTTTCACACGTACTGAATAACTGATATTAGGCTTATCTGGTGATGAAGACACAATGACTGTGTCAATAAGACCCAAACTAGTAATGACGTTCTCTCTCGTTGCGGTTGTGGCAGTTTGCTGTCATGGCCATGATGTGGACGTGTGATGGAATTAAGCTTCTTACTGCTCCAAGATTTCTAAATTCCTGTCGAAAAAAGTCACCCCTACAAATAAGGACATGACAGTATGAAAGCAGTTTAAATAATGCAGAAGGTAGCTAACCATTTGGGAACACAGTGGACCTCGTCCACTACAAAAGCCACCAAATTACTTTTATACACAGGAGTCCTGAGCATTTCTCTCCATGTTGTGTTTTGCAACAAACTTTCTGGACCTATAAAGACTATTTGAACCTCTCCTCTTAGTATCGCTTCACATTGGGCACGGTCATCCGTTTCGCTACTTATATACGCTGCTGAAACACCTTTAGAGTTGAGAGCTGTTGTTACCTGTGGAGTCATAAAAAGCTGTTAGTGAAGCCTAATTTTATAATGAGTTGCAACATACTTGGTCCTTCATCAAGGCAATTAGCGGCGACACGACGATCACAATGCTTCCAACGCGCCCATAGAGGTAGTCAAAGGCGAACGGTAGCACGGAGAAGCACAACGATTTACCACTCCCAGTGGGGAGAATGAGGAATACATCATTTCCTTGCATAAAGCTCTTCACGGCTTTAAGCTGATTTTCCCTAAGCAAGGGATATCCCAGCTTTACACAAGCTTTTAAGATGATGGCGTCGAGATCGTTGCTTGCCATGACTAAAACGATACGTGTCTAACCATAGATAATAGAATAAAGGGATTGGAAACGGTATATAAATTTACGTGACGTGACGTCACGTTCCGTTACATGACCGTGCTTCGCATTGAATATTCTAGTGGGCGTGTGAACTGTTGAGCATCCGTTCGTAAAGAGCTTCTTTAGTGTTGTTTAACCTATACCTGTGTGAGGACAGCCTTTTTGACACCCAAACATCGTTTAGCTATTCTTTCCAGAAGTTAAGTTCAGACAGCGGGCAATCGTATAGCTGCCTCCTGATTGGAAATTGGTTGTGTGATTTTCCTGGACACAGGTACCATCAGGAAACCTTTTTGTGAGTTCCAGTATAGAGTACGTAGTGGGTAGTGTGGCTGTGGAAGGTTTTGGAGCCTCTAAAAAGTGTTTTGGCGTTGTAGATCGGTAATTTGCTAGCTAATGACACCCGAAAAGCGTACTTTTTGTGTAATTTTCCCATAGAAGTGGTTAGGTTTGTAGAAAATTTCAGGATATATACTGAACCAGAGATGCATGTAGAGTGGCGTGATCAATATTTGTTGTATGTGCTGCATGTTTATAGGAGCAAATGGCTCGCAAGTTTCGTTTGGGTCGGTCACGTAAGAATGCTGAGAGAAAATCCCAACAACATAAAAAATCTACATGCTTCGTGAAAAAAGGGAGGCCTACTAAGAAAGTGAGTTATAGAGCATAAAGTTTGTACTGTCTGTTATACTTGCCACTGCAGATTGGCATCCAACAGCTCTCCACTGGGATATATTTGCCCCCATTATGGAGTAACCAGTCTTCAATGCAGTTTGTACACTTCTGCAAAATTGAGCATGGAAGCTCAAACCAAACAGCAGCTACTGTTACTAAGTCAGTGACAATAAATGAGGACCTAAGTTGGTCTGTTAATGTTCATGGACACAAGTTGATAGCTGGTAAGTGCAACGCTTTGTGCTGTGTAAAAGACAAGATAACAACAAAAGCTGCACTTAGTCGACTGGTACACCAAATAGACAGCTTAAGTGTTTGTTCAGGAAATCCTGATAGTCATTTTCTTGAACTAGCAGATGCTCGCAAGGGCATTTTTCATTCTCCTAGCAAAAACATGGTGGCATTTATTGATTCATTCTTCCCTGTTATGTTTGAGGATGAAATGTATAGTAGAACACTGCGCTGTAATGAATGTGAACTCTTAGTTACTAACAACAGGTGTGATACTTGCAAGCAGTATCGTTGCACTCTACGTGCTCTGCATAGCCAGTGGTTACGGCAGCAAAAAAAAACTGCCAATCATGCCTCAATATCAAGCCACACCAACTTCCGTTACTTAAAGACACCTGAACGCCAACAGAGAATAAGAAGGCTCAGGAATGAAATAGTGAACAAAAGAAAAGAAGTGGAAAGGTTAAAGAGTTATGTGAATGTTGCCACTGAGCAGCATGGAATATACATAGAAGAGGCTTTGGAAAAAGATATTAAGCAAATTATGGAAGAGAAAAGCAATGAGATAAGAAAAACATACCAAGCAGATTCATTTCAGTGTATATTTTGGAATCAACAACTTGAGCTTTTAAAACTGAAAGACAAACGGCAAATAAGATGGCATCCTATGATCATTAGATGGTGTCTTAGCCTGAAGCTGCTTTCTTCTGCATCCTATCATGCCTTAAGGTCATCAAACTTAGTTATCTTACCATCTGAACGAACACTTCGAGATTATACTAACATAGTTAAAGCCAAGACTGGATTTTCAACAGGCATTGATGCACAGCTGTGTCATGAAGCAAATATTGATAGCATTCCTGATCATGAAAAGTATGTGTGCCTAGTATTTGATGAAGTTAAAATAAAGGAAGATCTTGTCTTTGACAAACATTCATTAGAGCTTGTTGGTTTTGTTCAGATAGGTGATATAAATACTCACTTGTCTAAATTTGAAAGCTGCAGTATGCCACAGAAAACTCCTGTAGCACCACAACTTGCCACTCATATGCTAAGCTTCATGGTCTCTGGTATCATGACTGATTTGCAGTTCCCTTATGTTTCATTTCCATGCTCAACGATTTCTGGTGACCAACTGTATTCAATGGTATGGGGGTGTATCCGAAGGCTTGAAACCTGTGGATTTAAAGTGCTGGCAGTCACTTGTGATGGTGCATCCTCAAACCGCACATTTATGAAGCTACACCAGTCTGGTGATAATTTAACCTACAAGACTATTAACCCATATGCAAATGAGGATCGACCCCTTTTCTTCATATCAGATCCTTCTCACTTAATAAAGACAGTGCGTAATTGTTGGGCCAATTCATATGGTCACAGCTATACAAGAAAGCTTAAGGTATGCATCTTAGTTTTTTCCCCTCATAAATTCATTATCTCTCACATCAGATTAATGGTCAAGACATAAGCTGGCAACATTTAGTGGACCTGTACAAAGCACACAGAGGACCTGATTGTGCTACACTTGGACTGTCTATTCTACCTAAGCTGAAGTGGGAACACATTGAACTTAATTCTTACTCTAAAATGAGAGTAGATCTTGCAGCACAAGTAAGATATTTATGGGGATGGATATGTGTGACCAGTATGACTTCCACAGGTGCTTAGCACTACTGTAGCTGAAGCATTTGCATATGAGAACAGCCCGCATACCAAAGAGACAGAACGATTTGTTCGCATCTTTGACAAATTTTTTGATCTAATGAACACCAGAAACACCAAAGAGTTTGTACTTAAGCGAAAACCTAATCTTGCCCCCTACATTAATAATCCTGAAACTGAAGAGCGTCTGAAGGTAAATTGTATGCATAAGTTTGAAAAAAAACAAAAACAATTATGGTCGCTATACTTATTGTCCTATAGTGGCTGCAGGATGTGTTTCTTCCGTATCTTGATGAGTGGGAAGCATATGCTCATGCTCAAGAGCATTTAAGTTCTGCTGAACAAATCAAGTTGTGTTTAAGTCAAGAAACATTGCAGGGGCTTCGCATAACAGGTACATTCTATATCATGCAATAATCACTGATTACTCTAACAAATCTAATGCAGTCCATGCATTCATTGAACTGGTGAGATATCTTCTAAAGCAACCCCGTGTGGTATATGTGCTGAGTGCGAAACTATCTCAAGATTGTGTGGAATCATTCTTCGGCAAGCAAAGAATGAGAGGTGGGTATTGTGAAAACCCAAATGTATCCTCTTTCATTAGTGGGGCCCAGTCATTACGTGTTCAGAGTTCTACAGCAATACAACCACGTAGAGGGAACTGCAGACTTCAAGTAGTAGATGATGTTTGTATTGATGACAGACCACTTCCAAAACGGAAAAGGATAAGCAAGAAAAAATAACTGCATTACATTACATTACACACATGCAGCAAAGCATTTTAACTTAAATGTCATCAGCAGCAGCATTGTTCATATCTAACTTCCTACGTTTAAGTTGCTTTCGTAATCCAGTTGACTTTTTTGTACATGATTTTGTTATCTGCTTGTATTGTTCCACAAATGCTCCAGCAATTGAAAACCCTCTGATTGTAACCCACAATTCGATGATTTCTGTCAATAGTTGTTGTCCGACTATATCATCCAGTTCTACAGCAATCATAGACCAGTAGAATTGAATACTATCATTGTTGGCTATCTGAGCAATGGCATCTTGCTTATCTTTTTCAAAACCATCCAGTGTTGTCAGAAATTTCTTAACCAAACACTCTATTTCATAAAACATATTGTATGCCTCATCGTGTTATGGAACAAGCCTCCCCGGTCTATTGCTAAAAGCCATCTCTTAGTGTACTCCAGGTAAGTGCTTGTAACAGAGCCTTCACCCTTCTGAGATAAACTTGATAAGCACACTATGAAATCCTGTCTATTCGGATCTGTACAAGTTGGTTTAGAATACTTTTGCAACAGTTTCCATGGGACATACCCAGCAGCATAGCGCAATGCATTCAGGTCATTCTCAGTGGGGTCAGCTACTACAATTTGCTGCTCATTCACTTCGTACATCGTCTTCACAAACATTCCAAACAATTTCTCATTTACGTATTCGCATAGCAAAGGGTCTTCTAAATACTTGACATCTAAAGCACTGCTTTGAAAGTATTCTTTCCACAGCACACGAAGCTCAGATATCCTTGCTGAATGGAATTTGCTCCACAAATGCCTCTTCTTATTGTCGAAAGCCTTTTTACTCTTTGGGATCGCCGGATCGGGCACAAGTTTCTGATATGTACCTACTATTTTATCGGCAAAGCTCTCAAACTTGTCCTGGCCATCATGGTGGCAATCGGCACTGGAGTCAAGTATGACTTTCGCTGCTTCTTTAGCCAGCTTCATTCTAGGAGTGTCTAACTGGCAGTCCTCGTCATCAAAAATGGCACAAATAGCGCTTCTAAGTATCGCAGCAGACATAGTTAGGAAGATCGAACACAATCATGCAATTTACGGTATCGCGAAATGCGGATGAATCCCGTAATCTTTACCGTTCCAATCCCTTTATTCTATTATCTATGGTCTAACTTAATACTTATTGATCAATTACACTCCATAAATGACGTCACGGGTGCTCTGCATTCTAATAAAATCGGTTGCTCTCAGAACGACTTTGGTTAGGCATTTTACCAGACCCTCTTTCCGCGTAGCGGTGATGTAATCCATCCGCAGCTGCGGGAATCAGGGTCTGGGTACGAGACTAATGCAACTCACCTTCATTGTACTCATAAGGTAAGTTCCAAAATCCACGCCAGGGTCCAATTGGGGAGCTGGTGAATGATCTTTAAAGTTGCAGCTTTCTTCTTCGGGAATGATCCACTCACAATGATCTTGCTCAATATCATTGATCGATGGTTGTAGATTATTAGTCTCGTACCCAGACCCTGATTCCCACAGCTGCGGATGGATTACATCACCGCTACGTGGAAAGAGGGTCTGGAGAACTGCTGTACTCAATTCTGTCCAGTGATTATGTAACAATATCAATCCAACGTCGCGAGGAATTTAATTACGTAGCCATGAATTTAATTAATTACAGAACGGAAATTGTCCTATACCACTAGCAACAATGTTGTATCCCTGAATGGCTTAAGCTTAAGCCAGGAGCAGGCCCGTAGCCAGGTTGTGTGTTCGGGGGGGGGGGGGGGGGGGGGGTGCAAAGCATGTTATAAGTGGACTCAACCATGCAATGGCGTAGCCAGGATAATGTACATGTATGTATGGTAGGGTACACATTGCCAGATGCAGGATTTGTATGAAATTGAGAAAGACCCGCTGGGGGAAGGTGCGGGAGGGGTGGTGCCCAGCTAGGAGGTATGGGGGAGTGCTGCAAGCTCCCCCATCGGGGTCTGGGGCAGAGCCCCAGGAGCCAATTCTTGTTTGATGTACTAAGTAAATGTTAACAGCGATTCTCCTGGAGAATCGCTGTTAACATTTACTTAGTACTGTTGCCACCACTACTAAGATTGCGATATGTAGCTAAAGATAAAGTCAACTTCAATTCTCTTTCATGGCCAGAGAGAACATTTGTGTGCCCTTTCCTGGAACAAACTGCACAATGAGCTTGAGACTACAACTCCTGTCTTGTACACTTTATTGAGGTTATGCATCCCATTGCATTGAAAAAGTGTTGCTTTTACTCTCAAATCAATGCCAGAGACTAACCTCTGTGTGTGTGTCCGTGTGTGTGTTTGTTGTGTGTGTCCGTGTGTGTGTGTTTGTGTGTGTGTTTGTGTGTGTGTTTGTGTGTGTGTGTGTGTGTGTGTGTGTGTGTGTGTGTGGGTGTGTGAAAGGGAAGGAAAGAAGGGGAGATGGTGAAGAGAGATGTGGACGAAGTGCATTAAGTACATGCTTTGTCGGCAAAACATACACCATATGCTGCACCAGCCTTTGAATCCCTCTCAATCACAACACCTACTAAAAGAACGTACGTTTGAAACTAAAACAGAGCATATACACACTTTTGTTTGGACCATGCATATTATTTGTAAGTCTACGTTTGGTTCCAGTCTTCTAATTAGTCCACATCTGTTTGGATGTCAACCTTCTTTGCTAACTTTAATGCGTGCAGGTTCCATTGTGTGTATGTGTGTGATCACGTTTGTGTGTGTGTGTGTATGTGTGTGTGTGTGATCACGTTTGTGTGTGTGTGTGTGTGTGTGTGTGTGTGTGTGTGTGTGTGTATGTGTGTTGTGCGCGCGCGCGTCTCTCGGTGTTGTGTATACGTAGCTAAAGTAGCATGTTAGTACGCAAAATAAAGTATACGCTCTTACCTGATCGGTCGTTAAACTTACAAGCGGCGAAACTACCAACGCAATGCTTGCTTTCTTCGTGTTCCGAAGTTCATCAAAAGCCCACGGTAGAAATGCGTAACACAACGACTTGCCGTATCCTGTCGGTAAACTAACAACGGTATCGAGCCCACTAAGTACATCTCTGACAGTCCTTAATTGCTCGTCTTTCAGCTTTGTATACCCCAAACTCCATACGTACGTCACACATTCCTAATAAACTCTAGTTAATAACGAATTATTGCATACCTCGAATCTGATTGGTTCCCCAACATTCTGGTGACCGTGGACAGAATTGAGTACAGCAGTTCTCCAGACCCTCTTTCCACGTAGCGGTGATGTAATCCATCCGCAGCTGTGGGAATCAGGGTCTGGGTACGAGACTAGTAGATTATTAGCACGGCATTGTCTCTCCATGCAGAGCGCTAATATAAATAGAGTCAAAATCCCAAGTACCCCTCCTGCTAGCGTCAGCCATGTTGGTGAGACAGCTGTGTGGTCATGGACCCAGCCTGCAAATGACATGAGATAGTACTTTAGTATAGCCTGACGTTCCCTCTGAATCTCGGTCCGTCCATATACGCGGAGGTATTTTATAGTTCTACACTTTCAATCACAGCAGTCTTTCTCTAGCCCTACGTGCAAAGTAAAGCTGCCTGCCCTCGGATTCAACAAAATGGTCGTATTTGCTCTTTTAATACGCAATCATACTTGTACTTGGTAATGGCTTGAGGCTATAAAAAACATGCGGGTCAGCATTCTTACCCTGCTTGGATCCAACTGCGGCGGATACGGCAAAAAGAAAATACACCAAAAAGATTCTCGACCACCGTGATGTGAAAACGTACATTTCCCTGCCGTTCACGTTTGGCGTTTAGTTGTAACCTCGGTGCCCAGACACCGGATGTATTGTTTCACGTACCAGTTATGTAATACAACTATGCAAATTGCAATGAATAAAACTAGATGTCATCAATTTTACGGATACTATCTTGTGCACATAACCACATGTCTTGTAACGGTGAATCAAGAGCAGTAGCCAAGCATCCCTTCCCTTTTTGAAGGTAATGATAGTTGTGACGTCCCTTGTCTCTCCTCCCTCTATAGATGGTGAATGATGTTGAAAGCAGTGACAGTGACTTACTTCTTCGGGCATAATCAAGTCACCATAATCTTGCTCAATATCGGGTCTAGATTGATGATTATTAGCACGCTACGTCTCTCCATGCAGAACGCTAGAGTCAGTAGTTTTCCAGCTAGCGTTACTGAGCCATGTTGATGACCTGCGTCGAGACAGCTATGTGGTCATGGACCCAGCCTGCAAATGACAGGTAAGATTATTTGTAAAGTTTTCGTGGGAATCTGCCTGCCCTCCGGTGCAACAAAATGTAAACTCTTATAATATCGTATACATTCATACTTCCACTACTTCCACATGGCTAGTTATTTATCACCAACAACAAAACCGGCTGAAAAATAAAAGAAGGACAATAAAAAACTTCCTTGATGCGGCTCTGCATTCTTACCCTGATTGGATTCAACTGCTCCGCTTCCTCAGTCCACAAAGGCGGTGTACGACAGGATCATTGATCTCCGCATAGCCACACCGCAGACGGTCATCAACTCTGGTGTGTTTCTCGAGGAACACAAGTACTTTGAAGAGGCCTTCAAGGTTGATTATAATGGAGAGAACAGATTTTTATCGTATGGCAAAAAGTTTAATGCATGTGTACTCCACTGATGTACAGCCTAAATGTAGTGTTCCGATTGAAACTGAACATCGAACGGTTCGTGATTCTACTATTATTAAAATAACTACTTTGTTATGTTAATGTTAGCTGCAAGTTAATTCGTTCATTTCGTTCCTGAGTGCGGTTGTCGCAGTTCAGTATTGATCGCAAATGTGTGTTTCAAGTACTCCAAATGCAAATCTAGATACTTGTATCAACAGTATTGTTGTTTATTCCAGCCACATTGCATACTTTTGTATGCCGAAAATGCAAGTAAACTCTAATGGATGCTGGGAACTCAGGGGGCATTCTGTGTCAAATCAGACCATGTTTTGGCACATATGTCTCAGAATTGGTTTAAAATACTCATATATCATATGCTTGTTATTGCAATGCATATCTATACCTTTTTTTCTCCGGCTTGTATCGTTCTTGCAGCATGAATGTTTTAATTGATTAGCATAACATAAAAACACTTGTTTTCCTTTCCTTTCCCCCGGACCCACAGACACGTTAGTATGGGAAATTTGATATCAAATGACAGCACTCAATGAGTACTATAAGGTGTTGTTGTTTTTTGTACTTTAGTTGCAAATGAAAACAAACATAAGTGTATTTGTTTTCGATCGGTACCATGTCACACAATACTCCTGTTTCAACCTTACATTATATGAAAATATCATAGCTGAGTAAGAGGTATCTAAGGAACGTGTTGCAGTCATCTTTATTGCTTACTAGAGCAAGTACTAGAAGTATCTAAATGAGATATCTACACTGGATGCATAAGCTAAATATTACTTTAATTGGTGGTATGGTTGATATATCAAACTCAAAGTATGTTCCAACCGAACATCGAGTCGAACCTCGAACCGTTCGATACCGATTCGGTCTGAAGGAACGATTGTAATGAGGTCACACCATTAGGGAGAAGAGCAGAAATTTCTATCTAAGCTCTTTATAATGCTCACCCCTGTGTAATGACAGTGAAGTAAGGTAAAGGTGGGCATGTATTGAGAAGTTGTCTTGTTCCCCTATTTGAAGGTGTATGAGAGAAGCATTGCTCTCTTCAAGTGGCCTCACGTCTTTGAGATCTGGAGTACCTACCTGACCAAGTTCTTGAAGAGATATGTAAGTGTGTCTGCCAAAGTTGTCCATGTTCTTCAATGCCCTCCACCCCCATTGCTTCTCCTGTGCCCCCTCTCCACCATTGCTCCTCCTGTGCCCCTGCTCCCCCTCTCCCTATGCACCAGGGTGGTACCAAACTGGAGAGATGTAGGGAACTCTTTGAGCAGTGTCTGGAAACCTGTCCTCCCAAGCATGCCAAATGTGAGTCCTGACTCCAAATGTGTGGGTGTTTGCATCTGTGTTAATGTATGGACCAAACCATTTAAGTTAGCTATGCAGTAAGGGTAAGGGTGATACTCACACGAGTCATGGAGTAAAGGTGATACTCACATGAGTCATGTAGTAAGGGTGACACTCACATGAGTCATGGAGTAAGGGTGATACTCACATGAGTCATGGAGTAAGGGTGATACTCACATGAGTCATGGAGTAAGGGTGATACTCACATGAGTCATGGAGTAAGGGTGATACTCACATGAGTCATGGAGTAAGGGTAATACTCACATGAGTCATGCAGTAAGGGTGATACTGCACTGAAAAATGTCATGATGTCTATAATTATTCTTCTGAATGGCTCTGCTTGTTGTAATATTGACTTTCCAGAGTAGCAGCATTGTCCACAGCTCACTCACCTCTGTGTCTTCTTCACTTTAGCACTGTACCTTCTCTATGCCAAGTTGGAGGAGGATCATGGGTTGGCTCGACATGCCATGGAAGTCTACAATCGTGCAACATTGGCTGTGCCCCCTGAAGAACAACTAGAGGTGAGCTCCACCCATCCCCGCACACCACACCTCACGGTGCACCTTATGTTAGCAATTAATAATGTTCTCAATTGTCCTGATTAAGGCTTTTGTAATTTAATAGAAATAGAAATCATTTATGCCCCTAAGAAGTGCAACATGATGTTGGATCTATCTTCACTTTCAATTTACTCTCTAGTTAGTACCTAGGTAGTTTAAAGTGGAAATAAAAATCAGCTTACATTCCACTGAATGAGTCTTAGTTCACCTGTCTTGGTTCACCTCCCCTTCCCTATGTCCACTATCTACATTACTGAATGGTGTGGGATATGTGTCTTGGTTCCCCTATGTCCACTATCTACATTACTGAATGGTGTGTGATATGTGTCTTGGTTCACCTCCCCTCCCCTATGTCCACTATCTACATTACTGAATGGTGTGTGATATGTGTCTTGGTTCACCTCCCCTCCCCTAGGTTCACTATCTACATTACTGAATGGTGTGTGATATGTGTTTTGGTTCACCTCCCCTCCCCTATGTCCACTATCTACATTACTGAATGGTGTGTGATATGTGTCTTGGTTCACCTCCCCTCCCCTATGTCCACTATCTACATTACTGAATGGTGTGTGATATGTGTCTTGGTTCACCTCCCCTCCCCTATGTCCACTATCTACATTACTGAATGGTGTGTGATATGTGTCTTGGTTCACCCACACTACCTCACCCCCAGATGTTTACCATCTACATAAAGAGGGCCACAGAGCTATTTGGCATCACACACACCAGGGAGATATACGAGAAAGCCATTGAAGTTCTCCCAGACACTGGTGCAAGGTATGTCATTGCAGCAACCTGTCTGTTTGGCCATACCTGTTGCCAAGGCAACCTGCTTTTTGGGGGACCTTGTTTGCTTGCAGGGAGGTGTGTCTGCGTTATGCAGAGCTGGAGGCTCGCCTTGGAGAAATTGATAGAGCCAGGGCCATCTACAGCCATGGGTCTCAGATCAGTGACCCCAGGGTGAGCTCTAAATAGAGATGACTACCATGGCTACTAACATGATCACCCCATCAGGTGAACCAGTCCTACTGGAAGCGCTGGCAGGAGTTTGAGGTTACCTACGGCAACGAGGACACGTTCAGAGAGATGTTGAGGATCAAGAGGAGTTTGCAGGCACAGTTCAACACCCAGGTGAGCTGGTGGGCCCTCATGATGATGTATGTGTGTTCATACATGTACCATATACACACATACATACACACACGCATATCACATGTTTACATGCACACACACACACAGGTGAACTTTACATCCACACAGATGTTGGCAACTGCAGCAAATGAGCTCCAGGCATCAGGTTTGGATTCCTGCTCACAGCATGTATGCTAGACTCATCCTCCCACATACACATAACACACTCCCCCATAAACACACATCGACATACATTTCAGGAGGTAATGTTGACGAGATGAAGGCATTGGAGGAACGTGCCAAGAAGATTGCTGAGGAGGCCAAGATGGACCAACCAAGAACCAGCAAGAGCATGATATTTGTCAAGTAAGTGGTGTTTACACTGCATGTAACCTTAGTAACCAACCACACCACACCCACAGGAGTGATGAAGCCACTGCTGAGATGGAACAACTGGCGAAAGCCAACACTAACCCTGAAGAGATCAACATTGGAGACTCTGATGAAGATGAAAGTGCCAAGGTTGAAGGTGTGTACTGCCTCCTCCCCAGTCAGATTAGCTGTGTGTATCCACCCCTTCCAGTAGCTATATGCCCTACCTCCTCATTTCACCCTCCCTCCCTCCTCCTACCCTACCCACAGAGGTCCGTTTGGAGCAGCAGACCATTCCAAGTACAGTGTTTGGTTCCATCCCAGAGGAGACCCAAGGGGAGGTCTTGGGGGCAAGACAGAGACTGGCCATGAAGAAGAAGGCACAGTAAAAAATGGCGACAGTAATTTTGTTGTTAATAAAACAACTGCAATCTTGTGTATATGTACCTTCCTTTTCTTCAGTTATATAACAACAATCTTTCACTTATAATATTTGTTGGAGATACCACACGTCTTGTAATGGTGCATTGAGAGTGCATTTAGGGATGTGTGGACTGAGACCTTGAGGATGATAGACATGTGGAAATCTGTCTGGTTGCAAACTGATAATTGGTTTCAGCAAACTACATAGACAACACATACACTCATAAACACTGTACAGGACCTCCGTAGTTCATAGTGTAGAGGTTAGGAGCTTCCTAATATCTTTCCTGTAATGAATTGAGTCTGTTCTGCATAAAATGGCTGAAAAAGAATTGAACACATCTAACAGACGTTACGCAAGTTGTGCAGGGGGGGGGGGGGGGGGGGGGGGGGGGAAGAACATGGAACAATTTCCTTTCCCCCCATCCTCTCCCTTCCCCCTCTCCCTCCCCCTCCTTTCCCTCCCCCCCCCTCCTTCCAGCTCCCAGGATCCCAAAAGCTAGGCATACATATTAGAGTCAGTACTACTACTCCAATATCTCTGAGCTAGGCAAGCATCCTTTCCCCCTGTTGACGTCCCTTGTCTCTCTCCCTCTGATGTGCCCGTTAGGCCCATTCAAACTTGATTAGTTGTTTCTCGGGCAAACTTATAATAAAATGGGGTCGGTAGGTAGGAGAAAAAAAAAAATTGCTTTGCAAAAAAACAATTTCAAAATATACGGAAAATTAGATCAGGGATAAAAATATACGCTCGGCCCGTACATTTTTATCCCTGATCTAATTTTTGCAAAGCAATTTTTTTTGGGTCGGTCGGGCCCGAGAAGCAACTAATCGAGTTTGAATGGCCTTAGCTAAGAACTGTCGAATTGCAACGTATATACAAATTACAAGGGGCAGCGGGTCAGTAAAGAACGTTGTCTACTGAGGGAGAAGGGAGGAGTGTATAAACTATGGTATTTTAATTAACTCACCTTAACTGCACTCATAAGGTACGTTCCAAGATCGGTAGGATCCAATAGGGGAGATGGTGTATGATATTGAAAGTTGCAGCTTTCTTCTTCGGGAATGATCCACTCACAATGATCTTGCTCAATATCATTGATTGATGGTTGTGGATACTAGCACGGCATCGTCTCTCCATGCAGAGCGCTAATATAAATAGAGTCAAAATCCCAAGTACCCCTCCTGCTAGCGTCAGCCATGTTGGTGAGCTCGAGACAGCTATGTAGTCATGGGCCCAACCTGCAAATGACAGGGTGAGATAATCTCTAAATGTGTTCTTTACACTTTTCATGCGAGTACCGACATTACAACATGCGACTAATCTATGTACATGTACTGCCTGCCCTCCGATGCACAAAATGTAACTCTTGTAATATCCGTACACATTCAAACTTCCACTACTTCCACATGGCTAGATGACTGATGCTGTTTACCATTTAAAAAAAAAGAACAACAAAAAAATAGAAGGAAAACGATTTCCTGACTACGGTCGTCTGCATTCTTACCCTGCTCGGATCCAACTGTTGCTGAGCACATTATCGCGCACATATTAACCCGTCAGATTCTCGTGGGATGACGTAACGTCGCGTTAGACACCACACCCACTTGTGGGAAAGACGTGGACACCAAATCTTGGTATCGCGTCTATAAGCGTCATGGTAAATCACTGCGTTTTTGTTGGTTGCAACAATTACGTTGGAAAGAAACCTGGGCTTCGTTTTTTCCGCTTTCCAAGCCATCTCGATGGATAGCGGCGGTTCGACGAGAGAAATGGTCCCGGAAACGGTACGTGCAAGGATATGCAATGAACATTTTGTATTAGGTATCGCTCCTCCTGTGCCCCTGCTCCCCCTCTCCTCATGCACCAGGGTGGTACCAAACTGGAGAGATGTAGGGAACTCTTTGAGCAGTGTCTGGAAACCTGTCCTCCCAAGCATGCATGCCAAATGTGAGTCCTGACTCCAAATGTGTGGGTGTTTGCATCTGTGTTAATGTATGGACACAAATCATCATACAGTAAGGGTCAGGGTGATACTCACATGAGTCATCGAGTAAGTAAGATACTCACATGAGTCATAAAGTAAGGGTGATACTCACATGGCTCATGGAATAAGGGTGATACTCACCTGGCTCATGGAGTAAGGGTGATACTCACCTGGCTCATGGAGTAAGGGTGATACTCACATGGCTCATGGAGTAAGGGTGATACTCACCTGGCTCATGCAGTAAGGGTGATACTCACATGGGTCATGGAGTAAGGGTGATACTCACATGAGTCATGGAGTAAGGGTGATACTCACATGGGTCATGGATTAGCGGTGATACTCACATGAGCCATGGAGTAAGGGTGATACTCACATGGGTCATGCAGTAAGGGTATTACTCACATGGGTCATGGAGTAAGGGTGATACTCACATGAGTCATGGAGTAAGGGTGATATTGCACTGAAAATGTCATGATGTCTATAATTATTCTTCTGAATGGCTCTGCTGTTGTAATATTGACTTCCCAGAGTAGCATGTATGCTAGACTCATCCTTTCACATACCCAAAACACACTCCCCCATAAACACACATCGACATACATTTCAGGAGGTGATGTTGACTAGATGAAGGCATTGGAGGAACGTGCCAAGAAGATTGCTGAGATGGACCAACCAAGAACCAGCAAGAGCATGATGTTTGTCAAGTAAGTGGTGTTTACCCTGCTTGTAACCTTAGTAACCAACCACACCACACCCACATGAGTGATGAAGCCACTGCTGAGATGGAACAACTGGCGAAAGCCAACACTAACCCTGAAGAGATCAACATTGGAGACTCTGATGAAGATGAAGGTGCCAAGGTTGAAGGTATGTACTGCCTCCTCCCCAGTCAGATTAGCTGTGTGTGTCCACCCCTCCCAGTAGCTTTATGCCTCTCCCTCCTCACTTCACCCTCCCTCCCTCCTCCTACCCTACCCACAGAGGTCCGTTTGGAGCAGCAGACCATTCCAAGTGCAGTGTTTGGTTCCATCCCAGAGGAGACCTAAGGGGAGGTCTTGGGGGCAAGACAGAGACTGGCCATGAAGAAGAAGGCACAGTAAAAAATGGCGACAGTAATTTTGTTTAATACAACTGCAATCTTGTGTGTATGTACCTTCCTTTTCTTCAGTTATATAACAACAACCTTTCACTTATAATAATATTTGTTGGAGTTACCACATGTCTTGTAATGGTGCATTGAGAGCGCATTTGGGGATATGTGTGGACTTGGGCCTTGAGGATGATAGACAGGTGGAAATCTGTCTGGCTACGAACTAACAATCGATTTCAGCAAACTACATAGACAACACATACACTCACATACACTGTACAGGACCTAGTTCATAGTGTAGAGGTTAGGAGCTTCCTCATATCTTTCCTGTAATGAATTGAGTCTGTTCTCTTCACCAGCCTCTGGCTGAAAAAAAAATTGAAAACACCTAACAGACATTATGCAAGTTGTGCAGGGTGGTGGTGGGGGGAACAAGGAACAATTTTGTGCCTGTGTCTAGGTGTGCTCTCTTCCCCTGGCCTCCTCCCCCTTCCCCTCCTCTCCCTTCCCCTGCTCTCCCTTCTCATCCTCCCCCTTCCCCTCCTCTCCCTTCTACCCTCCTCTCCCTTCCCCTCCTCCTTCCAGCTCCCAGGATCCCAAAAGCTAGGCATACATATTAGAGTCAGTACTACTACTCCAATATATCTGAGCTAGGCAAGCATTCCTTCCCCCTGTTGACGTCCCTTGTCTCTCCCCCTATGATGTGCCCGTTAGCTATGAACTGTCGAATTGCGACGTATACAAATTACAAGGGGCAGCGGGTCAGTAAAGGACGTTGTCTACTGAGGAAGGAGGGAGGAGTGTATAAACCATGGTATTTAAATTAACTCACCTTAAGGCGTTCATAAGATACGTTCCACGATCGGTAGGGTCCAATTGCGGAGCCGGTGGATGATATTGATAGCAGCGGCTTTCTTCCTCAGGCATAATCAAGTCACCATAATCTTGCTCAATATCATAGAAGATGGGTCTAGATTTATGATTATTAGCACGCCACCGTCTCTCCATGCAGAACGCTAATATAAACAGAGTCAAAATCCCAACCAGCTAGCGCTAGCCATGTTGGTGAGCTCGAGACAGCTAAGTAGTCATGGGCCCAACCTGCAAATGACAGGGGTGAGATAATCTTTAAAGTGTTCTTTCCACTTTTCTTGCGAGTACCGGCATTACAATACAATTCCATCTGCGACTAATCATAGATAGACTTTAGTATAGTAAGGGGATTGGAAACGAGTCTAATCAACACCAATTGACACCTCCACTCTTCGATCGTTACAGCACTTATAAGAATTCCGTACTAGTAACTATGCTTCAAGATGGATGCCAGAGCTGGAAGAAATTCTGAAATGATGGTTCGTAAAATTGAGCCAAGTACATACAAATAGGACTAACCAAAAACAACTCGTTTCCAATCCCCTTACTTTACTATCTATGGACTAATCTATGTCAGTGGCGTGGTGGCTATTTATTGGCTGGGGGGGGGCACTCGCATTTTGGCGTCCGTCCCCTCCTCCCCCTCCTCCCCCCCCCCCCCCCCCCCCCCCCCCCCGGCAGTATGTGTAAATAATAATCTAATACATGTATGTAAGTACATGCGTGCCGTGCGCATGCGCTAACTGAACAATCAGTGCACGTGCGATGAACGTTGTACTAACTATTAATAATCCTTGGTCATTTCTACTAATATTAATAACCTTGGATTGACATAGATCGTAATTACAGGTCAAATCAATAGCATTTTATTGTTACAGTTGTTGGCGCCCCTTGTGCTCGGTGGCGCCCCTATTTTTAAGCCCCGCAGGGGGGGCAATTACCCCCCCCCCCCCCCCCCCCCCCCCTGTGGCCACCACGCCACTGATCTATGTGCTGCCTGCTCCGATGCAGCACAATGTAAACTCTTGTAATATCGTACACATTCAAACTTCCACTACTTCCACATGGCTAGATGACTGATGCTGTTTACCAAAAAGAACAAAGAAACCTGAAGGAAAACAAATTTCCTGACTACGGTCGTCTGCATTCTTACCCTGCTCGGATCCAACTGTTGCTGAGCACATCATCGCGCAAAGATTCATACACACTCCTTACGCCGGCCGGTCTTCAAATTACATGTAGAGATAACAACTTTCAGATTTGCTGGAAATAATCTTTCTGTGTAAGGTGGGGCTGCAGACCTCGACGCTGCGGTCACGCACTGGCGTGGGCGCAGCGTCGAGGTCTGCAGCCCCACCTTACACAGAAAGATTATTTCCAGCAAATCTGAAAGTTGTTATCTCTACATGTAATTTGAAGACCGGCCGGCGTAAGGAGTGTGTATGAATCTTTGCGCGATGATGTGCTCAGCAACAGTTGGATCCGAGCAGGGTAAGAATGCAGACGACCGTAGTCAGGAAATTTGTTTTCCTTCAGGTTTCTTTGTTCTTTTTTGGTAAACAGCATCAGTCATCTAGCCATGTGGAAGTAGTGGAAGTTTGAATGTGTACGATATTACAAGAGTTTACATTGTGCTGCATCGGAGCAGGCAGCACATAGATCAGTGGCGTGGTGGCCACAGGGGGGGGGGGGGGGGGGGGGGGGGGACTTTGTTCGAAGCCTTGACACTGCATGGGATTATCTCTGTGTAAGTACATCCTGTAAGCTTCTCCCTTGGTATCTGTCTTCTGGGTGACCTCTGCATTGGGTAACCCCCCTTTTTTTATGTTTAACCCTGTCCTGCTATATGGGGCGTGTACACTTAGGGATATTTTCAAAGTCACACTTTGGCAGACCCTAATGACTCTTCTGAGAACCTACCAATCAGCATTCTGATTGGTGCAGACTATTACTGGAAAGCAGTAACGGGAAGAATCATTCAAGGAAGAGTTGGGCCTACTGCTGTTCAGACTAGATTTGGATGGGTGCTTTCTGGACCTACTCCTGGACTTATTGGATCTGAAAAAACCAATGCCCTCTGTTCTCACATTCTAAATGTGGGATGCTCTCCACGAGAAGACTGCGCCGACCTTGATAAGGGAGGATGAAGACTCTGTGTATGGCAGATTCACTCGAAGCATCACATTACAGAATGGTCGCTATTGTGTTCAACTCCCATGGAAGGAGCCACATCCTCTACTTCCTGACAATTTACCAAAGCGGTCACCCCATGCAGAGGTCACTCACAAGTTATACACCAAGGAACAAGCTAACAGGATGTTCTTGCACAGAGATAATCACAAGCAGAGTCAAAGTGGGACATTGACAATATCGCTAAGTGTACACACACCATAAAGCAGAACCATAAGGGTTAAACAAAAAGGATAGGGGTTACCCCATGCAGAGGTCACTCATGATAATATCGCTAAGTGTACACGCCCCATAAAGCAGGACCATTAGGGTTAAAAAGAAACCCAAAGGGTTTACCCCATGCGGCAATGCGGTGTGAACATCACAGCAGACCACTGTGGTGTGAACATCACAGCAGACCACTGTGGAGTGAACATCACAGCAGACCACTGAGATAGGGGGAAGGCTTTTAACATGGCGGAGCGAGGTTATTATCTTGAACGAGGAATACGTGAGGTACATCTAGGATTACTTCAAGATTACTTGAGGTTCATCTAGTTACTTGAGGTACAATTGAGGTACATCTTGGATCACATCTTGGATACTTTAGCATTACTTCAGAATTACGTGAGGTACATTTTCTAGGATTACTGGAGGTACATCGATTACTTCAGGTACATCATGCATGATCTAGGATTATTTTAACATTATTCCAAGATTACTTGAGGTACATCTAGGATTACGTCAAGATTACTTGTGGTACATGTATGTGAGAGGGGAGAGGATCATGTGGATCATGTGAGAGGGGAGAGGATCATGTGGATCATGTGAGAGGGGAGAGGATCATGTGGATCATGTGAGAGGGGAGAGGATCATGTGGATCATGTGAGAGGGGAGAGGATCATGTGAGAGGGGAGAGGATCATCAGAGGATCATGTGAGAGGGAGAGATCATGTGAGAGGGAGAGATCATGTGAGAGGGGAGAGGATCATGTGGGCCCCTCACCAGTACTCAAGTGAGGCCAAAATGCTCTTTGTCACCATGGATACGCCCATCCACATCACCTTCAACATTGATCGTAATGGAGCTGATTTTAGATAGATAAATGGAGACGTTCCGTACCACTAATATCACATACCCTTGCAATTCAAGAGTGTTGTCTCCATTGAATATTGTTACCTACGTTACTAGACATACTTTCTGTGAAACATATTAAGGCCCTGAATATTGCTGCATCCAGCAATAGTATTCTGCAAGAAGATGGTAGGATGGACAATTAACGAACGCAGCTATTGCCGTACAGTGTTCCATTCGTGCAGCTTTGTCAGTCAATTCTCGCCGCCTTGCATTCAATTAGGCCAACGTTGGTTCACCTGTACGGGTGTTACAGCATTATACAATGCTAAGATAGCGCTTGCATTATACAATGCAAAGATAGCGCTTTTCAACGTATCTCTATCTCCACGGTAACTATTCATTAATTTTATTCCTCAATTTATTAATGTTTAGAAAGAATTTACATCTTCAAAATTCTGCCACAAACAAAAAGTGAACACGTACTGAAATGAACTAACTACTGTAAGTCATACAGACTTCCAGTTACACAGCATCTTGTTGACCATGTGAGTAGCAGCTACCTGTGGAAGGACAATACCATTGTACATAACAATGTACAGTTATTGTAGCCTACCCCCCCCCCCCCCCCCCCACAACATTTTTCTGGATGGCTGCTGTTAATAACTGACCACTTTCTGGAGTTGCTGGGTTTCCCCCCTTGGCTATATGGTACTCCTCCACCAATCTGTGCGGACAACTGGTCCCCAGTGCAAGTTTTTCCTTGTCCCACAACATCGTCTACTATGCATCGCACGTTAATTTTCGTGGCGCTCCATTCAGAGTATACGCTGTAGACACAAATCAATACGCATAATCACAGGAAAGCCTAACACTCAAGCCTTCGCTTGGTTTCCAACTGGGTACAGGAAGTCAACTACAGTGTATGTGATGACAGCAATTACTAGAGCATGTAGTAGGAGTGTGGTGGATAATTAGAGCAAGTAGTAATAAAACAACAAACACCATTTAATACACTGGATGACCTTCAGCATGATGGGGTTTGCATCACAATTGTAACACACACACAAATGCAAGTAGTTTACTTGTACAGAAAATTACTAAATCCTTTGTGCAACAAAAAAAATTGTTTAAATTGAAAGTTATCTTCCCAATACCGATAGGGAGCAGTATGATACACCTCTTGATTAACTCTTTGACTGCCAAGTGCATACAGGGTGTCCCACAATCAAGGAAAATTCGATAAAAAGGCATTTATATTTGCGGGTATTGATATTTAATAACTATTACTTGTGTATATACTGTAGGCTGAAAATATTAAATATTACACAAAAGGTTCAATAGAGATTAATGTTTATGCATATGTTTGACTGTTAATAACTCTGCAATAGAATAGTTACAAATCAAGCCACGTGTATAATAAGTTATTCAATAGTTATGACTTGAATATGAGTGGTCAGTTGTTCTTGAATAATTGGTTTGAATTTAAACATTGATTAACATAACATATATTGGAAATGCAAGTCACCTGAGTCCAATTTTAAAAATCCAACATACCTATATAAGCAGCATCCAATCGCAACTTCTTGGCAGCTGGAAATTGAAAGTTGCAAGTAAATAATGTACAAAACAATTTCAAAATGAACTTACATGGACATACTTTTGAAGCAGCTTCTTCTAGAAACTTCTGCATAGTGGTTACATGTTGTTGGCATTTGTTTACATACACTCTGCATTCCTTTATATAGCCTTCGTCCCTTTCCTCTTTCTCTTTAGCTTCAGCATCTGCTAATCTCTTATCAGCAGCTGCTAAATCACTTCTAGCAGCTGCTAAATCACTTCTAGCATCTGCTAATATCTTTCCAGCACCTGCTAATCTCTTTTTAGCAGCTGCTAATCTCTTTCCAAATCTCTTATCAGCAGTATCATCATCATCCACTATATCCTGCTAAAGAAATACAAATAACAAATACAAAGGGACAAGTGTGTACACACGTAACAATAAATTTACCCCAGCCACCTGTTTCTTAAAAGAAACACTTACCATGCATTTTATTTTTTATGAGTACACATCTACACACACATGTACATATACAGACCAATATGTTAGCACAGATGTATATATATACACAAAGCACTATCTAACCTTGTGGGTATTTGTTGATTATGGGCATGACCACTTGTGTTACAGGTAAGGCCTAAGCTTACCACTAGTCCACTAGTTAAGATGTCAGGACCCATGTCAAGCATAAAAATGATGCATTTCCACAGGCCCCAAACATAGTATGTTGCCTTCATGTAGTCAGGCCCCTCCCTTAGATAACGGGACCCATACCAAGCATAAATGTCATCCATGCAACGGTACAGCTCAAGCTCTCAACATAGTTAGCTGCCCTCCCCAAGCCCAACCCAACCTCCTATATGTAGTCTGACACACACATGGACATGGATGGATGAAGCATTACCTGGACACCTTCCTGGTCTTCATCATCCTGGTCTTCATCATCCACCACTTCCTGGACATTTTCCTGGTATTCATCCATTATTTTCAACCACCTACAACTGAGCAGGACGCAATTTGACCAAAGAAATTGGCACGAATCAAGCTGTCCCAAATCCTCCTTACCATGATTCTGATTATAGTTGTATTATACTTAAAAATAAAATAACTAAATAAGATAAAAAATTAATTCCCCTGGAAACAGGGGGGTTGGTTCCAGGAGGCAAAATAGTTCCTGAACCAGATATAGATATGCAAATCATGAAGCAATATACAGTAACGGAGATCCCTATCAACAACAATGTCCTATATAAAACGATATATGTAGTAATTTACACCTATTTGTCATATTGTCATGGAGATGTATACATATGGGAGGACAGGTGCGGTTTCATAAAAGAAGACTGCCATACCAGCATTGTCTTCAAAATCGAGCACAAAAACAAAATCACACCCTGTAGGTACACGAAGGAATTATAATTCCTTCTCTTTTAAGTGCTGTTATGCCAAGTCTGCGTCTTTTTTCTTTGATTTCCATTGATGGAGGTTTGTTGGGCTCATGGCTCCAATTTTTCATTTTCTACTGTTCATTGTTACTGAAGTTAATGTTGAAACAAACACTGATGCATTTACAAGAAATGGTGGTGCCAGAAGCAGCTATGACGACTACCTTTCCTGTAGCCATGCTGCCCCACAAACACAGCCACAGCCATTCCTAATGGAATGGTAACATGTTAGTGTTCCATCATCAGGGTGGCAGTGAGATACAAAAGTGTGTTGTCAGCCACGTGCTAGGATAGAAATCAATGACACCACTTGGATGGACAACACACTACAATTGGGGGGGGGGGGAAGCTTACATGCTTTAACTGACTCAGTAGAAGCTGGAGGTCTGCTGCGCCCAACTAAAGAAAAGGAAGCAACAGGATTACAGTGCCATTTTGACACAACCAGACATTGCAATAACTGCAAAGAATAAAGATACAAAATGGTTCTGCACTGTTCGCATACAACCAGTTGAACCTAGTTAAAATAAAGACACTAAAACAGTCAAAAATATATTCTGTTGACTCAGGATAGATAAGAAATAAATCTCTACACACGTTATAGCACATGAGATGGTCCCTGTGGTGGGATTGGCCACGTGGTACTGAGATGTGTGCAATCCATGTGATAGCACACACACTAAGCAACGATGACCTTGTAAGTGCCAACAACATTGGCTAGCCTAGTGGTTGGCAAGACCAGCAGATAGCTGATAGGACCAAATGATGCCAATAGCTGTCACATGGGTAACGAGATGGGCGGACCAGAAATCGTTAGGTGGGGGTCTGCCCCCGCCACTAGGGGGCACTGACTATGTTGGGGACCATCAGGGGCCTTGACTATGTAGGGGACATCAGGGGCACTGACTATGATGGGGACATCAGGGGCACTGACTATGATGGGGACATCAGGGGCACTGACTATGATGGGGACATCAGGGGCACTGACTATGTAGGGGACATCAGGGGCACTATGTTGGGGACATCAGGGGCGGGCACTGGCTATGGGTGCACTGACTATGTAGGGGACATCAGGGGCATCCATCAGTATTGTGCAAGTCCTGGCTGGAGTCAATGGTCGTTTCATTACCTAGTGTGTGGAATTATGAATTGTCATCTTCGATGTGGTTAGCTAAATTGTGTGTTTGGGGGAAGAAGGGGGAAACCTTGGGTGGTAAGAAGGTAATTAATGGAATGGTAACATGTTAGTGTTCCATCATCAGGGTGGCAGTGTGACTGAGTACACAGTTCGGCATGTAGTTGACCCCATCACGAACTCTGTTACCAACTACACCGTCTTTATTCCCGTCGCAATGATCATTCCCGTCGCAATTCCCGTCGCAACGTATCATTCCATCATTCCCGTCGCATTACTTTATTCCCGTCGCAACGGATTATTCCCGTCGCATTACTTTATTCCTGTCGCAAACAGGCTGGATTGGTAAAAATCACTTTGACCTCGAAGGAGTTATGCGGGTAGCCCCGCGGCCTAAAATGAAGAAGACATTCATGCTTGCGACGATGTATAATGTATTATTGACAGTAGTGTGGTCGAATTCAATGGCATGCGAAATCTGTTTCTTTGAGCTTTGCTGGCCATGCACGCTCGAAGCGATTTATGATTATTCATGAGGGGGGGGGGGGGGGGAGCAAATGTGACGTAATTAAGAGGGGGGGGGGGGGGGGGGGGGGGGGGAGAGGATTATTGCGTGTCGGAGGGGGGGGGGGAGAGAGAAAAGTAGGGCCATACAACAAAAAGGCAGGAGGTGGAAGCCATAGATGTGGTGGTAACCACCCAGAAAGTTGAGCAGCAGAAGCATCCAAGGGTAAAAGGGCGTGTCCCTAAGACTGCAGCTGCAAAGAGAGAAAAGGGGTTAGGGGAGGGTGGTATCTCTCGGCAAGTACGTAAGCAATTGCAAGGTGCTGCGGTTGAATTTAGGATTGAATTTGAAACGTTGAAAGAGCGATGCTAGTGATACTGGATATGGAGGATATACAGTAGCACACGGTATGCATATAGCACATGGTTGTTGGAAGGAGCATGAGGTTAAACGAGCCCACTTAAGTGTTCAAGTAGAAGCTGGTTACACCAGATCACAGCCACTCTCGTCCTGCAGATTCCTCATTTCCAACTGGGTTCTGGGGAAAACGGCAGCCTGCGACATATCAGTTACCTCTCCGCTGAACTCAAAGAAAAACATGCCATTCTCAAGAGTCAAAAATTGAGTGGAGACCGCTTGATCAGTATTCTACAGAACATGACAAAATTATACATGCAGCAATTTAATGGTTAGAGAAGTCCACAGAAAGAGTGCAGAAATGAAATGACACACACACACACACAAAAATCACACACCTAACAAAAAAAACGAAAATCTTTAGCACCCAGTACTCTGGCTGATTGTATTTCACACCCTTTTTTCCATCCAGCAAATGCATGTAGAAGTCCTTCTCCATATACAGGGGTAATCTTAAAATTCTGCATTTCATCCACAGGAGTAAGAAAACATATATCCAATGTCTTAGTTTCATTTTGTTCAGAGAAGTGTTGCAGTAAATTATAGAAATAACAAATGTTGAATGAATGCGAAGACGCCTTTGTTACTTGAACAAATCGAGTAAGATTTTTTTTTGGATCAACATAAACAGCATCATATCCTTCTTGACACCATCTTATTGGCCGGTACCAAGCAGGCTCAGGAGATAAGATAACTGTGTTAGGATCAAGATCAATAAAAGCAGTACATTGATCCCAATGCTCAGTCTGGTTATTATTTCTATCCAACAAATCAATACCACCATTCCGGATTGATAGAAAAAACCAACATTCTAGTAACTGACCGTGCAAGGAAGGATTATTTTTAGCGTTTGTGATATCAATTATTTGTTTTATCAACTGTGGACCACGTTTTATAGCTATCGATGCAAGTGCAAATGCACTAATAATGACACTTTCTTGTCCTTCGTAACGACCATACAAATAATTAACTACTCCAACTGAACAGTCACCAATGTTGTTTTCGGCATAAGACTGAAAATGTGATACTTTATCAATAGCATCATATATAGACAAAATAACCTGTTCAGTGGATTTCTGAAACATGAATCTGCAAGAACCGCCAGCAAAATGGTATTTTGATACAAGCAAGTCGTCTTTGGTGGGTGCTTTATCAGCAGTACTTGTACTAGAATATATATGACAGTCTGCCATTGCATTATCTTTGATACTCTCCCATACGCCATTCACTGCAATAGCTGATCTGTATTCATCAAGAGTCCAAGAGAAAAGAGTGAATTTCTCCATTTCAATCTCTTGAAAATTAGTTTGGAAATTGGAACGACCAGCCATTGAGGAGATAAAAACTAATCGACGATGATCTGTGTCGTTTTGATACCAGATAGTACAAACTCGTAGCAATTCAACAACTACTTGAGAGGTGCTTTTACTTATACAAACACCATCCGCAAATAGTATGTGCTTTCTCTGTGATAATTTCAATTGCAATGATAGGTGTGTCAGTATATTGTCTAGATCTTTCGCATTGGTGAGCAATACTTTGGACTTCTTATCTTCTTTAAAGTGTACAAATGAAGAAGCACCAATCATAGAACAACATAAATATGACACTTCCCATGTACTGCGGTCTATTGTCATAGCAAAAGCAAAAGATGACGTTGATTTGCCACTGCCTGGAGGCCCTGAAATCCAGCCAACCACATTCTTTGCAATAACTCTTGTTTCTAAAAATGAAAACAGTTTTTCTAGTCCTTTTCGAAAATACAAAGGGCCATTGAATTTCAGATAAGTACCATCGGCATAAGCAGGACTAACAGTGCACAATTTGTGTTCCACTTCATACTCCAATGCAGGAAACCTTCCATCACATGTAACCATGGCTATGGAATAACACAATATTGATAACATGGGTCACAACACAAGAGTGATTAATATACCATTGCACTAGACATAAATGTATACACTATAATATACTGGCAGTAGCACTACCCCCAGCATCACTACCCCTGCCACCACCAGCAGCATTACCCCTGCACCACCAACATCACTACCCCTGCCACCTAGGGTGTGTAACCGGTTATCAGGTTATTCGGGTTATTCGGATATTCGCAAAAACCTATCCGTTCGAATAGCAATGTAGCATTACTCGGAAAAATCGATTAGTGAATTTTATCTATTCGAAATAACCGGTTTATGTTTCTCCATTCGGAGGTACTTAGGTATTCGTCGTCAGCATCGACAATTCGCCCATTATTCGAATACCTTTTTATACCGATATCCGGATATGATTTTCAATTGAGTATTTCATAATTAGAGCTATATATATAACTACGTCACTGTTGTTTTTACTATTTTATACATAAAAAGATCGGAAGCAATCGATAATTGAGTAAATATAATCAAAATATTTAATGTGCATCAATTGGGGATACAAAATATACAGCGTGTACTAGCTCAATGCTGTTATCGTCGCCTTCAAGTAAGTAACTAAGTGAATTAGTGTATGCCACGAGTTGTGGTTATGTAGTAGCAATAAATTTATGTACCAGTACTAGTATTGCATTGTTTTATTGTACAGTGATACGAAGTGAGTATTGCGCTAGCGAGTGAAAAAGAATGACAGACTTCTCACCCACTTCAAGTAAGTATGCGCGCTCTGTTTGAGTATTTGGAGGAATTAGAGAGCATTACGCAATCGTACTAATGGGAAATTTCATATGCATTTAGCGAGAACGGGAATGGAGTGTTGTGGGATGATTGTAAGTGGTGTGCATGGGGTGAGTTTATAATTGTGATGTCTGGTCTCAGTGGTTAGGGTTGGATGGTTAGGTTTACATTACTATTGATATGTACAAGTGCATGGTAAAGACATACAATTTATTAAACTGTATTTGGCAAACACATGCTACTGTAGACCTTTGTGTCTCTGCGTTTTAAACTGATTTCTGTGCAGACATGAATTATCATCTCAGTGTGCACTCCACAAGCACCATAACCTGAATAACCAAGGTATTCGGCAGGAAATTTGGGAAAACCTATTCGGAAAAATCGATTTTGTTTTTTAAACTATTCGGAAAAATCGATTTTCAGATCCACAAAAACCTGAAAAATCGATTAGTGTTTTTAAAGTATTCGGAAAAATCGATTTTCATTATGCAGGGGAGGTTACACACCCTACTGCCACCACCAGCATCATACCCCACCATGCATTACCCCTGCCACCACCAGCAGCGCTACCCCTGCCATCATCAGCATCACTAACAGGGTGTCCCACAATCAAGGAAAATTCGATAAAAAGGCATTTATATTTGCGGGTATTGATATTTAATAACTATTACTTGTGTATATACTGTAGGCTGAAAATATTAAATATTACACAAAAGGTTCAATAGAGATTAATGTTTATGCATATGTTTGACTGTTAATAACTCTGCAATAGAATAGTTACAAATCAAGCCACGTGTATAATAAGTTATTCAATAGTTATGACTTGAATATGAGTGGTCAGTTGTTCTTGAATAATTGGTTTGAATTTAAACATTGATTAACATAACATATATTGGAAATGCAAGTCACCTGAGTCCAATTTTAAAAATCCAACATACCTATATAAGCAGCATCCAATCGCAACTTCTTGGCAGCTGGAAATTGAAAGTTGCAAGTAAATAATGTACAAAACAATTTCAAAATGAACTTACATGGACATACTTTTGAAGCAGCTTCTTCTAGAAACTTCTGCATAGTGGTTACATGTTGTTGGCATTTGTTTACATACACTCTGCATTCCTTTATATAGCCTTCGTCCCTTTCCTCTTTCTCTTTAGCTTCAGCATCTGCTAATCTCTTATCAGCAGCTGCTAAATCACTTCTAGCAGCTGCTAAATCACTTCTAGCATCTGCTAATATCTTTCCAGCACCTGCTAATCTCTTTTTAGCAGCTGCTAATCTCTTTCCAAATCTCTTATCAGCAGTATCATCATCATCCACTATATCCTGCTAAAGAAATACAAATAACAAATACAAAGGGACAAGTGTGTACACACGTAACAATAAATTTACCCCAGCCACCTGTTTCTTAAAAGAAACACTTACCATGCATTTTATTTTTTATGAGTACACATCTACACACACATGTACATATACAGACCAATATGTTAGCACAGATGTATATATATACACAAAGCACTATCTAACCTTGTGGGTATTTGTTGATTATGGGCATGACCACTTGTGTTACAGGTAAGGCCTAAGCTTACCACTAGTCCACTAGTTAAGATGTCAGGACCCATGTCAAGCATAAAAATGATGCATTTCCACAGGCCCCAAACATAGTATGTTGCCTTCATGTAGTCAGGCCCCTCCCTTAGATAACGGGACCCATACCAAGCATAAATGTCATCCATGCAACGGTACAGCTCAAGCTCTCAACATAGTTAGCTGCCCTCCCCAAGCCCAACCCAACCTCCTATATGTAGTCTGACACACACATGGACATGGATGGATGAAGCATTACCTGGACACCTTCCTGGTCTTCATCATCCTGGTCTTCATCATCCACCACTTCCTGGACATTTTCCTGGTATTCATCCATTATTTTCAACCACCTACAACTGAGCAGGACGCAATTTGACCAAAGAAATTGGCACGAATCAAGCTGTCCCAAATCCTCCTTACCATGATTCTGATTATAGTTGTATTATACTTAAAAATAAAATAACTAAATAAGATAAAAAATTAATTCCCCTGGAAACAGGGGGGTTGGTTCCAGGAGGCAAAATAGTTCCTGAACCAGATATAGATATGCAAATCATGAAGCAATATACAGTAACGGAGATCCCTATCAACAACAATGTCCTATATAAAACGATATATGTAGTAATTTACACCTATTTGTCATATTGTCATGGAGATGTATACATATGGGAGGACAGGTGCAGTGTTATTCCAATGGTGCTGTACTATGACTAGAAGTTCAGTTAAAGAATTTGTATTCACCCTCCACAAAGGGTTTTTAAGGGTCTAAAACTAACGTAATAATTACATGTACATGTAGCACATCTATCTGTTTGCTTAATGCTTAATTCTAAGGGCTTGGTCACATGACACACACTCTTGTTCACAACTTGTGTGCATGTGTACATTCGATGTGGATTTTATTTTATTTCCTCTACCTACCAAAACCACCCCCACACCCTATAATCATCACCTATTTTATGTGAAAAGTCTCATGGGAGCTTTACCTTTAACAGTAGTAGTGGTATCGCAAGCTGAATGGTCAATAATAAGCGACTAAGTCTCCAACCAGGAAAGAATATATCAGTGGTCACTAAACAGGAGTGAAAAAAAAAAAAAAAAAAGGAGGAAGAGATTAATTCTTTTTTAGGCAATCCTGAAGATTAGGGTCCCCACGGAATTTACTTACGGGCGAAAGGCTGTAAGTTAGGGTTTCAGCCTGGCCTTAGGTTAGGGTTAGACTTCCAGTGACCACGCGTAAGTCGATCGCCCCTAACGCTAACTTACGGATTGCCATTTTTTAACCGGACATAGCCTAAAGTACGCTCGCTAGGGCAAACCCACACACCCCAACATCCTAACCATGATACAATAATAGCAAATAGCAATAAAGCCTCAAGCCTTTGATGTGTGACAGTAGTACAAGCTGAAAGCTGAATGTTCAATAAGTGCTCAATCCACGACTAATTAATACGCCTCGCTTAGGGCCTTGCAAGTCTAATAAGCAAACCTCTTTGGCGAAGGGGCCCATAGGACAGGTTTCGTGCCAACACAAACCCCACTGCAGTTACCCAGGGAGGCACACAGCCAGAGACAAGGGTATATCATGCTCTATCACAGAGTTATTCATCACTTGCTGTGTCATGCCAAAATAGCTTCAAACACCGCCAATGCGCTAACCCGTAGAACACACCGACTCTAGAACAGCAGGTTCTTCAACCGCACAAGCACTATATATTTTTAATCATGTATGCTATATACATATATACAAGCAAATACAACCGCAATTCATCTTTACTCTACTCACCAGCAAACTGCACTTCAAGAACTCTGTCACGTGAGAAAATTACGGATAACGATTTAACTAACGTTAGCTTATTAGATGGTGTCGATACCTGATCATTCCCGTCGCATTACTGTTTACGCTCCAAACAGAGGGATGAAGGGGGATAAAAATAAAAGTAAAGGGCAAACCCCATGCAGAGGTCACCCAAAAGGCAAACACCAAGGGGCAAGCTCACCATGATGTTCTTATACAGAGATAATCACATGCATAATAAAGGGTATATATAAAGTGGGATATTGAAAATACTGCTAAGTGTACACGCTCCAAAAAGAGGGACGAAAGGAGTTAAAAGGGTAACCCCATGCAGAGGTCAAGGCAGGCACCAAGGGGCAAGCTCGCATGATGTTCTTACACAGAGATAATCACATGCAAAATAAAGAGTACATACAAAGTGGGACTTTAAAGGGTATATATAAAAGCTCACATGATGTTCTTACACAGAGATAATCACTTGTAAAATAAAGGGTATATATAAAGTGGGACTTTGAAAATATTGGTAAGTGTACACGCTCCAAAAAGAGGGACGAAAGGGGTTCAAAAAAAAGGAAAGGGGTTACCCTTTTAACCCCTTTCGTCCCTCTTTTTGGACGAAAGGGGTTAAAAGGTCTTTTTTCTTATACCCTTTATTTTACAAGTGATTATCTCTGTGTAAGAACATCATGTGAGCTTGCCCCTTGGTGTCTGGTGCAGAAGAAACAAGATCAAGAAAGATGATAACCAGCCCCCTTACCATGGGACTATACCCTCATCATGCCAGTCCCTGCTATAAATAGCTGAAATTCACATCTTATTTTCACTACCGAGCTTCCAACCTATCCCTCCAAACACCATCACCTATTTTATGTGGTTCTAAAAAATAAAGCCCCACCTTTGAAAATGTAGTGGTAAATGTTCGATAATAAGCGATCAATCCACAACTAAGTCTCCAAACAAAAACACAGGATCTAGCAACCTTCAGACTTAACAGACCATTAGTCACCAAACAGGAACAAATGAACCAGCAACCTCCAACCGCTGAACAAATAGTCATCATACCCTGAGCAGGACACAATTTGCCCACACGAATCAAGCTGTCCCAAACCCTTACCGCAATTCAAAAAAGGTACTCTCTCAAATGTCCTATGACAATACAAATCCCCCCCCCCCACGCCCCCCTTTGGGCGCTAGTGAAAATAATGAGGCACACCCATGCAATTTAAATAGCAACCCCACACACATTTGAAAAAGACCATGAGTGCTCTGCTACAATGGTCACTGAACAGAGTAACCAGGCAGAACAGAGGAAGCAGTAGTCACTGTCAGTTAGTACAGGCTTTATAAAAACATGCACATGCACACACTCCACTGTTATATAGCCTAGCTAGCTGGCGAGGCACACATGCATGTGTACCCACAAAACAAGCTTCCCGTCCCCAGACATACACAAACCCACACCCCAACATCCTAACCATGATGCAATAATAGCAAATAGCAATAAAGCCTCATCCGAGCTAGCCTCACCTTTGATGTTTAGTAGTCAAATGTTCAATAAGCGCTCAATCCACGACCAATTCTTCAAACAGGAACAGAGTAACCAGACAGGCAGTAGTCATAGCTTTTAAATATTGTACACATCACTTGACCACCCTCCTATCATCACCTGTGGTTCTAAATAAAGCCTCATGGGAGCCTCACCTTTGCCTTAGGTATCACAAGCTGAATGTTCCAAAACCAGGGACAGAATATATACCAGTATATATATACCAGTGGCACTAAACAGGAAAAGTAGAGCTAGAGTGAAAAAAGAGAAAGTAGAAAGTAGATTAAAAATTCTTTCCGACATAGAACGAAGATAGCCTAAAGTACGCTCGCTAGTGCAATATAATATAATACACACACAATTCAGCGTCAGCAGGGGATAGTGCATTATAAGTCATTTAGTAACCGGCGTACAGTACGTTCGCTTAGGGCCTTGCAAGTCAAATAAGCAAACCTCTTTGGCGGCATAGTGTGTAGCGCGCTTCAGCCTTGTCTAAACACCACTTATACGTGCAAACATTACCGCAATCCTTATCTATCTCACCTGTCGTTCAAAAGATCCAGTCACGTGAGATCACGTTTTATTGGCTTACAAGAGTCACGTGAGATCACGTTTTGAATGATATTTGCAACTCCAACATCATTGGTTAAGCGGGTAAATGGATCTAAATTAAAGCTGTACTACCTAAAATAAGGGAATTACAACTTGACACAGCAAGCTTGCGCTCGGAGTGGTTAGTTTTTTTGACAAAAACGGAAGGAGATGAAATTGATGGTAATGTAAAACTTGCATACCAAATTGCTTCTGGTGGATGTGGTGCAGAGATTCAACAGGATGAAGTATTTTTCGCTGACCTAGTCGCAATCCAGCAAGTAGGAATGCAAGTAGGAATGCAAGAAGAAAAACTGCAAACGGTAAAACGTATGAAACTTCAAAAATTTGACAGGAATGTAATTTCTATTGCGACAAATCTTTCACCCGATGAAGTAGACAATATTCTGAAGGAGTAGTCATTGTATTGATGTGTATTGTGTCTTTGTCTAAAAAAATGAGCACATTTAAGATGATGGCATGTGAATATGGGTGGGTGGGTGTGCTCCCCCTCCTCTCATTCCCTGTGGAAATTAGGCCCTACGCCCCAAAATTTTGAAATGTTCCGGTAGTCACATAGCAACGAGCCAGACCCCTTTGGAATGTGTTGTACATAAAGTACAAGAAGTACAATGAACACCTAAAATCCATATTGTAGTTGAGAATCACCTCTAACCTTTATAAAACATCATAAACCACGTGATCTACATGCAGCGACTGACAGTTTTGGCGTTCGAAAACAATCGACCTTCGATCTGCTTATACGGACCTCGTGGGCATGATATATGATACCTACCCTCTGGAAGTTGACTAGGCTCCAGCTTAACATTCACGCTAAGGTACATAGAAAGTGCTACCTCTTTCTTACCAAGACCAAGACGTACGGACGAATTTTCTGAAGTGATTTTCAAGCTTCTGGAAAAGCGCCATTTTTACGGGTGAGATTTGTTGTATGAGTAACTATATATGCAAGCATTATTTGTCTCCGACTTTTCATGTTCATTGATGATTCAAATGACATATATGTATAATGGTTTGACTGTCATCATTTACTTCTTCCTTTTCTTTGGTGGTGGTATAGCTGCCACATTGTGTGGTGCAATGCTAACTAAGTGTTCTGCTACTATGCATTTTAACTGATGTACCTTGCCCTTTATGGCACTATACGCTCTAGCTAAATTGTTAAACTTAGCATGTACAGATTCAGCACCCTGCTCCCCAAGTAGGCCGAATCCAACATGAGTAGACCTTGCCCACTGCACAGCATGGTCCTCAACCATGTGCATCTTAATGGGTATTGTGCCCTTTGGAAAGTTTGTCCGAAAGAGCTCCATGAACTCCTGCACAGATTGTTCTGTTTAAAACACATTGTAATGACAACAGTGAACATATAGAAGAACGGATGTATTACCTACCTAGTTCATGGACTTGACCCTCATCTATGAAGTTTTGGTCATAAATTGAATGGCATTTTGCAAACTTTGAAAATGCATTTAAAAAAAATCATAGTCCTGGTTGCAACCATTTCAGATTGTTGAGGCAGGCTGCTTTCAGCCAATTTGCAAATAGCACTGCACAATGTGTTGATGTTAGGGAGCTAGAAGAGTGTTAATTAGTAGCACACATCTTGTGTTATTACCTCTGTTACCTTAAGAGTTTTGTGTACATGGTTACCAACAAAGGTGCCACCAAAGTATTGCTGCCGATGAACACCAATGGACTGTAAAGCCATGTCTAGCTCTTTGACAAAAGGGCCTTCATTTAAAGGAAACTCCCTTGTAACAACTGCAGTGCTAGCAGCTATCTTGGTTTCCTAAGGGTGCATATTAACTCTGATGCATCTTTATTTTCTCATTTTCTTACCAGTTGCTTTACAATTTTAGATGTATTGGCAGATTGGTGTAGTAGATCTGCAGTCAGTGGATTGGACTCTCCAATGAGCACAGCCATGTAAGTGGCCAACTGCTGTAAACTGATTCAGATTGCTTTGCTTCCTGTAGCTCAACTTTGTACTGGTGAAGCCTTTGCAACTCTTGGCTGTACAAAGAGTACCTAGACTGGTCCACTTCAGTGTGGTAGAAGGCTAGCTCCAAGTCTAGACTGTGGCAAAAATCTTCAAACAATTCAAAGAGCTTTGTAAAAATCCCCATAGTGATATGAAGGCCAGGTGGGCAGATCTATTTTAGTACAATGTAAATACATTAGCATGCATATCATGACTGAGTACCTGTTCAGTAGGGATGTCAAAGATGGGTTCACAGATGCAATTATAAAACTGTTGGGCTGTTTTCCTGACTCCACCTGATGCAAGATACTTTTGATGGTGAGTGTGGATTGAATGTAGGGATCTGGGTGGAGCATGGCCACGTGTTGAGAGAGGCGTTGCCATATTCTTGTTGGGGATTAAGCAATACAAGCATGGATATGATCCTGTTGTGTATGAAACATCACTGTGAGCTAATGATGGTGTACTATCCACATACCACAAGCTCCAGACAATCCATACATCGTGGATAGAAATTCGTAATCGCCACACAAAAAAACCTTGACTGTATACCCCCTAGGTTACATGTATGGATGCAATTCTCACACTTGAGCATCCTACTGTACAATAATGCTCACCTCCATGTCATTCCCTGCAGGTGTTCCACTTGCTCCTTGTATCGCTCAAGGGCTATATGCAAGTTGGTGTGCTATCATCAGCCTCAAAACAACAAAACACAACAAAACAACAAAACACACAGGTGTTGTTCACAGAGTTGGGAGCAGCAACATTGACGATCTGGAAGTTCATCTTGAATGTTCCGCTTCCTTTGTCCCCTCCCAGTTTTATCCATATCTCACTAGCTGGTATAACACCATTGTGCCAGGTCAGCCTGCCAGCGCTGTGCACAATATAAGGGTCATGTGGTGGTAATTAATGTTTGGTATAAACCATTACCGGTCATTCTCCTCCAATAGCTCAACAACCTTGAGGATCAAGTCAGGAATGAACACCAAAGGGGCTCCTCGAAACTCTTCTCCACCTGATGGTAGTGAGAAGGAAAATGGAGCAAGTTCTCCTTTTAGGTTTTCTCCAACTGCCTTCCTAGAAGCATGGCGCATTCTTTCCTCACATGCCAGGGAAATGTTTGATGCTTTCAGCCACCTGGGAAGACAGTTACATCACATTTGACAGTTAAGGTATGACTGCAATGCTTTATACCTTCGAAGTATTCGTATCTTGTTCCAGGGTATTGCTAAGCCTACTTTAATGGCTAGCACCTCTGCTGGTCCAATTTTTATCTCATCAGAGATGCCAGCCTCCTTTAGCAAGGCCCTCCGTTGTTCATCTCCTAGTGAGAGCACTTCATTCTGAAGGAGCACAGATGGCTGTCCACCACTAACAAACCTTCGAATGGCCTGCAACTCAGAGCATCTTGACTTGAGGGTTCTTGAACATACGGCTGTGGTTGAATTGTGAGGGTTTGTAATGCGCATGAATGTCACTGGCTAAACAGAGTGGTCAGAGCATAAGTGGTAAACATTGTGTGTTGTTGACATTGAATACACTTACTGTTCCCCCTGTACCAAGTTGGATGATCCCTTTTGAACTAGTGGAGATGGCCCTCTTCAGTAACCCAGCTGCGGCTTTTTCTTCACTAGCTGTGAGTGTCAGCACACACTCATGCTCTTCGTAAGCTCCAGCCCTCATGTCTCTACTACAGCTCACACAGTGTACCACAACATCCTTTAACAACAGTAGTACTAAGTGGGAAGCTGGCTGGAGGAGTGGCAGAACTATTGGCTGCTGCGAAAAACAGCAAGGACAGTGCACTGAGGCTGTTGTTACCACCCACTGTATTATACATTGGGCACATGCCAGTGTACTGCATGGCAGCTGTATCGGTTGAGCCAGGATGTCAACGCATAAAGGGCACTCCAGTTGGTTTAATACTGAAACAGACAGATTGTCTTTTGATAGTGGTGGTCTTGGAAAAGGATGCTCAGGTGAGATGATTGGACGGGGGGCTATGCTATTGATCCTTGAAATGATCATATATCAGGGGTTACACCTGGGATGCGGCCTCTGCCAGTAGTTGGTCTGGCCCCTTTAGGATTGCCACCTTTTGCACTGGCATGAAAGTGCTCACACATCTGTAGAGATGCATTTTTTAGTGACATGTTCCCCACGTACACCTTTTACCTTGCATTCCTGATTAGAATGCTTCTCCCACTGGAACAGAACAACAGCACTCCTGTGATGTACCTTATTCTTCGTGGCACTTATCACCCTGTCCATTGACAGTTTGCAACACTTACACATGCTTTCTGGATGTATGTGTAGGTCATCACCACTGGTGTCAATACCAAATGCTGTCTGCAGCTTTTCTGCTATTGCCTTGCACTGATATGCAATACTTTTTGTTTTAACCTTTGTCAAACGTTGTCCACACACCCTGCAATGTAGCTGCACTTGTTTCATGTGATATTCAGTTCCTATTTGTTGAAAACAATGCGCGTATATATGTCAACAATCATATTTTATTCATAAAAAACACCGAGGGATTTCGGGATTACAGAAAATTCGTCCAATCTTCAGGTACGTGCTAATTAGCATAACCATGTGTAATAATTGAGGAGACGGCAAGCTTACCTTCGGGACAACTTCCAGATGGCTGTCCTATGGATGTTTCTATGCACCCCTCCATTATGTCTTCCGCGTGGCCTTATGTAAACACGCTGCGCATAATGCATGCGTTTAATGTAGAGCATGCGTGACGAGTGTGTAATAGTCTACAGTCGTGTAGGACGCTATTTAATATATTATATGTCCATTTGCAACACACAGAAGAGTACCAACAACGTTGGAACATACATCAGACATAATTAGGTCTTTATCATTGTTTTTATTTCTATTACCGAATATTCCAATTATAAACCTAGTTTCCAGCCGGGCCGTGTACATCATATAGGATTGGAAACGAGTCACGTGAGCGCATCACTGGCTGTGGGCACTCCGCGTTCATCGTTAACAGGTTCGAAATCGTTCATATCTTCAGTTCGGTTGGTCTTGGTTCTTTTTATCTGCTCTGAAGCGCTTCACGTACGTAGGAGTATATCTGTACGCGTTTTAGGTGGGAAAAATATGACGGGCAACTTCGAAAATTAGAAAAAACTTTTTTTTTTCAGGACGCATCGCACTTGTGTACCTTCTGTGCGCGGGCTGTTGTGCGTATTGATCAGTTCGTCGTGTTTTGTTGTTGGTTAGTCCTATTTATATGTACTTGGCTACTTTTTTCGTCATTTTCTGATACATGTCACGCACAAAATACGCCTGGAGTGGGGATGGAGTCCATTAACTTCTGTACCTTCTGTGCGCAGGCAGTTGTGCGTATTGATCAGTTTGTCATGTTTTGTTGTTGCTTAGTCCTATTTGTATGTACTTGGCTACTTTTTTCGTCATTTTTTGATACATGTCACGCACATTATACGCCTGGAGTGGGGATGGAGTCCATTAACTTGTATACCTTCTGTGCGCGGGCAGTTGTGCGTATTGATCAGTTTGTCGTGTTTTTTTTTTTGGTTAGTCCTATTTGTATGTACTTGGCTACTTTTTTCGTCAATTTTTTGATACGAACCATTATTTCAGAATTTCTTCCAGCTGTGGCTCCCAAGTCATCCATCTTGAAGCATAGTTACTAGTACGGAATTCTTATAAGTGCTGTAACGAGGAGTGGAGGTGTCAATTGGTGTTGATTAGACTCAATCCCCTTACTATACTATCTATGGTTACATCGTTAACACCTACTGAGAGGTTCATATCTTCAGTTCTGTTGGTCTTGGTTCTTGTTATCTGCTCTGAAGCGCTTCACATACGTAGGAGAATATCTGTAAGCATTTTAGGTGGGAAAAATATGACGGCAACTTCAAATATTAGAAGAAAATTTTTTTTTCAGGACGCATTGCACTTGTGTACCTTCTGTGCGTGGGCTGTTGTGCGTTTTGATCAGTTTGTCGTGTTTTGTTTTTGGTTAGTCCTATTTGTATGTACTTGGCTACTTTTTTCGTCAATTTTTTTGATACGAACCATCATTTCAGAATTTCTTCCAGCTCTATGGCATCCATCTTGAAGCATACACAGCCAATAATCTATTATTGTAGCGACATTGATACGGTATTGTTACAAGATGTTATCATCATTGATACAGAGTAGTGTACAATCCTGTTTACAATGACTTCGGGCAAAGTTGATACAATCCCGATGCAGCAGTCTAGTAACAGCATTGATACCAACTTGTATCTTTTATGTATCAATACTGTAACAATATCGTTTATTCATCAATATTGTACCAAGCTGTTATTACTCAACCCTGTACCAGTATTGATAACCTTGTATCAGTATTGATAAGGCGGAAGTAATTAAATTCTGCTTAGAGATGTAGAGTACCTGTTGTAGCAATACATTTTGTTACTAAAGTCATGTATAAAATGCAGCTTTGTTTGAGACATCTGCGCTCTTTCAATCTGTATAGGCGTTGGCCCCTCTTCAAAGTGGCATGTTGCTGAGCGTTGGTGTACAAAGGAAACTGCTCTTCTCTGCAGCTGCTATGACTTTGTTTGACAGATCAAACAGGGTATACAGTCACAGTCATTGAGTACAGCTTCCTCACGGCTAGTAGTGAGAGGTTGAAAAGCCTGAATTAAACAGAATGCAGTTCCTTCTGTATTTTGGTTTCCAGGCTACACCAAACTTGACATTCTGCATGGGTCATTGAGTTTGTATCACAACAGCACTAACAACTGCTATATGTTTTACCTGACTGATGCTGTATAGAGTTCTACATATTCACCACAACAGACAATCTGTTTTGCCCAATGAGGAGACACATGGGAATGATGGTGGTGAACAGAATGATGAGGAGGCACGTGGGAATGATGGTGGTGAACAGAATGATGAGGAGACACGTGGGAATGATAGTGGTGAACAGAATGATGAGGAGACACATAGGAATGATGGTGGTGAACAGAATGATGAGGAGACACGTGGGAATGATGGTGGTGAACAGAATGATGAGGAGACACGTGGGAATGATGGTGGTGAACTGAATGATGAGGAGACATGTGGGAATGATGGTGGTGAACAGAATGATGAGGAGACACATGGGAATGATGGTGGTGAACAGAATGATAGGAGACATGTGGGAATGATGGTGGTGAACAGAATGATGAGGAGACACGTGGGAATGATGGTAGTGAACAGAATGATGAGGAGACACATGGGAATGATGGTGGTGAAGAGGAGACACATGGGAATGATGGTGGTGAACAGAATGATGAGGAGACACATGGGAATGATGGTGGTGAACAGAATGATGAAGAGACACGTGGGAATGATGGTGGTGAACAGAACGATGAGGAGACACGTGGGAATGATGGTGGTGAACAGAATGATGAGGAGACACATAGGAATGATGGTGGTGAACAGAATGACGAGGAGACACGTGGGAATGATGGTGGTGAACAGAATGATGAGGAGGCACGTGGGAATGATGGTGGTGAACAGAATGATGAGGAGGCACGTGGGAATGATGGTGGTGAACAGAATGATGAGGAGACATGTGGGAATGACCGCTTGGAAGCTAGCACCACATTCAAAAATGAATAAGCTTAGCATTCCTCGCGCGGCGCGCGTCATAAGCGCGAGTTAATAGTCGAGCTAGTCACTTCAATCATTTGTAAACGTAAGCAAACACAATATAAAACGTAGAAGTTGTGAGCTGTACCTGTAACCACAGGGTAGATGTGTACTACCTGCGCCAACCAAAGACTCAAGGCCACGCGCGGATCCTGAACACTGGACCAGCTAGGAGTATGGCCACAACTACTAAGTCTTACAAGCTGTTCCATGTACCCACCCACAGGGTAGGTGTGTACCTCCGCCAACCAGGGACCCAACGTCACGCGCGGATCCGGAACACTGGGGGTGTGACCACAACTAATAAGTAATTTTCAAGCTGACCAGTGGAGATGGGTGCCATTCTTGTGAGTTGCAAAGCACTTTGAGGCAGACTCTGAGCTGTTCCATGTACCCACAGGGTAGGTGTGTACCTGCGCCAACCAGGGACCCAACGTCACGCGCGGATCCGGAACACTGGGGGGTGTGACCACAACTACTAAGTACTTTCAAGCTCACTAGTGGAGATGGGTGCCATTCTTGTGAGTTGCAAAGCACTTTGAGGCAGACTCTGAGCTGTTCCATGTACCCACAGGGTAGGTGTGTACCTGCGCCAACCAGGGACCCAACGTCATGCGCGGATCTGGAACACTGGGGGTGTGACCACAACTACTAAGTACTTACAAGCTGACCAGTGGAGGTGAGTGCCATTCTTGTGAGTTGCAAAGCACTTTGAGGCAGACTCTGAGTTGTTCCATGTACCCACAGGGTAGGTGTGTACCTGCGCCAACCAGGGACCTAACGTCATGCAACAATCTGAACACTGGACCAACTAGGGATATGACAACAACTGATCAGCTGTCATGGACCTGGTCAAATAATCTTTTTAGCAGTTACTGTGTGTTTCTGGTTTCAAAACTTCCATTTATAATGTGAATAAAGACTATTTATTGTTACGTTGGTTGATCCAGGGCAAGTTTGTGTCTGTAATGAATGTACTTGTGTGTGAGAGTGTATGTTTGCGAGACTGAGTGATTGTTTATTGGTGGATGTACATCTGAGGAGTGGCTTGCTGTAGGTAACAGTTGTGACCTTGTTTGTATACATGTACAATGAGTTGTGCTATTGTTTCTCCTGGCAAAGAGTTGAGGAGTGGTCTTCACATCCACTAGTATCCCAGTTTATGAAAACATCTTAGTTCTTATAAGTGGGTGGAGCCTGTGTTTGGTCCTATATAAATGTAGTGACTTTAATAGCCCAGTGCAGTTGTACTTTTATGGAAGTCACTTTGTGATGGTAAGTTAACTTTAGCTTCAGTTTAGTTGTTTTATTAGATGTGCCCTTTTATAGCCACCTGTTAGACAAAAGCATAACTTTGAACCTGGTGCACTTGTAAAGTACATTGCTGACACAGGGGAGACACCTCCAAAAGATGCATCATGCAATGGACCTAGTGGTTACTGGTATTTAGCTGCACAAGTTTTGTCTGGAAAATCAAATCCACCCTTCACGTTTGTGGCAGCAGTTGCTTCATATTGGTACCACAACCGATCTGATTTATGTGTGCAAAAAAAAAGTGGTGCAAGTCATCATTATCAGGTATATAAAATTACTTGTTAAATGTAAATGTTTTATGTTTATGATGTAATGATGAAACACATGCATAGCTATATGTGTGTTATAATGTGGGTGTGTACACATATGTTATAATGAATATATATATATAGACCTGCACTAGAGACCAAGCAGTTCTGGTTACAGAGGGAAAGGTTGCTGTTCATGTACAGGAAGATACCAGTACTCATTTGGATGGAGAGATTAAGGAGGAAGGAGCTAATGATGTAGAGACTGTGGGTGAAGGACCAAGTAATAGTGAGCACCAAGATGGTGTGGATCAAGGACCTAGTGATGGTGTGGATGAAGGACCTAGTGATGGCGTGGATGAAGGGCCTAGTGATGGTGTGGATGAAGGACCTAGTGATGGTGCAGATGATGGGCCTAGTGATGGTGTGGATGATGGGTCTAGTGATGGTGTGGATGATGGGTCTAGTGATGGTGTGGATGAAGGACCTAGTGATGGTGTGGATGATGGGTCTAGTGATGGTGTGGATGATGGGTCTAGTGATGGTGTGGATGAAGGGTCTAGTGATGGCGTGGATGAAGGATCTAGTGATGGTGTGGATGATGGGTCTAGTGATGGTGTGGATGAAGGATAGTGTGGATGAAGGACCTAGTGATGGTGAGGAAAAAATACTACATTATCTCTATCTGACTGGAAGTACAAAGATTCTGAAGTATATATAATTTCAACAGGAATGCATTACATACATGTGTATGTAATGCATTATCCAGTCCAGAGCATCACCAAAGCAAGCAAACTGTTTTGACTGCGGAGCATTTCTTTGTTTTGTGAGGAGGCTGAAAAGTGTTGACCCCTTAACATGCATTTGAACATTTTTTTTAGGCTGCAAGACTAGAAGTGGAGGGTTTGGATCATGTACACACACAAGTAAGGATCTCAGCTTCATTACCAGTCAGTTGTAGGAAATAATGCCACGATTTCGAGCCCAGGTGGCTTATGAGCTGTCAGAAGGTACACTTTACCCACTGCAAACATTCAAAAAGGGCATCGATAATCCAGGTGATGAGCAGAGTTTGTACGAGGAATTGAAACAATTCCAAATCATTGTAACAAACACAAATCACATGAACAGTTGCATGAGTAAATTTATGCAAGGTATTATCCAATTTCAGAGATGAATTTGGGTGGTATTTACCAGTTGGATAAAGACACTGATGCAAGTTTCCAGGATGGGAGTGACAAGGAAGATGATGACACAAGTGTAGAAAGTGATAGCAGCGCAGTGTTGATGATACTGATCTTGCTGCTGGTGCTATTTTGGTTCCTGATTTCAAGAACAATCCTGACCAAGATGATATTTTTGCCACACCATGGGGGAAGGAACACTACCTTAAGTATTTTCCACGCCAAACCAGACCATTGATAGGTATTATGCCATAATGATGTCTTGAAGTTTTTGCAAATCCAATCCAATGTAAAGGCACTTTCCATTCAAAAGAACACTGATAAGACAAATATGTATGATTAAAGTCCACATTTTGGATCATAATACTATGAATGCTGTTTACTTCTAGCCATCAACGTGAATGATATTAATGGGGCTCAAAAAATCACGATTTGTGGGGCATATTGCAGGGTTGCCGAAGGCCAGCCGGCCTGTCAGGCCGGCCTGACAGGCCAGGGGCCTGGCCTGACCTGTCAGGCCAGGGGTCTAGCCTATCAGGCCGGACCACGCCCACCCTAAGCATCATGCAATATGTTAGGCGGGCTTCTCATTGAAAACTCAATCATCAACTATTATTACTTTTTATTGACGTCAAATGGTGCATACAAATCCTTCATTCCTAATTACATTTTTCAACTGCAATCATATTCAGTATACACAAGTATTATAATATCTTATTACGGAGGATTTGGTGCAACCAATAAATACGAAGTACTGAAATGACTTTACACATTCGCCAAATGCACGATTGCCATATAATTAATAACTGACAAAAAGCAGCAGAATTTCAAATACATTGTATACATGTGTAGCGACTGAGCAAGAGTGTACATAATATTGGCTTAATGCATTCGAAGCAGCCATGCATTATGCTTTAGCATAATTGATGCTTCCAGCCATTGGGGAAGTAGATTCCATCGTTGACACTCCTGGATCAACTTGGCTCTTGAAAATACACGTATTCCCTCAGATCGGGGTTAGGACAAGGTTTGAGGTGACGAGTGGAAGGCAGAGGAGTGTTTAAAGATGATGGACCATGCAGGAGAATTGTCGATCGACATAGCGGAGGCAAAATCACGTTGCATGCGTATCAATTAATTGAACACCGAATAATTTATAATTGATTGGCCTGACAGGTCGGCTTATCAGGCCAGGCAGTCAGGCCGGCCGGCCTCAGGCCAGACCCCTGGCTGGCCTACGGCAACCCTGGCATATTGGCAGCTCCAAAAAGTGAACGCAAACTGGCCACTTAAAAATTTGCTTGATGTGGTATGTGCCCAGCAATACTCCACGTGACAAAGATTTTATCAGGAGTTCCCGCATACTAAAGGCATATGAGATCGAGTACTACCTCATGGGACTTGAAAGTGGCGTAAAAAGGCAGCTTTCTTTGCTTCTATCCAGTGTGAACAAGCACATCGTATGGCCAGAGGTTAGTTGCCACGACAGTGAGTTGTACCATAGATGGTAACTTTCCTCAGATTATCACTGTTATATTGATGCGGACCTTTAAATTGTCGAGGCACGAAACAATAAAAAGTTACCTCAGTCACACGCTGCCTGCATGCATCGTGCGTTAATTTTATACAGTGTACTCATTCATACATCTATGAATACCAACCAAGGCTATGAATATAATTAGCCGTACGTAATCTAATTAGAGTGGAATGTGGTGCTGAGGAATGTGGTGCTGAGGAATGTGGTGCTTGCTAGCTTCCAAGCGGTGTGGGAATGATGGTGGTGAACAGAATGATGAAGAGACACATAGGAATGATGGTGGTGAACAGAATGATGAAGAGACACATAGGAATGATGGTGGTGAACAGAATGATGAAGAGACACGTGGGAATGATGGTGGTGAACAGAATGATGAAGAGGCACGTTGGAATGATGGTGGTGAACAGAATGATGAAGAGACACGTGGGAATGATGGTGGTGAACAGAATGATGAAGAGACACGTGGGAATGATGGTGGTGAACAGAATGATGAGAAGACACATGGGAATGATGTGCATGAGATTGAGACTACCAGTGCTCACAATGATGAAGAGCAAACTGCACTCATCATTACAGAGGAAGTTATGGATGCTGCTGCCACACTTGTTCAGCTATGTATCAGGGAATCAACAGTTTGTGAAGGAGCAAGAAACCCAACTGAAATCTTTGTGGAGGAAGTTCCGAGGAACTGATGACCAAGGTACATGATTTAATTGAAAAGAATAAATCCCTTAACCATCAGCTGCAAGATTGTGCATTTTTATTTAAGATAATGGAAGCAAATGATAATTTGACAGCATTTCATACAAGTTTACCATCTTGGGTGGTGTTCCTTCATGTATACATGTACACCGTGCCTTATGTTCCCCAAGGATGCTCCCTTTCTTCTATGGATGAACTATTTCTTACACTGGTCAAGCTAAGGCTTAATTTGATGCATAATGATCTTGCCTGTCATTTTCGAATTTCCGAAAGTACTGTTTCCCGTATTTTCCATAGGTGGCTAGATGTGCTGCATGACAAACTACAATTTTTACTTGTCTGGCCATCACAGGATACTATTAGGGAGAATATGTCACTGATATTTAAACAACTCTACCCCAGATGCAGATGCATAATTGATTGCTCTGAAATTTGCCATTACTCCTTGTGGTACAATTTCATTTCTGCATGTCGGATTGTTGGAGTGGTCGTGTTTCTGATAAGGTTCTAACACAGGAATCAGGAATTTTGGATTTATTAGAACCAGGGGACACAATTCTTGCTGACCATGGCTTCACTATTGATGAAGATGTCATTTTGCATGGAGCAAAATTGGAAATACCTGCTTTAACATGGGGGAAGAAGCAGCTATCCCAAGAAGAAGTTGAAAGGTCCAAGCAGCTATCCCAAGTTCACATTCATGTTGAAAGGTGTATATAGGATTATTGAGGAAAAAGTATACTATATTGAAAGGAACTTTACCAATATGTCTAGTAAAAAATAATGGTCATACTCATAAATCTACCATTGACAAAATGTTGATAGTTTGTAGTGCATTAACCAATTTACCTGCAAGTATTGTACCTGAATAACATGTCAGTCATTCCAATATTATTAATTTTATTTTGCGTAACATAGCTTCATGTGCATGCACTCCAGCATTTGGCTTGTATAACTTGATAAGATTTAATCGATTTGATTGACACAATCTGCACAGTACCATTCACCTTGCGGAATGCAATCTAGACCAACACAACCAACATGAAACCACTCATAAGGACAATCTTTGTTGTCACATCCAATCATAAGTCCCTCTTCCACATTGCGGCAAATGCAGTACAGCTGTTCAACTTGCTGCTGCTGGTCTCATCAACTATGCTTGTAGTGTTAGGACACAAGATCTGAGGGAGTATCACCTTCATGTAGAAAAGGTCTAGCTTGGGCTGTATTTCGTCCCACACCATTGGATCTCTTGTGATTCTTTCAAGATGCATGCCACAAGTAGTCCAGCATACAAAATCACAATATGGTCTGTCACAAATAGCCAGCTGACCCTGTATTTGGTAATAATATGCATGTGTTGTTGAAAGCTTTATACCTCCTTCACTGTGTTCTAAATAGAAGTTGGCTGTGTCAACTGCAGCTGCAGGATCACTGTCTTGTATGCTGTATGGACATTTAATCTCTATCACACCCTTACCACAGCAGGTGCATGATATAAGTCCATCTGGTGAAGCTCCCAAATGTGGGTAGAGAGGATGCACAAATAGGCCAGCTTGTTCTACCTTGAAATTCACATGAGTCTTCTTCATTTTCTGCCTGTACTCTTCGCGGGCACAAGGCTCTTTCTCCAACCCCCAACCAAGAGCAGGAATTCCCCTTCTAGCAGAATTCTGTTCTTTGAGAATCCCTTCAACAAATGACTGTGATGGAGACGAAATACTTGTATGGCATACAGCACTGAATTTGGATGCTGTAATCCGACCCTTTTGATGTGAAAACCATAATACAGATTGCGTCTGCAGCTTTGTACACTTCTCTAAGTAGTCTGCTTCTCCTTGCGTTATCTTTAGACCCTCTCTGAAAATGCGATCACACTCTATCTCTAGCTCATCCTTGCTGATTGTACTGTATCTTGGTTGAAGCAAGTTCATGATTAAGTCTGGTAGCTTCTTAACAGCCGGTGTTAAAGGGGGAGGAGCAGGCACTAGTGGTTGTAGTTGGGTTAAAATAGCAGATTTCAGCATCATTGCCTTCAACCCTTTGAAGAACATTTTCTGGTCTTGCGAGAATGGCTGCCGCCATTTCGAATTGGTGGCCAATATTGGGCTGGTATCATTGGCAGGTTGAGGTGCAACATGAAGCTTTGGCCATTTGAATTGGATGTCAGCAATACGAGCAGGCTGGTGCTAAATGATAAATATACAAGCATTGACATAGGCTTGAAATACAATAGATTTGCAGTTATACCTTTGTAGTAAACACTTCATTCCATTGACAAGAGCTGGATGTAATAGCCATTACGTGTAGCAGCTTCTACTTTGAATAGGATGGCAGCAACATGGGAACACCCTTCACCTAAGCTGATACAAAAGAAATATCATACACATAATACATTTGATTTCATAATGATTACATGTATACTACATGTAATCATTATGAAATCACACCCAGCCATAATGGTACAGTGGGGTGCCACTATATCTCCAGATTTCTTGGTCGCTACCTAAGAGCTGTGAGCATTTTCTGGATTTCTCATGCTTGGGTTCACGAGAGCCTTCGGTATTACACACTCACTTGTGTTTCTTAGATCCCACATCTCAACAGTGCGAACAAATCCACTTGTGAAATAGTTGCTAGTTGTACGCATCCAATTGCTTCCACTGCAGCATTTGCTGGCGTGTGTAGACTCCAGGGCGATCAACAAAGTAGCAAAAGATACGGCCATATTCAATAGGTGGCCAATGAGACATATCCTTCACAAAGTTGATCGGGTTAGCAACAGTGTAGGGGTCGTCCGCCAAGGATAAGTCTAGAAGACGAAGCTTATCCATGTATCTTTGCTGGCCGATAGCATTCAAAGAACTAAAGTAATCTATCTTACATGCACATAACTACAAAAACACGTGCTTTTTCCCAATGCCCACAGTTGAATCTTTCCCACCAGTCTAACGCGATGTAATGTGATTACATTCCTTCACACCTTTCTGTGGATACAATCTATTGGTATAAGAAAATAGGCTGCGCTCCACAGCGCTCCTGTGTTTGTCGAAGATAAACTTGTTGAAAGTGTGGACAAATTTGTATACTCGCTAATTTTGTCACAGTGTACAATCAACGGGCTTGTACTTTGCACATTGTGCCCTAATGTGTGCGTTTGGAACATGATCAAGTTTTCTGTTTTCTTAGAGAGATTGCATCAGGTGAAACAACTGGAATGACTTGTAAGAATACGTACATTGCCTACATCTTAGCATGTTTGAGTATGGATTATTGCCTATATATCACCTGTGCTTAGTTATTAGAACCATACGTTCCTACTATGAATACCCTGCCATCAACTCCAAAATACAGTATGCCGAATTCAGACCCTCTGTCTATGCATGCAATGCATTTGTTTCACATGAACTCATTAACAACTGACACTGTGTAAATTTGAGACCAAAGAGACTTTGTCTGAAAAAAGATAGATAGAGCCATGATCAATTGATCTAATGATGAACTTCATGTGTTGGTGTCTTACATGATGCTTTACACTGATGTCACATCTTGGGCTGCTCACAGTGATACTAGATTATGGAATGGTGCAAGAGTGTTCATTCAGCAGCTGTTCCATACATCTTACTGTCACTCAGGTAAGCAAAATGCACACAGTAAGTTGATACATACACCTTTCACCTCACATTTAGGTGCATGCTGCATGTATAGAACACAGGCCACAAAGATTCTTCCTAAATGTTTTACGTCTCCACATGAATTTTCATAAACCATCTGAGACTATGGTGTTGCCTGTAGTTTCTTCTTCAATGCATTCCTTCTACAACAGTCTCACTATGCAACCCTCATATAACATGTTCCATCAATGACAACAGAAGAAACTGTCAGTTACTGCCAGCAAGCATTAATGTCATTGAAAGTTGATCAAGAAGAGCAGCTGGAGGTTCTTTCTCATCTTTTGGTGCAATATGATATCTATTCCATGTGATTTCTTGGAACTGGCATTGTGGGGTATGATCCATCTCAAAAGAATCTGCTGCACAAATGTGATTTATACTTTGGCTACGGCTGTTGGAACTATGTGAAGTGATGGTTTAGATTCTCTTCTTCCAACCAAGAGAATGCCATTCGGTTTAATTGAACATGCAGTAAAATTATTTACTGCCACTTTTGTGCAAAATGTAGCGATGTGCTCTACTCCTGATTAATTTATTTCCAGGTTAAATGTCACCAAGACTACAGATATTGGCTTCAGACAATGTACACCCTTTTTGGTACGAAGGGGGCAAAGATCTTTTGTGAACCACTGTGGAGCCATGAACCAATTATGCAATCTGGTGATGGTGTAGCCGTGAATGTTTCAATGAGTCCAATTTATGTGCATGAAATTTCACCTTTCACATTAATGTATGCATGTGGTGACCATGTTCTTCGTGTATATACATGCAGGCAGTGATAAATGTTACTGAGCGTACCATTAGAAGGGACGTAATGGAAAGTGGATTGACAACAGGACCAGAAATACAGGTTAGATATTTACATGTAATACATCTGAATGATAGCAACTGTAAAATGAGGTACATATTGCACATGCTGCATAGTTTGCTGTCTTAGAGTTACTGGATTGAATCTGAATGCATGGTGGTGGATAAAAGGTGATGGTGTGGATGTGGTGAAGGGACTGTGATAGTCAGTTAAAGGACAATGGGCAGAAGATCTGGATCTGAATAATGGGAGAGTGCAAAAATACTCTGAAAATTATGAAAATGCTTAAGTGGCTGGAAGGAATTGGTCTTCATCAGTGGAAGTTTACATGCACTTTTGGAGGATTTGAAAGTTGCTGATAATGATCTGTTGAGAGATCTAGAGTTCATCAATACTGGTAAATGTTGGTTCTGTAGTTATTTGTGTATAGCTTCACTGTTCTCACTTTCATCCTACAGAGTTGGTGAATACTAACAACAAGTACGAGGAAGAGCTGAAGGGTGGACATGCACCTGATCAGACAATGTTTTCTCTTTCATGGGACATAGAAGAACTAAATCTTCTGAATTATGATGAAAGAACGCTTCATGGTGAAATTGCCACCATTTAAATTGGCAGATTCACAGCATGATATTAAACCTTCCATAAATGCTTACATCTATTAGGAAGAGGTTACATGATGTAATGACAAAACTTATTGGCGCACAACTCACATGTTTGTATTATGATTAGCTCAGAGCAATGCAACCAAAAACGCTATGCAATGCCAGTGCAATGTGTTCCTTATGCAGGGCTCAAGTAGAATGAGATCCGACAACTAGCTTAAAGATGTACTTTGCCTTCCGCAATCATCGTCATGATGACCTGTGTATTACGCGGTATATGTGTTCCTGTTCAGTCAGTTCGCTTTCTACCATCTGTAAAATCTCAGCAGCATTTATAGCCCTCATAGGGACCCCAAGCGCACTTGCCAGCTGTCGCAAGTAGCTTGTTGTCAGCCTTCTGGGGAAAACGTCACCTCTCTGTGATCTGTCTCTGGCTCGTTGTCACCTACTATTTTGCCCTCCGCCATTCCTTTCACCTTGCCGTACTCAAATACTGTACTCTCCGTCTTGTCTTGCAGTAGTTTCCGCAACCATTGATTCCACAGATGCGTACGAGTATCAGTCTCAGTGGTGACCTCCACTGTAATCCCCCACTCGCCAGTCACACCCCAAAAAATCTTACGTTCTGCATATCTAGTTGTTTATTCAAATGTGATTTCTTTCACTTTAAACATTAGATTGAAGAATTCAAGGGTTTCTTTTTTTGGTGGTGTATGTGCACATGGGTGCATGTGTACAGGTTTGTTTGGAGTGTGTGCTGTATGTGCGTGTATGTATTTACATATGAGTGATGTGTGCGTGTACCAGTAGTGTGAACACGTGTGTATGTGTATGTATATTACGAAGTGTGTGAAAGATGAATGTTTTTGTACAGAGTGGTTTATGTGTGAAGTATGTGCAAGTATGGGATGCAGTTGTGTGTATGTGGTGTGTATACATATTTACAAGATTGTGGATTGCATGTGTGCGTGTTTACATATGAGTGTTGAAGAATGTTTTATCAAATTGTGGTTATCAGCCATCATTGCACATGTACTGTGTACACCCTTCTGGGATCTTGGATTGTGGGGTGTGGTTCAGCTTTCCATTGTTCATCTTCACACCCACCTTAGTAAGGTGGGTGTGAAGATGAACAACACACACACTCATGTTTGAATATACATATGCACACACATATGCACACACACACAGGTCAACTTTACATCCACACAGATGTTGGGCAAATGAGCTCCAGGCATCAGGTTTGGTTTCTTGCACACAGCATGTACTAATTAGTTGTTTAATGTACTAATTAGTTGTTTAATAAAACAACTGCAATCTTATGTGTATGTGCTTTCTTTTCTTCAGTTGTCACTAGTACATAGTGACACATCTCATACTGAAGCAGTACATTTAGGGATGTATGGACTGGGGCCTTGAGGATAGTGACTGGTGGGCACTACAAAGAACATTATTCCACAAATCTGTTCTAGATTGCCAAATGTCCACACACACTGGACCTAGTTATTAGTGTCATGTCATGTCTATAGAGGTGAGGAGCTTGTCATATTTTCTCCTGCACTGAATTGAGTCCGTTCTCTTCACCAGCATCCGTATGAAATGGCTGAAGAATAGGAAATATGTTATAGACACATACATGTATTGAACAATGTTGTGTCTTTTGTGCATGTGTGCAAAGTAGCGTCTGTACGTGTGTCTCTAAGCCAAAGCCAACATCCCTTCCCTCTGATTAAGATACTGTCCCATGTATGTCACTCCGATGTGCCATTAATAACATGCATTTCAATCTGCTTGCAATGCGTGCAGAACACGCCCCCGGGGCAGTCGAGAACTTCGTTACTGTCACTGGCAGCACTTGGTAAACACAAAGGAGGTTGAGATGCTATTCGGTCTTAATAAGACCAAATGGAATCATCTCAACCTATCTCACCCCCGCACGTTGCATGCTTGCTGGGAGTACGAGGGTATAACTCACTTTAATTGTATTCGTTTCAAAATCCGCACCAGGGTCCAATTGAGGAGCGGGTGAATGATATTGAAAGTTGCAGCTTTCTTCTTCGGGAATGATCCACACACAATGATCTTGCTCAGTATCATTGATCGATGGTTTTAGATTATTAGCACGGCATCGTCTTTTCATGCAGAGCGCTAATATAAATAGAGTCAAAATCCCAAGTACCCCTCCTGCTAGCGATAGCCATGTTGATGAGCTCGAGACAGCTGTGTAGTCATGGAACCAGCCTGCAAATGACAGTGATATAGTACTCTTTATACCCTGACGTTCCACGAGTGAGATAGTACTTTATTTATACCCTGACGTTAGACGGCATATGACAGTGAGATAGTACTTTATTAAGAGCCTGACGTTCCACGGCATATGACAGTGTGGCGTGTCGACGAGTAGTGTCGAGGAGGTTTATTATCACATTCAAACTTATACACGCCAAAGCAAAATTACATAGCCCCCACACCCTTGTCACGCATGCGCATCTAGAGACTATATTGTCACTCTCGTTCTCAGACTTCTAAAATGCAATGGCTGAGCGACAGAATAATATACTCTGCTGAGATAGTACTTTATTTATACCCTGATGTTCCACGGCGCCATACATACTGGAACGAGACTACCACCACAGCGCAGATATTATAGTCCTGCCCATGGGGGCAAATCACAAATCGTGTGACTCTTTTAACATACGGTAATTCAACATGAATCACATCAACCAGAACAACTATAGCCCACTCTTTAACTTTTCAATACTGAGTTCGTCTTTATAGCCTGACGTTCCACGGTATGGAACGCCGTAGCCGTCAAAAATCGGGTAAATGTATTACGGTTAAAAAAAAATTTCTTTTTTATTTAATTTTATTTTAGTTTATTATTATATATATATTATTTATTTTATTTTTATTTTATTATCGTAAGAAGGATTTCAAAATTACGGATGGAATACAAAGGGTATACGGTTGTAATGATCGCTTGTTACGCCGTTCGTGGCTGTAGAAACGGAGCGGTAACGAGTTCTGGGAACGTCCGTCCATTGCCTCGATCGTTTGCCTAGTTACGCGAAACACCGCACAGCGGTTGAATCTTTAGTCATGCTGAACGTACGGAAGTGCCTCTTGGTGACCCCAACCCCTAACAAATTATGGGCGTTATGGGTGGAGGTGAAATCGTCTGGGAGGCCTGAAGAAAAGGTTTTCTCCTTCCCCCTAGCTTCCCTGGTGTTAGAAGTACACTACTTTGTTCGCCACGCTGTGCAATAAAACCTAGATCGCCACGCCCGCTACTCATGACCAGGCTATAAATCTGGTGGGGCCAGAATCACCTGTACACTTACAGTATTTCATGCCGTGAATACAACCACAGCCTATTGGACCATGCACATCTTGGAGGATTAAAAGGGGATACGTATGTTAATGATCGCTCGCGCACATCTGCCGGGGCTTCAATAGAACGTTTTTTCTATCGAGTTGGAAGCTGCTGTAAGAGAGGAGGGGGTGCCCATGGTAAGAATTCTATCTCTCTCCTAGACGATGTTTAGGGTTTACCTCCCATAACTCACACTCTTCTGCATGACTTAAGAGTTCAACTTTTGTGCGGTCTACGTAAGGCAGATGATCGGGGCAATGTTGCGTAGGAAGCCCGCCACTTAGTTTAATAGCCTATGATTATATAAACCTGCATGTGTAAAACTCAAACTTTGCATTTTGAACAACCGAAATATATACTTCATCTAATCTGCGACTTGGAGGTTATGAGAAAATATAGGAAGAATGTTTGCTCCCGTCACATGCCTTACATTGTTATTGCTACCCTCACCCACTTGACCATCACATTTGTGCCAGCATCTATTCATACGACAAGACAGCCATAACACAGAAAAGGGGCAACTGAATGTCACATGACACCATTGAATGTTTCCCTCTCCACTGCAGCATAACCTGCCTGCTGTCCAGCACCATGTTCCACTTCAGATCTCCGGCAGTTACTTCAGTCTGCAGTCCAGTCGACTTACACAACTTTCCTCTTTATTGATGTGCACAAGTGCCCTAAACACCTTGTCGTGTGACTCAATAATCAGCTTACCCATGCAAAAGTAACGCTCCATAACCATAATCCCCACATGCCAATCTTATCTTGTTCTCCCCACTACCAGCATAGCACCCTCCCTAAACTGATCTGTTTTATATGCTCAACACACCAACCCCTCTGCCTCTGCCCACAGCTTCCATATCTGGAATGCTCCATTGTACTTCCTAGTAGTACTGTCAGCCTTTCCACTGAGCAGTGTATCAGGGACCTCCAGTTCCAGATGATGCAACTCCGTATTCTTCAAATTCGCAAACTGAGACCACATGCCAGCTGCTAACAGATCTGCCATAGAAAACAAGCAACGACACAGATATTAATCAACCTGACTGCAGGTGCACCAGTCATAATGCAGTTCCCATTGAAATAATTTTACTATAAGCAATGTGTTTGGCTCTGAAGCTACTGGAATACAGTGATGCCTTTAGCAACAAAACTAATGCATCCAGTTTTTTGTGCAGGACAGATAGACACACCCTTCCATCCTGAATCTCAAACCACGTTACACAATAATGCGAAGGTGTTGAAACTGACAAAACATCATATACCACAAACCCTGTACTTTGCAACAAGTTCTTAACTCACCAGCTAGCTATTTTGGCACCCTCCTTACCCTTTACACATCATAACCCTAACCCTAACCCTAAGCAACACAAACTCATCATCTGACAATTGGATATCATCTTCTCCACCATATGAACAACATGGAAATAGCCACTAATTTGTCCATTAAGATGTATCATTGCTTCAAAAAGGACCTAACAATTTGGCAATGGCCTGAAAATTTTAATCATGAGTAGTATAGGTAGCATTTTATTGTATTGAGATATATCTTATAACACCAATACAAAGCATATTCAAACAACCAGGAAAAGTGTTGAACCTTTTGCAGAATCATTATTATGTAATAAATGAGCAAATACATGTTGCCTGTCATACTTTTTGCAATGACTGACATGAATTTATAACTCATCAATGGGGCAAACACCTCTACATCTCAGACATTCTTCAGTCCCAAATTACAACAGATCCAGAGAGATTTATGATAACCAAAAAGATCATTCAATAAAAGTCTATAAAAAACTACAAATTTAAAGTGAAAATCATTTCATAGACAAATACCAAATCCATGCAAATTCTTGATAACTTCTTGTTGGAAGAGAGTGCATTGATACATCATTTCATATAACTTCTTTCTTATTTTGCTCTAAAGCTCAAGTAGTTAGTGGTGCTCACAACTGCAATGGAAGGAACAACTGTATATTTCTACAAGCATATACTTGGGACATTAAATGAGGATGCAAGCAAACATTGTTAACAGCATGTTTTGTGGGAGGGAAATACAGAGCAAGAATGATATCTATGCATGCTGACAATTCTGCTTACATTTGTACTATATATGCACATGTACATGTATAATAGAGTGGCACTGAAGCATACAATACGTATATGTACGAAGCCCAAAGTTTTTGATTTTCGTGTCAGTAAACCAGACGATGACAGATTTAAACAAAACTCACAGATATTCTCGCCATTTCAACTCGCATAATCCAAACCAAATAAGATTCCAAGTATTCAAATGGTTTTGAATGACCATTCAAATCATTAAAATGAAGAATGATTATAGAGAATTAGTAAAAGTCATGAATATATTTATCATTCATATGTTTAAATCATTATGCGTGATAAATGTAGCCAAATGCCTATTTCAAGCTGCGAATAAATTCATCCTTGATTACAAATAGCAGATTGGCATCAACCACCATAATTGGAAGCATTTCTGAGTGTTGTCATTCATTTTGCACCCAAAATACAGTCGCTATGATGAATTAGAGACAATTTCCCTTAGGAAATAATGTCACCACAACAAAATTACAATATTTCCTGTGACACCAGTCCTTAGGCATGGCCCCAAGATTACTTTGGCCAATTGTGGCAGTACAGTTAAAATCAAAGGCTACAGTTATTCTACTTACATTAATAACCTTCTCTTCCATAGCTATGAATGGATCTACATGTATCTGAAATGCTAGAACATTCAGCATTGACAGAAAGCTCTCCCAAAAAAAAGTCGCCTAAACATTAGGCATCAATTGATACTCATCATTACACATTTGTTTCACCTTCAAAGGTTTCATCATCATTAGAAGCATTTCAGTGTTGTCATTCATTTTGCACCCAAATCCCTTGCATTTTCATACCAAGGAATTTAGTACAGGTTATCAGTTCATTTCAATGAGAATTGTAAATGAGAGCAGGCACTAATCATTAAGTGTTAAGAAAGATATGATACATTATGGTGAAGAAATACAAGATGCTATGTTCTCAAAGTATAAAATTGGTGGTTACATTTTTCGTAAACTTTGAAGAACACACTACATGGTTATTGTGGTACATACACAACTATTCAGTGTGAAACCTACATGTATTGTAATTACACAGGTTACAGCCGGTATGCATAAACACAATTTTTGCTAGTATTGGCATTAAAAACATATTGAACCCTGTAATGATCGATCGTCCCATGTATGGGTCTCTGGTATGAGTAATTCTTAACTCTTATAATATGTCTTTCTATTTGCCCATGACTACCAGTCCTCAATTAGGACTATTTTGAACATGGGATGATCAATTTGTACAACAAGTGGCATGGTATACACATATCCCAAAGTCTTGACTTGTTGATTGTAACAGTTCAGGCACAAAAGAGGTGGGCAATGAAAATGTGGAAGATCTGCACCTGTGCTGTATGTGCCGGAGACAAAACAATCAAACCAAGGTAGGTGTTCATTTTAAATTGTGACACTGATGGTAATGTAATTTTCCAAAGGAACTGCAATTTAGCTAAAAGCACTAAAGTGACTTTGTACTGGTTTACAAGGAACTGTGGTGGCAATATAGTCTTCATGCTATGATTATGAACGTCCGCTAGCACTATCAGGTGTCTGTGTTTGTCTAGGAGGGCAAGAAATTAGACAAATGTCTGCTAAGTAGGGTCATCCATCCCTTGGTGGCCATTCACGAAGTCCCTACCAGCAGCCAGGTTACCATCCAAAGAGAATGACCCTCATCATGCCTAATACCATTCATGTGTATGAGAGTTCGAACACTCCAGAAATCTCTGCTCGGCTGGATTATTTAGCAGAGTATGTATGCAGACATTTAAAAAATAAATATTTTTCTTAGTGCAGAAAGTCTTACTGGTTGAATCATTCAACCATCAAATATTAACCTATCTGCTGAAAAGGATACCAATTGTCAGCAGTATGCACACGTTTGCAAAGCTTACCACCTCCCCTTTTCAATGTCCTTGTTGCCAAAATGTATTGGCTCATAAAGAACATCTCGCAATCAAATCCCTCTAATAAAATCCAACCATTTAGGCCACTGCAGGAAGATAATCTTTTCATCATCTTTTCATCCATAGGTAACACACCAGCACCGCCACACATAATGATCAGGGTGTGCAAAACAGTATCTTACATTTTTAGGTACAGCATAAGAATGACAAGAGGAGCCCTTGTTACATACAATGGTATGTAACGGTTGACATGTTTTCTGCTTGCGAACGAGACTGCAATTATGCATTTCAATTAAGGAGAAAGCCATCATACTGATGAAAAGCTTACATTTAGAGAAAGCAGAGATTGGGTTACATCTTAATTAAAGGACTTACCAAATCAAATGCAACATAACCTAACCCAAATCCTGAAAAAGGCCAACAAAAAATTGCAATGATTAAACATGCCAAGATGCAGCACAAAATGAATTGTAAAAAATGTATCCAGTCTCATCCTCAAAAGATTGTTTTGGTTACATTAGATTACAAAACATCACACTTAGGCATCCCTGTCACATCACCCCACAAGTGCCTTGATGCCTCGGAGAAGCCCACCTTGATTGACATAAAAACCATTGTTCTTGCCATTGTACACTGTTGCATGTAGCTCCGAGCTCATTTTCTTACCCGAGACTGCAAGGGTGGTCCTACCCAGTGGCAAAGAAGTACAGGAACATATGGAGGTGGCCAGAGGGAATTCTTGCAGTATCCAGAAGGTGGACATGAGGCCCAAGGCCTGCAGCAGTTACCTTGGAAAATGAACACAGAACTTGCAGCAGATCTGTTCAATTCTATTCTCAACTGAGCATGCTTATCAGTGTGCAATTCAGTCCTGTCAGTCTGAACAGAAATTCAGCTAGTTCAGTTTCGTGTTGCTTATTTTGTCATCAATAAATAAGTGCATGTATTGCTCTTGCTTTTTGGGAAGCCTTGCACAAAATGCCAAGCCCTCCTGACTCAATCATGCTCTTCCTCTTGACTTTGTTGCATGTCTCTAATTCTAAGCATAACAGATAAACCTTTTAAAAATACCAAGTATGCACACAGGTTTATACAATAATCTGCAGGACTTGATCAATCACTTTGATTCATGCATAAGTATGAAACATATGCAATCTCTAACCCAAGGACGACAAATGCATGAGTTGCACAATTGCCAAACAATTTTTCAGAGTTCTTACAAACCCAGACAATAGCAAAACTCTTACAACCTCTAGTGCCTTTTGCAGCCACAATGACATGATAGAAACTACATAATAAGCAAAGCACGTAGAATGATATAGACATATGCATCTGCAGATAAGGGACAAAGGAACCATTGTACCATTGTACACGGTCCCAGAATGAACAGATGCAGTGCAGCACTGATGGATGGCATTATAGCTATTACAAAGTTTCTGCTTAAGGTGCTATACAAAGATGATAATGTGCTATTGCAATGGCATCGATGGCAGTAGTAGGACCACAGTACTGAGGGTGTACATTGACAAGTGAGAAGTCTCATTAGGCTGACTCATAACACAATCATTGTCTTCCTTGTATGGGGTTTCCAATATGTACAAGCTCAGGATAGGTGGCACAAATGCGTAAAACAATAGGGTTTCACACTACAGTGTATAAAACATTGCTCATTAACTTTATGTATAATTGAATCAAAAGAAAATAATCATAATTACACAGTATTGCTTTGTTATTGTTGTCATTTGTTACAGATGGCAGAGGAATACAAATAATCCCAGCTTAGAATGCAACAACCCTCCCTGCTGCTTTCCTTTCTTTAAGCTGCATTATGAGAACGGAAGAAATGCCAGCCACACAGTGAGGCTGTTAGGACACTGAGCCCTGCACTGGTGTCTTATATGGAGAAAAGCCACAGTGTGAACAACTTATCACAGATCGCTCAGTAGTTTTGTGAGGTTTTTTTCAGTTTTGTGCTGTTTATCATTCATTACAATCAAAGCCAAGAATGTTAAAAGACCACCTCTGCAAAGACCACATCTGATCTGATGATACCTCAAAAACTGCATTTATCATTTCCAGCTCTAGCACCATCAGCATAATGCAACAGCACCTGCAAATAAAACCGCAGGCCAGGATTCAGTGAAGCAAAGCACAGTGGGCAGAAGTGGTCAAGTGTGCAATGGTTCATCAGAAAGGATCTGCTGATGAAGTCCTATCAACTTCATTTGGTGCAGGCACTGAATCTTGCTGACAGTGACAACAGGATAAAGTGGGCTGAGAACTTTCTTCAGGCAATTGTGGATTTGACATACCAAGAGTATTTTTTATGGTCTGATGAAGCCACATTTTACTGTAAACAAGTTCAATGCTATTATTTGGGCCAAAGAACCCTCATGTGTGTACATTGAAAAGACCAATCACAACAAGGCTATGGGTCAATGAAAAAACATATTATTGGCTAATTCTCATGGCAGTGTGAATGTAGATGTTTACTTCCAGGTAATTTTAAAAATACATATGATATCGCTGTATTCTTCATACAATTTGGTTTAATTTGACCTACGTGTTTCGTGAATGGTCTACTCTGGAGGGAGGGGGGGGGGGGGGGGGGGATGTTTTGATCGTCAAGATGTGAGATGTGTGTGGTCCAATAGGCTAGCTGTGGTGTGGTCGTATTCACGGCATGAAATACTGTAAGTGTGATTCTGGCCCCACCAGATTTATAGCCCGGTCATGAGTAGCGGGCGTAGTGTACTTCTAACACCAGGGAAGCTAGGGGGAAGGAGAGAACCTTTTCATCAGGCCTCCCAGACGATTTCACCTCCACCCATAACGCCCATAATTTGTTAGGGGTTGGGGTCACCAAGAGGCACTTCCGTACGTTCAGCATGACTAAAGATTCGACCGCTGTGCGGTGTTTCGCGTAACTAGGCAAACGATCGAGGCAATGGACGGACGTTCCCAGAACTCGTTACCGCTCCGTTTCTACAGCCACGAACGGCGTAACAAGCGATCATTACAACCGTATACCCTTTGTATTCCATCCGTAATTTTGAAATCCTTCTTACGATAATAAAATAAAAATAAAATAAATAATATATATAATTATAATAATAAAATAAAATAAAATTAAATAAAAAAAGGAAATTTTTTTTAACCGTAATACATTTACCCGATTTTTGACGGCTACGGCGTTCCATACCACGGCACACTTATTATAGTATAACCATGATCTCGGTCCGTCAAGACGTATATTAGGTTTACATTTCCGATCACTGCATGCAGCCTTTCTGGCGTTGACGGAAAAGCTATAATTAAAAAAGCACTCACCTGACGGTGGCTCTGCATTCGTAACCTGCTTGGATCCAACTGAAGCACAAAGAGAATCCATCAAAAAAAAAAAATAATAATAATAAATAAAAAAAATCCCGCACAACTCATTATCTATGCCATACCTATTGACACATCAATCGCACGTGACCTAAATTATAAAAACAGTTTTGTAATTATAATAATCAAGTGGCAGCAACGTAAACAACTCCATGGACCAAGAGCGCGTTTCTGTATATATTTGGTATGTGTAGGATTGGGCTGAAACCACGACCACCACGACCATTCGTACTCCCTACATCCATTCAGCAGCCACTTTAATTCTGATGGTGTGCCGTGCTGTAAATGTAACGGAAGCAATGCCCGATGTAATGGTTGTTCGTGCGCTAGGAAGAAGGCTGCGTGTTTAGACTACTATCCATGTCGTCGCGGGAAGTGTATGAGCATAATTACATCACCCCACTGAGGCTTTATCAGCCTCAGCGCCACCACCTTATTCTTCTCATCGGAACCGCTTCCTTCTGACAATCTGTCTCCAGATTCCTCATAATCACAGCTTCACTCTCAGCTAACATATTTCACAGCAGCTGCCCGCAATACCACCGCTGCCTCATGCACATTCACAGCAGCTGACCACAATTCTCATGTCTTCGCGTCGGCTTTCACCACCCGTATTGACGCAGCGCTCCCCGTCGAGCCATCTTTCTCCACGCCCTCAACAGCCCCCATCTCCAATTACGTCTCATCAGCAGCAACTACATTTATCCTTGGTCCCCCCAAAACAGACTCTAACCCTGTCTAATCACGAGCTTTCATTACTAGGCTCCTTCCTCCACTTCACACCAGGCTTCTTCCTCCACCTCACACCAGGCTCCTTCCTCCACTTCACACCAGACTCCTTCCTCCACCTCACACCAGGCTCCTTCTTCTACCTCACACCAGTCCTCTTCCTCAGGACTTTCAACGTTCAGGACGCAATATATTGTTGAGGGCTGCCCTGCGCGTATAGCTCCATCGATGTGGCACAACCACATGACCCTCCACGCCAATGGTGCTCTCCCCGGGAGTGTACCGTCAGAATGCAGGCTGAGGGACCAATATATGTTTGTTTGTCCTAGCTGCTCTCAGCCGGTTGCAAACTCCCGACACGCTTCTTACATGCGCCAATGCCCCCATAGGTGCATGGCACCAGTCTCCCTCCAGCTGCCTGTTTCCATCCCCTTTTCAGATGCCAGTCACGACCTTCCTACCTTTGACCAAGTGTGCCAATTGAACCATCCAACATTATGGTGCATTCCAGCTAAAGCCAGACCAGCTTTTGCAAGAGCCCTCTCATCATCCTTAAGAGATGTCCTACAAAAAAATACTGAAGATGCATGGCTGAAGCACTTCATGCTTTCAAAGTGTGTCTCCCCTCCTTGAGGCACAAAGGGAATCACAAGCCACACATGCCAATAGAGTCTCTCTGCAACATGTGGTTCAGTAATGATCTGACTACCCTTTGGATGATGGCAATAAAGAAGCACAATATCACAGAGAAGGCCACAACTTACAGTCAGGTAATTAGTTCTGCAGTTTCTCTCGGCCGCTCAGGAATGACAGGTAAAGCCTGCAAGATGCTGATATCTAGTGGCTTTGCACCAAATAGGACACAACGTGGCGCTTGTTGCAGGCCAAACATCCATCATGCCCACCTCCAGTGACCCCAAATGTTACTTCTGAATCCGTCACACCAAGTCCAGCCTTTAACATACTCCCAATCTTGAGATCCTTCCCTAAAGACACCTCGGCTGGTCCTTCAGGGCTTTCTGTTCAACACCTTTTGGATGCTGCATCTGTTCCCCTTCACACACCCATTGGCACCTCCCTTAAGGCCATATTGAACCTTCTAGCTTCAGGAAAGGTCCCTGTGCATGCACATGTTAACATTTTTGGCAGGTGGCAAGCTATTTGCACTAAATAAAAGTAAGGAAGGTAGCCCACCAGATGTTAGGCTGCGTAGGATCACGGGGAAATGCATCTGCACCATCCTTAGGAACAAGATCTCATTCTTTCAACCCTCACAATTTGGAATTGCATGTAAAGCAGGTGCAGAGAAGATTGTGCACAGCTTGAGGAGATGCATTGAAGACAACTGGTTGAGTGACGACTTTGTAGTGTTCAAGGTGATGGACATGTTGAACGCCTTTAACATGGTATCTAGGCAGGCAGTCATTGATGAGTGTGCAACTTCCTTCCCCGAGCTTCTACCATGGGTCTCATGGTGCTATGGATCTCATAGTTCATTGTGGCATCCTATGGGCCAGGTAAGTTCTCAGTCAGGAGTACAACAAGGTGACCCTCTGGGCCCTGTGCTGTTGCCCTTGTCCTCCATAAGCTTGTTACCAGCATTAGATGTGGATGATGATTGCTTCCACCTCCTTCTGGAAGCTTGGTATCTTGATGATGGGGCCTGACAGGAGAGAGATCCGCAGTAATATGTGCGCTGCATCTCATTGAAGAGCTTGGTCCACACTTGGGGCTTCACATCAACTTTTCCAAGTGTGAACTCTTCAGTAGGAATGGCAACTCACTATTTCCACCAGTGGTGAAGTCATCTCTCCTCCCTCCCACACCTGGACATTCTGGGGTGCTCTTATTGGGGATTTTGTGTACTGCTCTCGCTTCATTGTAGAGAAGTGTGCAATGCCCAAGGTCCTGCTATTAAAGTCCTTGTGGATGTCTCGGCACTTGACCTTCATGTGGCCTTTTCACTCCTTCGCATGTGTCGTAGTCATTGTAAGTTGATACTTGTAGCCAGAGTCACCCCTCTAAGCCTTTGTACTGACTATCTGAAGCTCTTTGATGAATGTTGCAGTCCCGACAACATCCACTTACTCCAGGCTATGACACGCACGCTTCAATACTCAGGTTCCCCTTCATGAGTCTATCACTGCTGAGGCGCGCCCCCCCCCCCCCCCCCCCCCCCCTCTACAAAGAGTTCTGTCTAAGAAGTTGGATAACCATGCTTTCCAATCCCTGCTTTCTTCCTCCTCCCAAGTAAATAAGGCTCGAATCCTTTCAGTTTCTGCCCCTCATGTGGCTTCTTGGATTTCGGCCATCCCTTCTACTGGTCTGGATGTGCACCTAGACTCTGCTGAATGTCAGGTGGCTCTTATACCCTAAGGGTGTGTGGCCTGCCCACTGCCTGATTGATGTCCACTGTTTGGACTGCCTCAGTATAGGTGTTAATGATCTAGGGCAGAGGTGGTGGGAAGGGGAGGAGGTTGACAGGAAGCAGAAGTGAGGGGAGGAGGCAAGGTGAGGGAAGGAGAGTACACCATTCTCACCTCTCGAGGCTTTCCTTCTAATAATGCCACTCGCTTATGCCATTCATGGACGTTGTGAGGATTTTGCCTCAACAATACACTGGAGGGAGGAAGATAAATCCACTTAAGGGAAAGTTCAACTCGTGGAATCAGAGGATGCCATTTTGACACATACAATTGCCCATAAACATGCACAGCTTAGAACAGGCCACACCCACCTGCTCAACAGCAAAGGTCTTCTATCCATGAGTGTCTCGTAACGCTCCAATCTCAGCTCCAGATCAAGATCGTCTGCATAGTTTAATACACACCACATCACCCAATACACACACCCTCACACAATATACCCCACACACCTTTCCACACCCTCACACAATACATATCCACACACACATCCATACATGCACCTTACATAATACATCACACCACACACCCTCACAAAATACGCACACACCTTCACACAATACACACACCCTCACAAAATACACCCTACACACACACCTTCCTCTGATGCACCCATCTCTGCTGCCGTCTCCATCTTGGCACTGATCATGCTCTCTTCAAACTGTGCGTACACGTCAAACACTTGCCCAAAGTCACGCACAGTGGTCACAGTCTGTATGGCCTCTTCATACACATCCCGGGCCTGTGGCGGGAAGGAGACATGAATGACCTGAGTGGAGGGATGGTGCAAGAGTGCTGGCCTTCTCAAAAAGCCCGGCTCGTATATAATAGTCAGAGAGTGAGCACCAGAGCTGACCAATCATATCCGTGAAGCACCTCAACCCGCCTCTGATGATTGGTTCAATTTTTAAGGTGGTGATCTAAATGGGAGTGTAGGAAGTAAGGACAGGGGATGAGGGAGTGTAGGCAGTAAGGACAGTGGGTGAGGAAAATAAGAGAGACATATGAGGCAAGACATTGGGAGAATGACATTAGAGGGAGACACAAGAGGAAGGAAGGGAGGAGGAGAGGGATATGGGGAAAGGAAGACACATGATAAAAGGGAGGAGGAGAAGCTAGGGAGAAGATGGGAAGAAGTGGGGATGGGGGAGAGGGAGCATGTTCTTTGGATACCTCATTTGGGTGTTTTGAGATCAGTTGACACAATTCCTGCCACAGCTGGTGTTTGGATTTGCCTACACGTGACATAAAAGTCTCCTACATGATGAGAATGAAACGGTTAAAGGGTGAGGAAGACAAGGAGAGGGTGGCATGAGGACAGAGGAATGGGGAGGGAAATGGGATGGATAATACATTGCCAAGTCAATCTTGACCACTTCTGCTAATTTCAACGCAGCCTTGTCCAGCCGACCAATCGAAATCAGGTACTCAATGTACTCTTCTGAATTTTCTGGAGCAAGCTAAACCAGAAGGAAACTCCAATCAAAGCCCGCACTGTGCACCCACCCATCCCCTTCTCCCTACCAACTCACCTTAAGGTACCCTCACAGTGGTCTCAGGTAGGTCGTAGGTCTTCACGAACTTGATGTACAGGGGCCATATCCTGTTGTGCTGGGTGAGTGGCAGTGCCTGCAGAGCTCTGTCAAAGGTGCGCCTGGTCCTGGTGACCTTGCACTGGTCCATGAGGAACTGCAGTAGTCCATCCATATCCTGGGCATCTGAGGATGTGAGAGGGAATGTAAAGTAACCATCTAGCTATTCCCAACCCATCTCCTGTTTTGACATTTTCAAAATCCTCCCTCGCTATGACCACTAAATATGCTAACATTGCATGTAATGTATGTGAACACTGTGCATGTGTGTGTGTGTACATGTGTGTGTGTGTACATGTGTGTGTGTGTACATGTGTGTGTGTACATGTGTGTGTGTGTACATGTGTGTGTGTGTACATGTGTGTGTGTGTACATGTGTGTGTGTGTACATGTGTGTGTGTGTGTACATGTGTGTGTGTGTGTGTACATTCGTGTACTGAAGTTGTATCAGTGTGCATCGGATCAGGATTTGTGCCAATGACTATACAATGCGTGTGTGTGTACATGTGTGTGCATGCGTGTGTGTGTGTGTACAAGTGTGTGTGTGTACATGTGTGTGTGTGTGTGTGTGTCTGTGTGTGTCTGTGTGTGTGTGTGTTTGTACATGCGTGTGTACCTTGTGCAGGAACACCAGGGCTCGTTCAAACGCATTGTTGACCTCCTCGTATCCAGGATCGCTGATGCAGCTCTCTCTTACCTGCTGCCTCCTATGCTTCAAATAGTTATACCGTTCAAAGAGGAACCTGTTAAAAAAGAACACTTTTTCCTTATCACGTAACGGACGTACCTCCCGGAAGCTCCTTTAGTGCGCGTTCGTATATTAAATTCAGGACAGTTTTTGAGCCTTTGCTATTGTGCTCCAAATAGCGCATCCAACATTTCAGCTGGTGACCTAGAGGGTCAAGGGTAATATCAGGACAAAGAGGGCACAGGGAGCCTCCTGAGGTGTCAAGACCCAACCACTATCTATAGACTTTGCCAAGTTCTACGAAGCCAACAACCAGCTGGCAGAGGTTGGGTGGGTGTGGCACTGTTGCTTAGTTACCTTAAACCAAACTCTTTTTGGTGCAGAGCCGCATTGTGTTTGAGAAAGCCACGAAGGTGCAGTTCAAGAATGTAGAGGACCTAGCCACTGTGTGGTGTGAGTATGCAGAGATGGAGCTGAGACATGAGTGAGTCCCCAGACCATATCTCACCTCTTTCTCCATCTGTATCTACTGGGCTCAATAGGAACTGATCCCTCCTCCCCCTGCCTTCCCTCCTCCCTCATAGGAACTACAACAGAGCACTGCAGCTGCTCCAGAGAGCTACAGCTGTGCCAGCCAAGAAGGCCACGTACTATGATAAGGTAGGAGAGGGGAGGAGGGGTATTTTTATCACTTTAACATCTCTGTCACAGACGGAACCAGTACAGAACAGACTGTACATGTCACTGAAGGTGTGGTCTTTGTACGCCGATTTGGAGGAGAGTCTGGGGACCTTTGAAGTAAGTCATGTGATGGTCATGTGACGTGCGTGTGATTGCTCCGCTTCCTCAGTCCACGAAGGCGGTGTACGACAGGATCATTGATCTCCACATAGCCACACCGCAGACTGTCATCAACTATGGTGTGTTTCTCGAGGAACACAAGTACTTTGAAGAGGCCTTCAAGGTTGGTTATAATGGAGGGAACAGAAATTTATCGTATGGCAAAAAAGTTTAATGCATGTGTACTACACTGATGTACAGCCTAAATGTAGTGTCCCGATTCGAACCGAACATCGAACGGTTCTTGATTCTACTATTATTAAAATAACTACTTTGTTATGTTAATGTTAACTGCAAGTTAATCCGTTCATTTCGTTTGTGAGTGCGGTTGTCGCGGTTATTGATCGCAAGTGCGTGTTTCAAGTACTCCAAATGCAAATCTAGATACTTGTATCAACACAGCATTGTTGTTTATTCCAGCCACATTGCACACTATTGTATGTCGAAAACGCAAGTAAACTATAATGGATGCTGGGAACTCATGGGGCATTCTGTGTCAAATCAGACCATGTTTTGGCACATATGTCTCAGAATTGGTCTAAAATATCATATGCTTGTTATTGTAATGCATATCTATACCTTTTGTTCTCTGGCTTGTATCGTTCTTGCAGCATGAATATTTATATTGATTAGCATAACATAAAAACACTTGTTTTCCCCTCATTTCCCCCGGACCCCCAGACACGTTAGTATGGGAAATTTGATATCAAATAAAAGCACTGTTGTTGTTTTGTACTTTAGTTGCAAATGAAAACAAATATGTGTATTTGTTATTGATTTTTTTCGATCAGTACCATGTCACACAATACTCTTGTTTCAACCATCTGAAAGGTAGTTCTATTTATTACATTGCATGAAAATATCATAGCTGAGTAAGAGGTATCTAAGGAATGTGTTGCAGTCATCTTTATTGCTTACTAGAGCAAGTACTAGGAGTATCTAAATGAGATATCTACACTGGATGCATAAGCTAAATATTACTCCAAATTGGTGGCATGGTCGATAAATCAATAAATATTTAACTCAATGTTCCAACCGAACATCGTGTCGGGCCTCGAACCGTTCGATACCGATTCAGTCCGAAAGGACAATTGTAATGAGGTCACACCATTAGGGAGAAGAGCAGGGTTTTTTTTATTTTATTTCTATCTAAGCTCTTTATAATGCTCACCCCTGTGTAATGACAGTGAAGTAAGGTAAAGGTGGGCATGTATTGAGAAGTTGTCTTGTTCCCCTATTTGAAGGTGTATGAGAGAGGCATCGCTCTCTTCAAGTGGCCTCACGTCTTTGAGATCTGGAGTACCTACCTGACCAAGTTCTTGAAGAGATATGTAAGTGTGTCTGCCAAAGTTGTCCATGTTCTTCAATGCCCTTCACCCCCATCACCCCTCCTGTGCCCCCTGCTCCCCCTCTCCTCCATCACCCCTCCTGTGCCCCCTCTCCTCCACCCCTCCTGTACCCCCTCTACCCCATCGCTCCTCCTGTGCCCGTTTTCCCCCATCGCTCCTCCTGTGCCCCCTCTACTCCACCCCTCCTGTGCCCCCTCTCCCCCATCGCTCCTCCTGTGCCCCCTCTCCCTCATCACCCCTCCTGTGCCCCCTCTCCCCCATACCCCTCCTGTGCCCACTCTCCCCCATCGTTCCTTCTGTACCCCTGCTCCCCCTCTCCCCATGCAACAGGGTGGTATCAAACTGGAGAGATGTAGGGAACTCTTTGAGCAGTGTCTGGAAACCTGTCCTCCCAAGCATGCCAAATGTGAGTCCTGACTCCAAATGTGTGGGTGTTTGCATCTGTGTTAATGTATGGACACAAATCATAATACAGTAAGGGTAAGGTGATACTCACATGAGTCATGGAGTAAGGGTGATACTCACATGAGTCATGGAGTAAGGGTGATACTCGCATGAGTCTTGCAGTAAGGATGATACTCACATGGGTCATGGAGTAAGGGTGATGCACACATGGGTCATGCAGTAAGGGTGATACTCACATGAGTCATGGAGTAAGGGTGATACTCACATGAGTCATGGAGTAAGGGTGATATTGCACTGAAAATGTCATGATGTCTATCATTATTCTTCTGAATGGCTCTGCTGTTGTAACATTGACTTCCCAGAGTAGCAGCATTGTCCACAGCTCACTCACCTCTGTGTCTTCTTCACTTTAGCACTGTACCTTCTCTATGCCAAGTTGGAGGAGGATCATGGGTTGGCTCGACATGCCATGGAAGTCTACAATCGTGCAACATTGGCTGTGCCCCCTGAAGAACAACTGGAGGTGAGCTCCACCCATCCACACACAGACAAACACACACACACCACACCTCACGGTGCACCTTATGTTAGCAATTAATCATGTTCTCAATTGTCCTGATTAAGGCTTTTGTAATTTAATAGAAATAGAAATCATTTATGTCCCTAATGTTGGATTTATCTTCACTTTCAATTTACTCTCTAGTTAGTACCTAGGTAGTTTAAAGTCGAATAAAAATCAGCTTACATTCCACTGAATGAGTCTTAGTTCACCTGTCTTGGTTCACCTCCCCTCCCCTATGTCCACTATCTACATTACTGAATGGTGTGGGATATGTGTCTTGGTTCACCTCTTGTCTCCCATGTCCACTATCTACATTACATGTGTCTTGGTTCACCCACACTACCTCACCCCCAGATGTTCACCATCTACATAAAGAGGGCCACGGAGCTATTTGGCATCACACACACCAGGGAGATATACGAGAAGGCCATTGAGGTTCTCCCAGACACTGGTGCAGGGTATGTCATTGCAGCAACCTGTCTGTTTGGCCATACCTGTTGCCAAGACAACCTGCTTTGATGGGGGAGGTCTTGAACCTTGTTTGCTTGCAGGGAGGTGTGTCTGCGCTATGCAGAGCTGGAGGCTCGCCTTGGAGAAATTGATAGAGCCAGGGCCATCTACAGCCATGGGTCTCAGATCAGTGACCCCAGGGTGAGCTCTAAATAGAGATGAGTACCATGGCTACTAACATGATCACATCATCAGGTGAACCAGTCCTACTGGAAGCGCTGGCAGGAGTTTGAGGTTACCTACGGCAACGAGGACACGTTCAGAGAGATGTTGAGGATCAAGAGGAGTGTGCAGGCACAGTTCAACACCCAGGTGAGCTGGTGGGCCCTCATGGTGACATGTGTGTCTTCATATGTGAAATCACATACACACATATTTGAATATACATATGCACGCATACACACGCACACATCTATGCACACACAGGTGAACTTTACATCCACACAGATGTTGGCAACTGCAGCAAATGAGCTCCAGGCATCAGGTTTGGTTTCCTGCTCACAGCATGTATGCTAGACTCATCCTCCCACATACACATAACACACTCCCCCATAAACACACATGGACATACATTTCAGGAGGTAATGTTGACGAGATGAAGGCATTGGAGGAACGTGCCAAGAAGATTGCTGAGGAGGCCAAGATGGACCAACCAAGAACCAGCAAGAGCATGATGTTTGTCAAGTAAGTGGTGTTTACCCTGCATGTAACCTTAGTAACCAACCACACCACACCCACAGGAGTGATGAAGCCACTGCTGAGATGGAACAACTGGCAAAAGCCAACACTAACCCTGAAGAGATCAACATTGGAGAGACTGATGATGATGAAAGTGCCAAGGTTGAAGGTATGTACTGCCTCCTCCCCAGTCAGATTAGCTGTGTGTGTCCACCCCTCCCAGTAGCTATATGCCTCTCCTCCTCACTTCACCCTCCCTCTCTCCTCCTACCCTACCCACAGAGGTCCGTTTGGAGCAGCAGACCATTCCAAGTGCAGTGTTTGGTTCCATCCCAGAGGAGACCCAAGGGGAGGTCTTGGGGGCAAGACAGAGACTGGGCCATGAAGAAGAAGGCACAGTAAAAAATGACGACAGTAATTTTGTTTAATAAAACAACTGCAATCTTGTGTGTATGTGCTTCCTTTTCTTCAGTTATATAAACAACCTTTCACTTATAATATTTGTTCGGACTGGGGCCTTGAATATGATAGAGCTAGTGCATCTGGATTCAAGTGACACACAAGTTTGGTGTGCACTAAAAAATATTGTTTCACAATCTGTTCTAGATTGGAATTTAATTTTCAGCAAAACACATGCGCATACTCTTGCTGTTCAGGACCTAGTGATTGCAGTGTCTTGCCATGTCTGTGCATGTGGAGCTCATCCTGCACTCATGTTCATCATATTTCTCCTGCACTGAATTGAATGCTTTTTCTTAACCAGCCTCTGTAGGAAATGGCTGAAGAATAGAAAACATCTTATAGACGTACATGATGGGTTGTGCAGGGACAATGTTGTGGGTATGCAAAGTAATGTAGTAGTAAGGTGTACAAAGCATGTGTGCTCCAAAGCCAACACCCTCACTGATGAAAAGCATCTATATGTAAACATTGAGTGCATGTCTGACCAATATTACATCACAACTGGTCTCTCCTCATGAATATACTTTGCTCATGAAAGAATATACTTTATATATCAGAGGAGCATATAAATCAGTTATCTATATAAGACTCCCAATCATCTAAATCAAAAGTATATATAAGCCCCACTACCACTAGAGGACCATCCTCACTAACAGTATAAGCCCCACTACCACTAGAGGACCATCCTCACTAACAGTATAAGCCCCACTACCACCAGGACCATCCTCACTAATGTATAAGCCCCACTACCACCAGGACCACCCTCACTAACAGTATAAGCCCCACTACCACCAGGACCACCCTCACTACTAACAGAAAGTGAGCTAGAAGGACACTGTGTCTGTGTAGTTTTTGGTTTAGGTATTTTCCGTGTATTTAGCACAGTTCTGGGTTGTGCATCCTTCCACCACAACTGGACCGCACCACTGCATTCCATTGAGCTAGTGGTGGTGCACAGCTGTCACACGAAGATGTTAGAGCAACCTATGAATTGGCTTTCACTGAGATGATGCACTATATCATATTCATGGAGCATGTGCATCGTTTAAAATATCGTGCCGCATGCAACTCACCTTCATTGTACTCATAAGGTAAGTTCCAAAATCCGCGCCAGGGTCCAATTGGGGAGCTGGTGAATGATCTTTAAAGTTGCAGCTTTCTTCTTCGGGAATGATCCACTCACAATGATCTTGCTCAATATCATTGATCGATGGTTGTAGATTATTAGCACGGCATCGTCTCTCCATGCAGAGCGCTAATATATAAATAGAGTCAAAATCCCAAGTACCCCTCCTGCTAGCGTTAGCCATGTTGGTGAGACAGCTGTGTGGTCATGGACCCAGCCTGCAAATGACATGAGATAGTACTTTAGTATAGCCTGACGTTCCCTCTGAATCTCGGTCCATCCATACGCGGAGGTATTTTATAGTTCTACACTTTCAATCACTGCAGTCTTTCTCTAGCCCTACGTGCAAAGTAAAGCTGCCTGCCCTCGGATTCAACAAAATGGTCGTATTTGCTCTTTTAATACGCAATCATACTTGTACTTGGTAATGGCTTGAGGCTATAAAAAACATGCGGCTCAGCATTCTTACCCTGCTTGGATCCAACTGCGGCGGATACGGCAAAAAGAAAATACACCAAAAAGATTCTCGACCACCGTGATGTGAAAACGTACATTTCCCTGCCGTTCACGTTTGGCGTTTAGTTGTAACCTCGGTGCCCAGATCACCGGATGTATTGTTTCACGTACCAGTTATGTAATACAACTATGCAAATTGCAATGAATAAAACTAGATGTCATCAATTTTACGGATACTATCATCTGCACATAACCACATGTCTTGTAACGGTGAATCAAGAGCAGTAGCCAAGCATCCCTTCCCTTTTTGAAGGTAATGATAGTTGTGACGTCCCTTGTCTCTCCTCCCTCTATAGATGGTGAATGATGTTGAAAGCAGTGACAGTGACTTACTTCTTCGGGCATAATCAAGTCACCATAATCTTGCTCAATATCGGGTCTAGATTGATGATTATTAGCACGCTACGTCTCTCCATGCAGAACGCTAGAGTCAGTAGTTTTCCAGCTAGCGTTACTGAGCCACGTTGATGACCTGCGTCGAGACAGCTATGTGGTCATGGACCCAGCCTGCAAATGACAGGTAAGATTATTTGTAAAGTTTTCGTGTGAATCTGCCTGCCCTCCGGTGCAACAAAATGTAAACTCTTATAATATCGTATACATTCATACTTCCACTACTTCCACATGGCTAGTTATTTATCAACAACAACAAAACCGGCTGAAAAATAAAAGAAGGAAAATAAAAAACTTCCTTGATGCGGCTCTGCATTCTTACCCTGATTGGATCCAACTGCTCCGCTTCCTCAGTCCACAAAGGCGGTGTACGACAGGATCATTGATCTCCGCATAGCCACACCGCAGACGGTCATCAACTATAGTGTGTTTCTCGAGGAACACAAGTACTTTGAAGAGGCCTTCAAGGTTGATTATAATGGAGGGAACAGATTTTTATCGTATGGCAAAAAGTTTAATGCATGTGTACTCCACTGATGTACAGCCTAAATGTAGTGTTCCGATTGAAACTGAACATCGAACGGTTCGTGATTCTACTATTATTAAAATAACTACTTTGTTATGTTAATGTTAGCTGCAAGTTAATTCGTTCATTTCGTTCCTGAGTGCGGTTGTCGCAGTTCAGTATTGATCGCAAATGTGTGTTTCAAGTACTCCAAATGCAAATCTAGATACTTGTATCAACAGTATTGTTGTTTATTCCAGCCACATTGCATACTTTTGTATGCCGAAAATGCAAGTAAACTCTAATGGATGCTGGGAACTCAGGGGGCATTCTGTGTCAAATCAGACCATGTTTTGGCACATATGTCTCAGAATTGGTTTAAAATACTCATATATCATATGCTTGTTATTGCAATGCATATCTATACCTTTTTTTCTCCGGCTTGTATCGTTCTTGCAGCATGAATGTTTTAATTGATTAGCATAACATAAAAACACTTGTTTTCCTTTCATTTCCCCCGGACCCACAGACACGAAATTTGATATCAAATGACAGCACTCAATGAGTACTATAAGGTGTTGTTGTTTTTTGTACTTTAGTTGCAAATGAAAACAAATATAAGTGTATTTGTTTTCGATCGGTACCATGTCACACAATACTCCTGTTTCAACCTTACATTATATGAAAATATCATAGCTGAGTAAGAGGTATCTAAGGAACGTGTTGCAGTCATCTTTATTGCTTACTAGAGCAAGTAGTAGAAGTATCTAAATGAGATATCTACACTGGATGCATAAGCTAAATATTACTTTAATTGGTGGTATATGGTTGATATATCAATGAATATTTAACTCAAAGTATGTTCCAACCGAACATCGAGTCGAACCTCGAACCGTTCGATACCGATTCGGTCCGAAGGAACGATTGTAATGAGGTCACACCATTAGGGAGAAGAGCAGAAATTTCTATCTAAGCTTTTTATAATGCTCACCCCTGTGTAGTGATAGTTAAGTAAGGTAAAGGTGGGCATGTATTGAGAAGTTGTCTTGTTCCTCTATTTGAAGGTGTATGAGAGAAGCATCGCTCTCTTCAAGTGGCCTCACGTCTTTGAGATCTGGAGTACCTACCTGACCAAGTTCTTGAAGAGATATGTAAGTGTGTCTGCCAAAGTTGTCCATGTTCTTCAATGCCCTTCACCCCCATCGCTCCTCCTGTGCCCCTGCTCCCCCTCTCCCCCATCACCCCTCCTGTGCCCCCTCTCCCCCATCACCCCTCCTGTGCCCCCTCTCCCCCATCGCTCCTCCTGTGCCCCCTCTCCCCATCGCTCCTCCTGTGCCCTCTCTCCCCCATCCCTGTACCCCTGCTCCCCCTCTCCCCATGCACCAGGGTGGTACCAAACTGGAGAGATGTAAGGAACTCTTTGAGCAGTGTCTGGAAACCTGTGCGTATTGATCAGTTTGTCGTGTTTTGTTTTTGGTTAGTCCTATTTGTATGTACTTGGCTACTTTTTTCGTCAATTTTTTGATACGAACCATCATTTCAGAATTTCTTCCAGCTGTGACTCCCAAGTCATCCATCTTGAAGCATAGTTACTATACTAGTAACTATGCTTCAAGATGGATGTGGTGGCCATCAACTGTGCTGGCTCCAGCAATAGGACATCTTTTGTTAAAAGAACAAGTAAGTATTTGTGTACATGTATGTACATTTGATTCTGTACTCCAGTTGTACTTAACAATACTACGTAAACAGCTATAAGTTTAAACTAGTGTTTTTCTCCATTCATGAGTAAGTAGCTACTATGAATGTACCGAACGTCGCGTTAGACCACACCCACTGATGGGAAAGATTCAACGGTGGGGTACGCACGTGGACATCAAATCTTGGTATCGCGTCTATAGGCGTCATGGTAAATCACTGCTTTGTCGTTGGTTGCAACAATTACGTTGGAAAGAAACCTAGGCTTTGTTTTTTCCGCTTTCAAGCCATCGGATCGTCGAGAAAAGGGCTCGATCAGGCGGATGGATAGCGGCGGTTTGACGAGAGAAATGGACTCCCGGAAACGGTGCAAGGATATGCAATGAACATTTTGTATTAGGTACGTTGAGAATGATTATCTGATTGCCTAGCAATGTTATAAGTCCCTTGTTTATCTCGTATACATGTAGGTGAGCCGCATCGTGACCCTGATCATGCTGAATTCGTTCCGAGTGTGTTTCCCACGGCACATAAGCGTACAGGGGAAAAGGTTTTCGGGTTGTTGTGTAGTTTAGCCCCACAGCCTAAATGTAGGTAATGTCCACTAAACTGATGTACAGCCTAAATGTAGGTAATGTCCACTCCACTGATGTACAGCATAAATGTAGGTAACGTCCACTAAACTGATGTACAGCATAAATGTAGGTAACGTCCACTCCACTGATGTACAGCCTAAATGTAGTGTTCGGATTGAAACTGAACATCGAACGGTTCGCAATTCTACTATTATTTTAGAAAATAACTACTTTGTTATGTTAATGTTAGCTGCAAGTTAATCCGTTCATTTCGTTTGTGAGTGCGGTTGTTGCAGTTATTGATCGCAAGTGCGTGTTTCAAGTACTCCAAATGCAAATCTAGATACTTGTATCAACACAGCATTGTTGTTTATTCCAGCCACATTGCACACTTTTGTATGTCGAAAACGCAAGTAAACTCTAATGGATGAAGGGAACTCATGGGGCATTCTGTGTCAAATCAGACCATGTTTTGGCACATATGTCTCAGAATTGGTTTAAAATACTCATATATCATATGCTTGTTATTGTAATGCATATCTATGCCTTTTTTTCTCCAGCTTGTATCGTTCTTGCAGCATGAATGTTTTAATTGATTAGCATAACATAAAAACACTTGTTTTCCTCTCATTTCCCCCGGACATTAGTATGGGAAATTTGATATCAAATGACAGCACTGTTGTTGTTTTGTACTTTAGTTGCAAATGAAAACAAATATGTGTATTTGTTATTGATTGTTTTTGATCAGTACCATGTCACGCAATACTCTTGTTTCAACCATCTGAATGGTAGTTCTATTTATTACATCATATGAAAATATCATCGCTAAGTAAGAGGTATCTAAGGAACGCGTTGCAGTCATCTTTATTGGTATTCATCCATTATTTTCAACCACCTACAACTGAGCAGGACGCAATTTGACCAAAGAAATTGGCACGAATCAAGCTGTCCCAAATCCTCCTTACCATGATTCTGATTATAGTTGTATTATACTTAAAAATAAAATAACTAAATAAGATAAAAAATTAATTCCCCTGGAAACAGGGGGGTTGGTTCCAGGAGGCAAAATAGTTCCTGAACCAGATATAGATATGCAAATCATGAAGCAATATACAGTAACGGAGATCCCTATCAACAACAATGTCCTATATAAAACGATATATGTAGTAATTTACACCTATTTGTCATATTGTCATGGAGATGTATACATATGGGAGGACAGGTGCGGTGTTATTCCAATGGTGCTGTACTATGACTAGAAGTTCAGTTAAAGAATTTGTATTCACCCTCCACAAAGGGTTTTTAAGGGTCTAAAACTAACGTAATAATTACATGTACATGTAGCACATCTATCTGTTTGCTTAATGCTTAATTCTAAGGGCTTGGTCACATGACACACACTCTTGTTCACAACTTGTGTGCATGTGTACATTCGATGTGGATTTTATTTTATTTCCTCTACCTACCAAAACCACCCCCACACCCTATAATCATCACCTATTTTATGTGAAAAGTCTCATGGGAGCTTTACCTTTAACAGTAGTAGTGGTATCGCAAGCTGAATGGTCAATAATAAGCGACTAAGTCTCCAACCAGGAAAGAATATATCAGTGGTCACTAAACAGGAGTGAAAAAAAAAAAAAAAAAAAGGAGGAAGAGATTAATTCTTTTTTAGGCAATCCTGAAGATTAGGGTCCCCACGGAATTTACTTACGGGCGAAAGGCTGTAAGTTAGGGTTTCAGCCTGGCCTTAGGTTAGGGTTAGACTTCCAGTGACCACGCGTAAGTCGATCGCCCCTAACGCTAACTTACGGATTGCCATTTTTTAACCGGACATAGCCTAAAGTACGCTCGCTAGGGCAAACCCACACACCCCAACATCCTAACCATGATACAATAATAGCAAATAGCAATAAAGCCTCAAGCCTTTGATGTGTGACAGTAGTACAAGCTGAAAGCTGAATGTTCAATAAGTGCTCAATCCACGACTAATTAATACGCCTCGCTTAGGGCCTTGCAAGTCTAATAAGCAAACCTCTTTGGCGAAGGGGCCCATAGGACAGGTTTCGTGCCAACACAAACCCCACTGCAGTTACCCAGGGAGGCACACAGCCAGAGACAAGGGTATATCATGCTCTATCACAGAGTTATTCATCACTTGCTGTGTCATGCCAAAATAGCTTCAAACACCGCCAATGCGCTAACCCGTAGAACACACCGACTCTAGAACAGCAGGTTCTTCAACCGCACAAGCACTATATATTTTTAATCATGTATGCTATATACATATATACAAGCAAATACAACCGCAATTCATCTTTACTCTACTCACCAGCAAACTGCACTTCAAGAACTCTGTCACGTGAGAAAATTACGGATAACGATTTAACTAACGTTAGCTTATTAGATGGTGTCGATACCTGATCATTCCCGTCGCATTACTGTTTACGCTCCAAACAGAGGGATGAAGGGGGATAAAAATAAAAGTAAAGGGCAAACCCCATGCAGAGGTCACCCAAAAGGCAAACACCAAGGGGCAAGCTCACCATGATGTTCTTATACAGAGATAATCACATGCATAATAAAGGGTATATATAAAGTGGGATATTGAAAATACTGCTAAGTGTACACGCTCCAAAAAGAGGGACGAAAGGAGTTAAAAGGGTAACCCCATGCAGAGGTCAAGGCAGGCACCAAGGGGCAAGCTCGCATGATGTTCTTACACAGAGATAATCACATGCAAAATAAAGAGTACATACAAAGTGGGACTTTAAAGGGTATATATAAAAGCTCACATGATGTTCTTACACAGAGATAATCACTTGTAAAATAAAGGGTATATATAAAGTGGGACTTTGAAAATATTGGTAAGTGTACACGCTCCAAAAAGAGGGACGAAAGGGGTTCAAAAAAAAGGAAAGGGGTTACCCTTTTAACCCCTTTCGTCCCTCTTTTTGGACGAAAGGGGTTAAAAGGTCTTTTTTCTTATACCCTTTATTTTACAAGTGATTATCTCTGTGTAAGAACATCATGTGAGCTTGCCCCTTGGTGTCTGGTGCAGAAGAAACAAGATCAAGAAAGATGATAACCAGCCCCCTTACCATGGGACTATACCCTCATCATGCCAGTCCCTGCTATAAATAGCTGAAATTCACATCTTATTTTCACTACCGAGCTTCCAACCTATCCCTCCAAACACCATCACCTATTTTATGTGGTTCTAAAAAATAAAGCCCCACCTTTGAAAATGTAGTGGTAAATGTTCGATAATAAGCGATCAATCCACAACTAAGTCTCCAAACAAAAACACAGGATCTAGCAACCTTCAGACTTAACAGACCATTAGTCACCAAACAGGAACAAATGAACCAGCAACCTCCAACCGCTGAACAAATAGTCATCATACCCTGAGCAGGACACAATTTGCCCACACGAATCAAGCTGTCCCAAACCCTTACCGCAATTCAAAAAAGGTACTCTCTCAAATGTCCTATGACAATACAAATCCCCCCCCCCACGCCCCCCTTTGGGCGCTAGTGAAAATAATGAGGCACACCCATGCAATTTAAATAGCAACCCCACACACATTTGAAAAAGACCATGAGTGCTCTGCTACAATGGTCACTGAACAGAGTAACCAGGCAGAACAGAGGAAGCAGTAGTCACTGTCAGTTAGTACAGGCTTTATAAAAACATGCACATGCACACACTCCACTGTTATATAGCCTAGCTAGCTGGCGAGGCACACATGCATGTGTACCCACAAAACAAGCTTCCCGTCCCCAGACATACACAAACCCACACCCCAACATCCTAACCATGATGCAATAATAGCAAATAGCAATAAAGCCTCATCCGAGCTAGCCTCACCTTTGATGTTTAGTAGTCAAATGTTCAATAAGCGCTCAATCCACGACCAATTCTTCAAACAGGAACAGAGTAACCAGACAGGCAGTAGTCATAGCTTTTAAATATTGTACACATCACTTGACCACCCTCCTATCATCACCTGTGGTTCTAAATAAAGCCTCATGGGAGCCTCACCTTTGCCTTAGGTATCACAAGCTGAATGTTCCAAAACCAGGGACAGAATATATACCAGTATATATATACCAGTGGCACTAAACAGGAAAAGTAGAGCTAGAGTGAAAAAAGAGAAAGTAGAAAGTAGATTAAAAATTCTTTCCGACATAGAACGAAGATAGCCTAAAGTACGCTCGCTAGTGCAATATAATATAATACACACACAATTCAGCGTCAGCAGGGGATAGTGCATTATAAGTCATTTAGTAACCGGCGTACAGTACGTTCGCTTAGGGCCTTGCAAGTCAAATAAGCAAACCTCTTTGGCGGCATAGTGTGTAGCGCGCTTCAGCCTTGTCTAAACACCACTTATACGTGCAAACATTACCGCAATCCTTATCTATCTCACCTGTCGTTCAAAAGATCCAGTCACGTGAGATCACGTTTTATTGGCTTACAAGAGTCACGTGAGATCACGTTTTGAATGATATTTGCAACTCCAACATCATTGGTTAAGCGGGTAAATGGATCTAAATTAAAGCTGTACTACCTAAAATAAGGGAATTACAACTTGACACAGCAAGCTTGCGCTCGGAGTGGTTAGTTTTTTTGACAAAAACGGAAGGAGATGAAATTGATGGTAATGTAAAACTTGCATACCAAATTGCTTCTGGTGGATGTGGTGCAGAGATTCAACAGGATGAAGTATTTTTCGCTGACCTAGTCGCAATCCAGCAAGTAGGAATGCAAGTAGGAATGCAAGAAGAAAAACTGCAAACGGTAAAACGTATGAAACTTCAAAAATTTGACAGGAATGTAATTTCTATTGCGACAAATCTTTCACCCGATGAAGTAGACAATATTCTGAAGGAGTAGTCATTGTATTGATGTGTATTGTGTCTTTGTCTAAAAAAATGAGCACATTTAAGATGATGGCATGTGAATATGGGTGGGTGGGTGTGCTCCCCCTCCTCTCATTCCCTGTGGAAATTAGGCCCTACGCCCCAAAATTTTGAAATGTTCCGGTAGTCACATAGCAACGAGCCAGACCCCTTTGGAATGTGTTGTACATAAAGTACAAGAAGTACAATGAACACCTAAAATCCATATTGTAGTTGAGAATCACCTCTAACCTTTATAAAACATCATAAACCACGTGATCTACATGCAGCGACTGACAGTTTTGGCGTTCGAAAACAATCGACCTTCGATCTGCTTATACGGACCTCGTGGGCATGATATATGATACCTACCCTCTGGAAGTTGACTAGGCTCCAGCTTAACATTCACGCTAAGGTACATAGAAAGTGCTACCTCTTTCTTACCAAGACCAAGACGTACGGACGAATTTTCTGAAGTGATTTTCAAGCTTCTGGAAAAGCGCCATTTTTACGGGTGAGATTTGTTGTATGAGTAACTATATATGCAAGCATTATTTTGTCTCCGACTTTTCATGTTCATTGATGATTCAAATGACATATATGTATAATGGTTTGACTGTCATCATTTACTTCTTCCTTTTCTTTGGTGGTGGTATAGCTGCCACATTGTGTGGTGCAATGCTAACTAAGTGTTCTGCTACTATGCATTTTAACTGATGTACCTTGCCCTTTATGGCACTATACGCTCTAGCTAAATTGTTAAACTTAGCATGTACAGATTCAGCACCCTGCTCCCCAAGTAGGCCGAATCCAACATGAGTAGACCTTGCCCACTGCACAGCATGGTCCTCAACCATGTGCATCTTAATGGGTATTGTGCCCTTTGGAAAGTTTGTCCGAAAGAGCTCCATGAACTCCTGCACAGATTGTTCTGTTTAAAACACATTGTAATGACAACAGTGAACATATAGAAGAACGGATGTATTACCTACCTAGTTCATGGACTTGACCCTCATCTATGAAGTTTTGGTCATAAATTGAATGGCATTTTGCAAACTTTGAAAATGCATTTAAAAAAAATCATAGTCCTGGTTGCAACCATTTCAGATTGTTGAGGCAGGCTGCTTTCAGCCAATTTGCAAATAGCACTGCACAATGTGTTGATGTTAGGGAGCTAGAAGAGTGTTAATTAGTAGCACACATCTTGTGTTATTACCTCTGTTACCTTAAGAGTTTTGTGTACATGGTTACCAACAAAGGTGCCACCAAAGTATTGCTGCCGATGAACACCAATGGACTGTAAAGCCATGTCTAGCTCTTTGACAAAAGGGCCTTCATTTAAAGGAAACTCCCTTGTAACAACTGCAGTGCTAGCAGCTATCTTGGTTTCCTAAGGGTGCATATTAACTCTGATGCATCTTTATTTTCTCATTTTCTTACCAGTTGCTTTACAATTTTAGATGTATTGGCAGATTGGTGTAGTAGATCTGCAGTCAGTGGATTGGACTCTCCAATGAGCACAGCCATGTAAGTGGCCAACTGCTGTAAACTGATTCAGATTGCTTTGCTTCCTGTAGCTCAACTTTGTACTGGTGAAGCCTTTGCAACTCTTGGCTGTACAAAGAGTACCTAGACTGGTCCACTTCAGTGTGGTAGAAGGCTAGCTCCAAGTCTAGACTGTGGCAAAAATCTTCAAACAATTCAAAGAGCTTTGTAAAAATCCCCATAGTGATATGAAGGCCAGGTGGGCAGATCTATTTTAGTACAATGTAAATACATTAGCATGCATATCATGACTGAGTACCTGTTCAGTAGGGATGTCAAAGATGGGTTCACAGATGCAATTATAAAACTGTTGGGCTGTTTTCCTGACTCCACCTGATGCAAGATACTTTTGATGGTGAGTGTGGATTGAATGTAGGGATCTGGGTGGAGCATGGCCACGTGTTGAGAGAGGCGTTGCCATATTCTTGTTGGGGATTAAGCAATACAAGCATGGATATGATCCTGTTGTGTATGAAACATCACTGTGAGCTAATGATGGTGTACTATCCACATACCACAAGCTCCAGACAATCCATACATCGTGGATAGAAATTCGTAATCGCCACACAAAAAAACCTTGACTGTATACCCCCTAGGTTACATGTATGGATGCAATTCTCACACTTGAGCATCCTACTGTACAATAATGCTCACCTCCATGTCATTCCCTGCAGGTGTTCCACTTGCTCCTTGTATCGCTCAAGGGCTATATGCAAGTTGGTGTGCTATCATCAGCCTCAAAACAACAAAACACAACAAAACAACAAAACACACAGGTGTTGTTCACAGAGTTGGGAGCAGCAACATTGACGATCTGGAAGTTCATCTTGAATGTTCCGCTTCCTTTGTCCCCTCCCAGTTTTATCCATATCTCACTAGCTGGTATAACACCATTGTGCCAGGTCAGCCTGCCAGCGCTGTGCACAATATAAGGGTCATGTGGTGGTAATTAATGTTTGGTATAAACCATTACCGGTCATTCTCCTCCAATAGCTCAACAACCTTGAGGATCAAGTCAGGAATGAACACCAAAGGGGCTCCTCGAAACTCTTCTCCACCTGATGGTAGTGAGAAGGAAAATGGAGCAAGTTCTCCTTTTAGGTTTTCTCCAACTGCCTTCCTAGAAGCATGGCGCATTCTTTCCTCACATGCCAGGGAAATGTTTGATGCTTTCAGCCACCTGGGAAGACAGTTACATCACATTTGACAGTTAAGGTATGACTGCAATGCTTTATACCTTCGAAGTATTCGTATCTTGTTCCAGGGTATTGCTAAGCCTACTTTAATGGCTAGCACCTCTGCTGGTCCAATTTTTATCTCATCAGAGATGCCAGCCTCCTTTAGCAAGGCCCTCCGTTGTTCATCTCCTAGTGAGAGCACTTCATTCTGAAGGAGCACAGATGGCTGTCCACCACTAACAAACCTTCGAATGGCCTGCAACTCAGAGCATCTTGACTTGAGGGTTCTTGAACATACGGCTGTGGTTGAATTGTGAGGGTTTGTAATGCGGATGAATGTCACTGGCTAAACAGAGTGGTCAGAGCATAAGTGGTAAACATTGTGTGTTGTTGACATTGAATACACTTACTGTTCCCCCTGTACCAAGTTGGATGATCCCTTTTGAACTAGTGGAGATGGCCCTCTTCAGTAACCCAGCTGCGGCTTTTTCTTCACTAGCTGTGAGTGTCAGCACACACTCATGCTCTTCGTAAGCTCCAGCCCTCATGTCTCTACTACAGCTCACACAGTGTACCACAACATCCTTTAACAACAGTAGTACTAAGTGGGAAGCTGGCTGGAGGAGTGGCAGAACTATTGGCTGCTGCGAAAAACAGCAAGGACAGTGCACTGAGGCTGTTGTTACCACCCACTGTATTATACATTGGGCACATGCCAGTGTACTGCATGGCAGCTGTATCGGTTGAGCCAGGATGTCAACGCATAAAGGGCACTCCAGTTGGTTTAATACTGAAACAGACAGATTGTCTTTTGATAGTGGTGGTCTTGGAAAAGGATGCTCAGGTGAGATGATTGGACGGGGGGCTATGCTATTGATCCTTGAAATGATCATATATCAGGGGTTACACCTGGGATGCGGCCTCTGCCAGTAGTTGGTCTGGCCCCTTTAGGATTGCCACCTTTTGCACTGGCATGAAAGTGCTCACACATCTGTAGAGATGCATTTTTTAGTGACATGTTCCCCACGTACACCTTTTACCTTGCATTCCTGATTAGAATGCTTCTCCCACTGGAACAGAACAACAGCACTCCTGTGATGTACCTTATTCTTCGTGGCACTTATCACCCTGTCCATTGACAGTTTGCAACACTTACACATGCTTTCTGGATGTATGTGTAGGTCATCACCACTGGTGTCAATACCAAATGCTGTCTGCAGCTTTTCTGCTATTGCCTTGCACTGATATGCAATACTTTTTGTTTTAACCTTTGTCAAACGTTGTCCACACACCCTGCAATGTAGCTGCACTTGTTTCATGTGATATTCAGTTCCTATTTGTTGAAAACAATGCGCGTATATATGTCAACAATCATATTTTATTCATAAAAAACACCGAGGGATTTCGGGATTACAGAAAATTCGTCCAATCTTCAGGTACGTGCTAATTAGCATAACCATGTGTAATAATTGAGGAGACGGCAAGCTTACCTTCGGGACAACTTCCAGATGGCTGTCCTATGGATGTTTCTATGCACCCCTCCATTATGTCTTCCGCGTGGCCTTATGTAAACACGCTGCGCATAATGCATGCGTTTAATGTAGAGCATGCGTGACGAGTGTGTAATAGTCTACAGTCGTGTAGGACGCTATTTAATATATTATATGTCCATTTGCAACACACAGAAGAGTACCAACAACGTTGGAACATACATCAGACATAATTAGGTCTTTATCATTGTTTTTATTTCTATTACCGAATATTCCAATTATAAACCTAGTTTCCAGCCGGGCCGTGTACATCATATAGGATTGGAAACGAGTCACGTGAGCGCATCACTGGCTGTGGGCACTCCGCGTTCATCGTTAACAGGTTCGAAATCGTTCATATCTTCAGTTCGGTTGGTCTTGGTTCTTTTTATCTGCTCTGAAGCGCTTCACGTACGTAGGAGTATATCTGTACGCGTTTTAGGTGGGAAAAATATGACGGGCAACTTCGAAAATTAGAAAAAACTTTTTTTTTCAGGACGCATCGCACTTGTGTACCTTCTGTGCGCGGGCTGTTGTGCGTATTGATCAGTTCGTCGTGTTTTGTTGTTGGTTAGTCCTATTTATATGTACTTGGCTACTTTTTTCGTCATTTTCTGATACATGTCACGCACAAAATACGCCTGGAGTGGGGATGGAGTCCATTAACTTCTGTACCTTCTGTGCGCAGGCAGTTGTGCGTATTGATCAGTTTGTCATGTTTTGTTGTTGCTTAGTCCTATTTGTATGTACTTGGCTACTTTTTTCGTCATTTTTTGATACATGTCACGCACATTATACGCCTGGAGTGGGGATGGAGTCCATTAACTTGTATACCTTCTGTGCGCGGGCAGTTGTGCGTATTGATCAGTTTGTCGTGTTTTTTTTTTTGGTTAGTCCTATTTGTATGTACTTGGCTACTTTTTTCGTCAATTTTTTGATACGAACCATTATTTCAGAATTTCTTCCAGCTGTGGCTCCCAAGTCATCCATCTTGAAGCATAGTTACTAGTACGGAATTCTTATAAGTGCTGTAACGAGGAGTGGAGGTGTCAATTGGTGTTGATTAGACTCAATCCCCTTACTATACTATCTATGGTTACATCGTTAACACCTACTGAGAGGTTCATATCTTCAGTTCTGTTGGTCTTGGTTCTTGTTATCTGCTCTGAAGCGCTTCACATACGTAGGAGAATATCTGTAAGCATTTTAGGTGGGAAAAATATGACGGCAACTTCAAATATTAGAAGAAAATTTTTTTTTCAGGACGCATTGCACTTGTGTACCTTCTGTGCGTGGGCTGTTGTGCGTTTTGATCAGTTTGTCGTGTTTTGTTTTTGGTTAGTCCTATTTGTATGTACTTGGCTACTTTTTTCGTCATTTTCTGATACATGTCACGCACAAAATACGCCTGGAGTGGGGATGGAGTCCATTAACTTCTGTACCTTCTGTGCGCAGGCAGTTGTGCGTATTGATCAGTTTGTCATGTTTTGTTGTTGCTTAGTCCTATTTGTATGTACTTGGCTACTTTTTTCGTCATTTTTTGATACATGTCACGCACATTATACGCCTGGAGTGGGGATGGAGTCCATTAACTTGTATACCTTCTGTGCGCGGGCAGTTGTGCGTATTGATCAGTTTGTCGTGTTTTTTTTTTTTGGTTAGTCCTATTTGTATGTACTTGGCTACTTTTTTCGTCAATTTTTTTGATACGAACCATCATTTCAGAATTTCTTCCAGCTCTATGGCATCCATCTTGAAGCATACACAGCCAATAATCTATTATTGTAGCGACATTGATACGGTATTGTTACAAGATGTTATCATCATTGATACAGAGTAGTGTACAATCCTGTTTACAATGACTTCGGGCAAAGTTGATACAATCCCGATGCAGCAGTCTAGTAACAGCATTGATACCAACTTGTATCTTTTATGTATCAATACTGTAACAATATCGTTTATTCATCAATATTGTACCAAGCTGTTATTACTCAACCCTGTACCAGTATTGATAACCTTGTATCAGTATTGATAAGGCGGAAGTAATTAAATTCTGCTTAGAGATGTAGAGTACCTGTTGTAGCAATACATTTTGTTACTAAAGTCATGTATAAAATGCAGCTTTGTTTGAGACATCTGCGCTCTTTCAATCTGTATAGGCGTTGGCCCCTCTTCAAAGTGGCATGTTGCTGAGCGTTGGTGTACAAAGGAAACTGCTCTTCTCTGCAGCTGCTATGACTTTGTTTGACAGATCAAACAGGGTATACAGTCACAGTCATTGAGTACAGCTTCCTCACGGCTAGTAGTGAGAGGTTGAAAAGCCTGAATTAAACAGAATGCAGTTCCTTCTGTATTTTGGTTTCCAGGCTACACCAAACTTGACATTCTGCATGGGTCATTGAGTTTGTATCACAACAGCACTAACAACTGCTATATGTTTTACCTGACTGATGCTGTATAGAGTTCTACATATTCACCACAACAGACAATCTGTTTTGCCCAATGAGGAGACACATGGGAATGATGGTGGTGAACAGAATGATGAGGAGGCACGTGGGAATGATGGTGGTGAACAGAATGATGAGGAGACACGTGGGAATGATAGTGGTGAACAGAATGATGAGGAGACACATAGGAATGATGGTGGTGAACAGAATGATGAGGAGACACGTGGGAATGATGGTGGTGAACAGAATGATGAGGAGACACGTGGGAATGATGGTGGTGAACTGAATGATGAGGAGACATGTGGGAATGATGGTGGTGAACAGAATGATGAGGAGACACATGGGAATGATGGTGGTGAACAGAATGATAGGAGACATGTGGGAATGATGGTGGTGAACAGAATGATGAGGAGACACGTGGGAATGATGGTAGTGAACAGAATGATGAGGAGACACATGGGAATGATGGTGGTGAAGAGGAGACACATGGGAATGATGGTGGTGAACAGAATGATGAGGAGACACATGGGAATGATGGTGGTGAACAGAATGATGAAGAGACACGTGGGAATGATGGTGGTGAACAGAATGATGAGGAGACACGTGGGAATGATGGTGGTGAACAGAGACACATAGGAATGATGGTGGTGAACAGAATGACGAGGAGACACGTGGGAATGATGGTGGTGAACAGAATGATGAGGAGGCACGTGGGAATGATGGTGGTGAACAGAATGATGAGGAGACATGTGGGAATGACCGCTTGGAAGCTAGCACCACATTCCTCAGCACCACATTCAAAAATGAATAAGCTTAGCATTCCTCACGCGGCGCGCGTCATAAGCGCGCATTAATAGTCGAGCTAGTCACTTCAATCATTTGTAAACGTAAGCAAACACAATATAAAACGTAGAAGTTGTGAGCTGTACCTGTAACCACAGGGTAGATGTGTACTACCTGCGCCAACCAAAGACTCAAGGCCACGCGCGGATCCTGAACACTGGACCAGCTAGGAGTATGGCCACAACTACTAAGTCTTACAAGCTGTTCCATGTACCCACCCACAGGGTAGGTGTGTACCTGCGCCAACCAGGGACCCAACGTCACGCGCGGATCCGGAACACTGGGGGTGTGACCACAACTAATAAGTAATTTTCAAGCTGACCAGTGGAGATGGGTGCCATTCTTGTGAGTTGCAAAGCACTTTGAGGCAGACTCTGAGCTGTTCCATGTACCCACAGGGTAGGTGTGTACCTGCGCCAACCAGGGACCCAACGTCACGCGCGGATCCGGAACACTGGGGGGTGTGACCACAACTACTAAGTACTTTCAAGCTCACTAGTGGAGATGGGTGCCATTCTTGTGAGTTGCAAAGCACTTTGAGGCAGACTCTGAGCTGTTCCATGTACCCACAGGGTAGGTGTGTACCTGCGCCAACCAGGGACCCAACGTCACGCGCGGATCTGGAACACTGGGGGTGTGACCACAACTACTAAGTACTTACAAGCTGACCAGTGGAGGTGAGTGCCATTCTTGTGAGTTGCAAAGCACTTTGAGGCAGACTCTGAGTTGTTCCATGTACCCACAGGGTAGGTGTGTACCTGCGCCAACCAGGGACCTAACGTCATGCAACAATCTGAACACTGGACCAACTAAGGATATGACAACAACTGATCAGCTGTCATGGACCTGGTCAAATAATCTTTTTAGCAGTTACTGTGTGTTTCTGGTTTCAAAACTTCCATTTATAATGTGAATAAAGACTATTTATTGTTACGTTGGTTGATCCAGGGCAAGTTTGTGTCTGTAATGAATGTACTTGTGTGTGAGAGTGTATGTTTGCGAGACTGAGTGATTGTTTATTGGTGGATGTACATCTGAGGAGTGGCTTGCTGTAGGTAACAGTTGTGACCTTGTTTGTATACATGTACAATGAGTTGTGCTATTGTTTCTCCTGGCAAAGAGTTGAGGAGTGGTCTTCACATCCATTAGTATCCCAGTTTATGAAAACATCTTAGTTCTTATAGTGGGTGGAGCCTGTGTTTGGTCCTATATAAATGTATTGACTTTAATAGCCCAGTGCAGTTGTACTTTTATGGAAGTCACTTTGTGATGGTAAGTTAACTTTAGCTTCAGTTTAGTTGTTTTATTAGATGTGCCCTTTTATAGCCACCTATTAGGCAAAAGCATAACTTTGAACCTTGTGCACTTGTAAAGTACATTGCTGACACAGGGGAGACACCTCCAAAAGATGCATCATGCAATGGACCTAGTGGTTACTGGTATTTAGCTGCACAAGTTTTGTCTGGAAAATCAAATCCACCCTTCAAGTTTGTGGCAGCAGTTGCTTCATATTGGTACCACAACTGATCTGATTTATGTGTGCAAAAAAAAGTGGTGCAAGTCATCATTATCAGGTATATAAAATTACTTGTTAAATGTAAATGTTTTATGTTTATGATGTAATGATGAAACACATGCATAGCTATATGTGTGTTATAATGTGGGTGTGTACACATATGTTATAATGAATATATATATTTAGACCTGCACTAGAGACCAAGCAGTTCTGGTTACAGAGTGAAATGTTGCTGATCATGTACAGGAAGATACCAGTACTCATTTGGATGGAGAGATTAAGGAGGAAGGAGCTAATGCTGTAGAGACTGTGGGTGAAGGACCAAGTAATAGTGAGCACCAAGATGGTGTGGATCAAGGACCTAGTGATGGTGTGGATGAAGGGCCTAGTGATGGTGTGGATGAAGGACCTAGTGATGGCGTGGTTGAAGGGCCTAGTGATGGTGTGGATGAAGGACCTAGTGATGGTGCAGATGATGGGCCTAGTGATGGTGTGGATGATGGGTCTAGTGACGGTGTGGATGATGGGTCTAGTGACGGTGTGGATGATGGGTCTAGTGATGGTGTGGATGATGGGTCTAGTGATGGTGTGGATGATGGGTCTAGTGATGGTGTGGATGATGGGTCTAGTGATGGTGTGGATGAAGGATAGTGTGGATGAAGGACCTAGTGATGGTGATTAAAAAATACTACATTATCTCTATCTGACTGGAAGTACAAAGATTCTGGAGAATATCTAATTTCAACAGGAATTCATTACATACATGCGTATGTAATGCATTATCCAGTCCAGAGCATCACCAAAGCAAGCAAACTGTTTTGACTGCGGAGCATTTCTTTGTTTTGTGAGGAGGCTGAAAAGTGTTGACCCCTTAACATGCATTTGAACATTTTTTTAGGCTGCAAGACTAGAAGTGGAGGGTTTGGATCATGTACACACACAAGTAAGGATCTCAGCTTCATTACCAGTCAGTTGTAGGAAATAATGCCACGATTTCGAGCCCAGTTGGCTTATGAACTGTCAGAAGGTACACTTTATCCACTGCAAACATTCAAAAAGGGCATCGATAATCCAGGTGATGAGCAGAGTTTGTACGAGGAATTGAAACAATTCCAAATCATTGTAACAAACACAAATCACATGAACAGTTGCATGAGTAAATTTATGCAAGGTATTATCCAATTTCAGAGATGAATTTGGGTGGTATTTACCAGTTGGATAAAGACACTGATGCAAGTTTCCAGGATGGGAGTGACAAGGAAGATGATGACACAAGTGTAGAAAGTGATAGCAGCAGTGTTGATGATACTGATCTTGCTGCTGGTGCTATTTTGGTTCCTGATTTCAAGAACAATCCTGATCAAGATGATATTTTTGCCACACCATGGGGGAAGGAACACTACCTTAAGTATTTTCCACGCCAAACCAGACCAGTGATAGGTACTATGCCATAATGATGTCTTGAAGTTTTTGCAAATCCAATCCAATGTAAAGGCACTTTCCATTCAAAAGAACACTGATAAGACAAATATGTATGATTAAAGTCCACATTTTGGATCATAATACTATGAATGCTGTTTACTTCTAGCCATCAACGTGAATGATATTAATGGGGCTCAAAAAATCACGATTTGTGGGGCATATTGGCAGCTCCAGAAAGTGAACGCAAACTGGCCACTTAAAAATTTGCTTGATGTGGTATGTGCCCAGCAATACTCCACGTGACAAACATTTAATCAGGAGTTCCCGCATACTAAAGGCATATGAGATCGAGTACTACCTCATGGGACTTGAAAGTGGCGTAAAAAGGCAGCTTTCTTTGCTTCTATCCAGTGTGAACAAGCACATCGTATGGCCAGAGGTTAGTTGCCACGACAGTAACTTTCCTCAGATTATCACTGTTATATTGATGCGGACCTTTAAATTGTCGAGGCACGAAGCAATAAAAAGTTACTTCAGTCACACGCTGCCTGCATGCATCGTGCGTTAATTTTATACAGTGTACTCATTCATACATCTATGAATACCAACCAAGGCTATGAATATAATTAGCCGTACGTAATCTAATTAGAGTGGAATGTGGTGCTGAGGAATGTGGTGCTAGCTTCCAAGCGGTGTGGGAATGATGGTGGTGAACAGAATGATGAGGAGACACATGGGAATGATGGTGGTGAACAGAATGATGAGGAGACACATGGGAATGATGGTGGTGAACAGAATGATGAGGAGACACGTGGGAATGATGGTGGTGAACAGAATGGTGAGAAGACACATGGGAATGATGTGCATGAGATTGAGACTACCAGTGCTCACAATGATGAAGAGCAAGAGCACCCATCATTACAGAGGAAGTTATGGATTTTGCTGCCACACTTGTTCAGCTACGTATCAGGGAATCAACAGTTTGTGAAGGAGCAAGAAACCCAACTGAAATCTTTGTGGAGGAAGTTCCGAGGAACTGATGACCAAGGTACATGATTTAATTTAAAAGAATAAATCCCTTAACCATCAGCTGCAAGATTGTGCATTTTTATTTAAGATAATGGAAGCAAATGATAATTTGACAGCATTTTATACAAGTTTACCATCTTGGGTGGTGTTCCTTCATGTATACATGTACACCGTGCCTTATGTTCCCCATAGATGCTCCCTTTCTTCTATGGATGAACTATTTCTTACACTGGTCAAGCTAAGGCTTAATTTGATGCATAATGATCTTGCCTGTCATTTTCGAATTTCCGAAAGTACTGTTTCCCGTATTTTCCATAGGTGGCTAGATGTGCTGCATGACAAACTACAATTTTTACTTGTCTGGCCATCACAGGATACTATTAGGGAGATTATGTCACTGATATTTAAACAACTCAACCCCAGATGCAGATGCATAATTGATTGCTCTGAAATTTGCCATTACTCCTTGTGGTACAATTTCATTTCTGCATGTCGGATTGTTGGAGTGGTCGTGTTTCTGATAAGGTTCTAACACAGGAATCAGGAATTTTGGAATTATTAGAACCAGGGGACACAATTCTTGCTGACAATGGCTTCACTATTGATGAAGATGTCATTTTGCATGGAGCAAAATTGGAAATACCTGCTTTAACATGGGGGAAGAAGCAGCTATCCCAAGAAGAAGTTGAAAGGTCCAAGCAGCTATCCCAAGTTCACATTCATGTTGAAAGGTGTTAGGACACAAGATCTGAGGGATCATCACCTTCATGTAGAAAAGGTCTAGCTTGGGCTGTATTTCGTCCCACACCATTGGATCTCTTGTGATTCTTTCAAGATGCATGCCACAAGTAGTCCAGCATACAAAATCACAATATGGTCTGTCACAAATAGCCAGCTGACCCTGTATTTGGTAATAATATGCATGTGTTGTTGAAAGCTTTATACCTCCTTCACTGTGTTCTAAATAGAAGTTGGCTGTGTCAACTGCAGCTGCAGGATCACTGTCTTGTATGCTGTATGGACATTTAATCTCTATCACACCCTTACCACAGCAGGTGCATGATATAAATCCATCTGGTGAAGCTCCCAAATGTGGGTAGAGAGGATGCACAAATAGGCCAGCTTGTTCTACCTTGAAATTCACATGAGTCTTCTTCATTTTCTGCCTGTACTCTTCGCGGGCACAAGGCTCTTTCTCCAACCCCCAACCAAGAGCAGGAATTCCCCTCCTAGCAGAATTCTGTTCTTTGAGAATCCCTTCAACAAATGACTGTGATGGAGACGAAATACTTGTATGGCATACAGCACTGAATTTGGATGCTGTAATCCGACCCTTTTGATGTGAAAACCATAATACAGATTGCGTCTGCAGCTTTGTACACTTCTCTAAGTAGTCTGCTTCTCCTTGCGTTATCTTTAGACCCTCTCTGAAAATGCGATCACACTCTATCTCTAGCTCATCCTTGCTGATTGTACTGTATCTTGGTTGAAGCAAGTTCATGATTAAGTCTGGTAGCTTCTTAACAGCCGGTGTTAAAGGGGGAGGAGCAGGCACTAGTGGTTGTAGTTGGGTTAAAATAGCAGATTTCAGCATCATTGCCTTCAACCCTTTGAAGAACATTTTCTGGTCTTGCAAGAATGGCTGCCACCATTTCGAATTGGTGGCCAATATTGGGCTGGTATCATTGGCAGGTTGAGGTGCAACATGAAGCTTTGGCCTTTTGAATTGGATGTCAGCAATACGAGCAGGCTGGTGCTAAATGATAAATATATAAGCATTGACATAGGCTTGAAATACAATAGATTTGCAGTTATACCTTTGTAGTAAACACTTCATTCCATTGACAAGAGCTGGATGTAATAGCCATTACGTGTAGCAGCTTCTACTTTGAATAGGATGGCAACATGGGAACACCCTTCACCTAAGCTGATACAAAAGAAATATCATACACATAATACATTTGATTTCATAACGATTACATGTATACTACATGTAATCATTATGAGTATACTACATGTAATCATTATGATATCACACCCAGCCATAATGGTACAGTGGGGTGCCACTATATCTCCAGATTTCTTGGTCGCTACCTAAGAGCTGTGAGCATTTTCTGGATTTCTCATGCTTGGGTTCACGAGAGCCTTCGGTATTACACACTCACTTGTGTTTCTTAGATCCCACATCTCAACAGTGCGAACAAATCCACTTGTGAAATAGTTGCTAGTTGTACGCATCCAATTGCTTCCACTGCAGCATTTGCTGGCGTGTGTAGACTCCAGGGCGATCAACAAAGTAGCAAAAGATATCGCCATATTCAATAGGTGGCCAATGAGACATATCCTTCACAAAGTTGATCGGGTTAGCAACAGTGTATAGGGGTCGTCCGCCAAGGATAAGTCTAGAAGACGAAGCTTATCCATGTATCTTTGCTGGCCGATAGCATTCAAAGAACTAAAGTAATCTATCTTACATGCACATAACTACAAAAACACGTGCTTTTTCCCAATGCCCACAGTTGAATCTTTCCCACCAGTCTAACGCGATGTAATGTGATTACATTCCTTCACACCTTTCTGTGGATACAATCTATTGGTATAAGAAAATAGGCTGCGCTCCACAGCGCTCCTGTGTTTGTCGAAGATAAACTTGTTGAAAGTGTGGACAAATTTGTATACTCGCTAATTTCGTCACAGTATACAATCAACGGGCTTGTACTTTGCACATTGTGCCCTAATGTGTGCGTTTGGAACATGATCAAGTTTTCTGTTTTCTTAGAGAGATTGCATCAGGTGAAACAACTGGAATGACTTGTAAGAATACGTACATTGCCTACATCTTAGCATGTTTGAGTATGGATTATTGCCTATATATCACCTGTGCTTAGTTATTAGAACCATACGTTCCTACTATGAATACCCTGCCATCAACTCCAAAATACAGTATGCCGAATTCAGACCCTCTGTCTATGCATGCAATGCATTTGTTTCACATGAACTCATTAACAACTGACACTCCAAAAAGGAGAGTAAATTTGAGACTAAAGAGACTTTGTCTGAAAAAAGATAGATAGAGCCATGACCAATTGATCTAATGATGAACTTCATGTGTTGGTGTCTTACATGATGCTTTACACTGATGTCACATCTTGGGCTGCTCACAGTGATACTAGATTATGGAATGGTGCAAGAGTGTTCATTCAGCAGCTGTTCCATACATCTTACTGTCACTCAGGTAAGCAAAATGCACACAGTAAGTTGATACATACACCTTTCACCTCACATTTAGGTGCATGCTGCATGTATAGAACACAGGCCACAAAGATTCTTCCTAAATGTTTTACGTCTCCACATGAATCTTCATAAACCACCTGAGACTATGGTGTTGCCTGTAGTTTCTTCTTCAATGCATTCCTTTTACAACAGCCTCACTATGCAACCCTCATATAACATGTTCCATCAATGACAACAGAAGAAACTGTCAGTTACTGCCAGCAAGCATTAATGTCATTGAAAGTTGATCAAGAAGAGCAGCTGGACGTTCTTTCTCATCTTTTGGTGCAATATGATATCAATTCCATGTGATTTCTTGGAACTGGCATTGCAGTGTATGATCCATCTCAAAAGAATCTGCTGCACAAATGTGATTTATACTTTGGCTACGGCTGTTGGAACTATGTGAAGTGATGGCTTAGATTCTCTTCTTCCAACCAAGAGAATGCCATTCGGTTTAATTGAACATGCAGTAAAAATATTTACTGCCACTTTTGTGCAAAATGTAGTGATATGCTCTACTCCTGATTAATTTATTTCCAGGTTAAATGTCACCAAGACTACAGATATTGGCTTCAGACAATGTACACCCTTTTTGGTACGAAGGGGGAAAGATCTTTTGTGGACCACTGTGGAGCCATGAACCAATTATGCAATCTGGTGATGGTGTAGCCGTGAATGTTTCAATGAGTCCAATTTATGTGCATGAAATTTCACCTTTCACATTAATGTATGCATGTGGTGACCATGTTCTTCGTGTATATACATGCAGGCAGTGATAAATGTTACTGAGCGTACCATTAGAAGGGACGTAATGGAAAGTGGATTGACAACAGGACCAGAAATACAGGTTAGATATTTACATGTAATACATCTGAATGATAGCAACTGTAAAATGAGGTACATATTGCACATGCTGCATAGTTTGCTGTCTTAGAGTTACTGGATTGAATCTGAATGCATGGTGGTGGATAAAAGGTGATGGTGTGGATGTGGTGAAGGGACTGTGATAGTCAGTTAAAGGACAATGGGCAGAAGATCTGGATCTGAATAATGGGAGAGTGCAAAAATACTCTGAAAATTATGAAAATGCTTAAGTGGCTGGAAGGAATTGGTCTTCATCAGTGGAAGTTTACATGCACTTTTGGAGGATTTGAAAGTTGCTGATAATGATCTGTTGAGAGATCTAGAGTTCATCAATACTGGTAAATGTTGGTTCTGTAGTTATTTGTGTCAAGCTTCACTGTTCTCACTTTCATCCTACAGAGTTGGTGAATACTAACAACAAGTACGAGGAAGAGCTGAAGGGTGGACATGCACCTGATCAGTCAATGTTTTCTCTTTCATGGGACATAGAAGAACTAAATCTTCTGAATCATGATGGAAGAAGGCTTCATGGTGAAATTGCCACCATTTAAATTGGCAGATTCACAGCATGATATTAAACCTTCCATAAATGCTTACATCTATTAGGAAGAGGTTACATGATGTAATGACAAAACTTATTGGCGCACAACTCACATGTTTGTATTCATGATTAGCTCAGAGCAATGCAACCAAAAACGCTATGCAATGCCAGTGCAATGTGTTTCTTATGCAGGGCTCAAGTAGAATGAGATCCGACAACTAGCTTAATGATGTACTTTGCCTTCCGCAATCATCGTCATGATGACCTGGGTATTACGCGGTATATGTGTTCCTGTTCAGTCAGTTAGCTTTCTACCATCTGTAAAATCTCAGCAGCATTTATAGCCCTCATAGGGACCCCCAGCGCACTTGCCAGCTGTCGCAAGTAGCTTGTTGTCAGCCTTCTGGGGAAAACGTCACCTCTCTGTGATCTGTCTCTGGCTCGTTGTCACCTACTATTTTGCCCTTCGCCATTCCTTTCACCTTGCCGTACTCAAATACTGTACTCTCCGGCTTGTCTTGCAGTAGTTTCCGCAACCATTGATTCCACAGATGCGTACGAGTATCAGTCTCAGTGGTTACTTCCACTGTAATCTCGCCAGTCACACCCCAAAAAATCTTACGTTCTGCATATCTAGTTGTTTATTCAAATGTGATTTCTTTCACTTTAAACATTAGATTGAAGAATTCAAGGGTTTCTTTTTTTGGTGGTGTATGTGCGCATGGGTGCATGTGTACAGGTTTGTTTGGAGTGTGTGCTGTATGTGCGTGTATGTATTTACATATGAGTGATGTGTGCGTGTACCAGTAGTGTGAACACGTGTGTATGTGTATGTATATTACGAAGTGTGTGTAAGACGAATGTTTTTGTACAGAGTGGTTTATGTGTGAAGTATTTGCAAGTATGGGATGCAGTTGTGTATGTGGTGTGTATACATGTTTACAAGATTGTGGATTGCATGCGTGCGTGTTTACATATGAGTGTTGAAGAATGTTGTATCAAATTGTGGTTATCAGCCATCATTGCACATGCACTGTGTACACCCTTCTGCTTGGATTGTGGGGTGTGGTTCAGCTTTCCATTGTTCATCTTCACACCCACCTTAGTAAGGTGGGTGTGAAGATGAACAATACACACACTCATGTTTGAATATACATATGCACACACGTGCACACACATATGCACACACACAGGTGAACTTTACATCCACACAGATGTGTTGGCAACTGCAGCAAATGAGCTCCAGGCATCAGGTTTGGCTTCCTGCACACAGCATGTACTAATTAGTTGTTTAATGTACTAATTAGTAGTTTAATAAAACAACTGCAATCTAATGTGTATGAGCTTTCTTTTCTTCAGTTGTCACTAGTACATAGTGACACATCTCATACTGAAGCAGTACATTTAGGGATGTATGGACTGGGGCCTTGAGGATAGTGACTGGTGGGCACTACAAAGAACATTATTCCACAAATCTGTTCTAGATTGCAAATATTCAATGTCCACACAGACTGGACCTAGTTAATAGTGTCATGTCATGTCTATAGAGGTGAGGAGCTTGTCATATTTTCTCCTGCACTGAATTGAGTCCGTTCTCTTCACCAGCATCCGTATGAAATGGCTGAAGAATAGGAAATATGTTATAGACACATACATGTATTGAACAATGTTGTGTCTTTTGTGCATGTGTGCAAAGTAGCGTCTGTACGTGTGTCTCTAAGCCAAAGCCAACATTCCTTCTCTCTGATTAAGATACTATCCCATGTATGTCACTCCGATGTGCCATTAATAACATGCATTTCAATCTGCTTGCAATGCGTGCAGAACACGCCCCCGGGGCAGTCGAGAACACTTCGTTACTGTCACTGGCAGCACTTGGTAAACACAAAGGAGGTTGAGATGCTATTCGGTCTTAATAAGACCAAATGGAATAATCTCAATCTATCCCACCCCCGCACGTTGCCTTGCATGCTTGCTGGGAGTACGAGGGTAACTCACTTTAATTGTATTCGTTTCAAAATCCGCGCCAGGGTCCAATTGAGGAGCTGATGTATGATATTGAAAGTTGCAGCTTTTTTCTTCGGGAATGATCCACTCACAATGATCTTGCTCAATATCATTGATTGATGGTTGTGGATTACTAGCACGGCATCGTCTCTCCATGCAGAGCGCTAATATAAATAGAGTCAAAATCCCAAGTACCCCTCCTGCTAGCGATAGCCATGTTGATGAGCTCGAGACAGCTGTGTAGTCATGGAACCAGCCTGCAAATGACAGTGAGATAGTACTTTATTTATACCCTCACGTTCCAGGGGCGGATCCAGGATTTCAGAAAAGGGGGGGTTGTTAATGAATAATGATTAATTAAAGAGGGGCGGGTGTGGGAGGGGGAACCCCGCCCGCCCAGCTAGGGGGCCTGGGGGAGCGCTGTAAGCTCCCCCAGCGGGGTCTCCCAGACGCTAACGCTTTTTTATTATATCACGCTCAAAACACTACATAAACCTGCGTGCAAAAACGGGAAATAGTATATATTTTTCATAAATCAAATAATTCAGAAATTTACAATGTAATATTATATATATTGCTGGATCTATGTATTACAATCGGATGCTTGAAACAGTTTTCTGGGATGTGCTCGCATGCAGATTTCATCCACAGGTACTCTTTCTTTCTTTTTGCCGTATTGGAGAAGACTTTTAAGTTACATCGCCTCTTGCATGGTTGCATACGAGTGAAAGAAAAGTGATTCCGCTATCACAGAACAAGCAATCGCTATAGCAATCGTTTTAAATCACGTACAGTAGATTGTATAACCTTCTGCACTGACAGAAAATGCCACAGAAAGCTTGTGTTCAAGACAAGACGAAATCGCGGGTCCGTTACACGAGGCACGCGCACGCCGTTACTTTTTGTTTAGCATCAGTACAGAAGCTATGTTGCTTGTTATTTTATATAAAGAATACAGTTGTAAACCTTGCTTACGCAAGTAAGCACCATGCACTTACGTAAGAAAGATTGATCAATCTATGGTTAATAACTAGATGTGCACGTGCATGATTATTAATAAAACAATGCAAGGCGGATCGATTCGGTTAGCCTTTTAGCCTTGCTAGTGTGGAAGCGCCTTTAGGAATCTTTTGTAATTTCCTATTAGTGAATGTTCATTGCGGGTTTGAAAGGGGGGGGTTGCAACCCCGGCCCCTGGATCCGCCACTGCAGTAGTCTCGTACCCAGACCCACCATGACGTAAGCGTTTATCGCTTACGTCATATTGGGTCTGGGTTACTATATAGGACTGTACCCATAGTCTCGTACCCAGACCTAAATGTACGTAATCATCGCTTACATGTCCGTGATGTCATACTGTAATAATTACGCACTGGGTACCAGACTAAGTACCCACCACCAGCGTAGATATTATAGTCCTGCCCATGGGAGCAAATCACAAATCGTGTGACCCTTTTGACATAAGGTAATTCAACATGAATCACATCAACCAGAACAGCTAGCCCACTCTTTAACTTTTCAATACTGAGGTCGTCTTTATAGCCTGACGTTCCACGGCACACTTATTGTAGTATAACTATGATCTCGGTCCGTCATGACGTAATTTAGTTTTACACTTCGCATGCAACATTTCTCTAGCCTGACGTGCAGCGTGCCCGGATGCAACTCTTTTAATATCGTACACATTCTTACACTGATGGCTATGGCGTTGACGGGAAAGCTATAATTAAAAAAACACTCACCTGACGGTGGCTCTGCATTCGTAACCTGCTTGGATCCAACTGCAGCACAAAGACACTCCATTACCCGTCACCCTTCATACGTAATCGCACGTGACTTAAATTATAAAAACATTTTTGTCATAATAATAATCAAGTGGCAGCAACGAGAAACAACTCCTTGGACCAAGAGCGCGTTCCTGTATATATTTGATATGTGTAGAACCACGACCACCACGACCATTCGTACTCCCTACATCCCTTCAGCAGCCACTTTAATTCTGACGGTGTGCCGTGCTGTAAATGTAACGGAAGCAATGCCCGATGTTGCCAATAGTTTTTCGTGCGCTAGGAAGAAGGCTGCGTGTTTAGACTGCTATCCATGTCGTCGCGGGAAGTGTATGAACATAATTACATCACTCCACTGAGGCTTTATCCGCCTCAGCGCCACCATCTTATTCTTCTCATCGGAACCGTTTCCTTCTGACAATCTGTCTCCAGATTCCTCATGATCACAGCTTCACTCTCAGCTAACATATTTCACAGCAGCTGCCCGCAATACCACCGCTGCCTCATGCACATTCACAGCAGCTGACCACAATTCTCATGTCTTCGCGTTGGCTTTTACCACCCGTATTGTCGCAGCGCTCCCCGTCGAGCCATCTTCCTCCACAGCCCCCATCTCCAATTACGTCTCATCAGCAGCAATACATTATCCTTGGTCCCCCAACAACAGACTCTAACCCTGTCTAATCACGAGCTTTCATTACTAGGCTCCTTCCTCCACCTCACATCAGACTCACACCAGGCTCCTTCCTCCACCTCACACCAGGCTCTTTCCTCCACATCACACCAGGCTCCTTCCACCACCTCACACCAGGCTCCTTCCACCACCTCACACCAGGCTCCTTCCTCCACCTCACACCAGGCTCCTTCCTCCATCTCACACCAGGCTCTTTCCTCCACATCACACCAGGCTCCTTCCACCACCTCACACCAGGCTCCTTCCTCCACCTCACACCAGGCTCCTTCCTCCACATCACACCAGGCTCCTTCCTCCACCTCACACCAGGCTCCTTCCTCCCCTCACACCAGGCTCACACCAGACTCCTTCCTCCACCTCACACCAGGCTCCTTCCTCCACCTCACACCAGGCTCACACCAGACTCCTTCCTCCACATCACACCAGGCTCCTTCCTCCACCTCACACCAGGCTCCTTCCTCCACCTCACACCAGGCTCACACCAGACTCCTTCCTCCACCTCACACCAGGCTCCTTCCTCAGGACTTTCAACGTTCAGGATGCAATACATTGTTGAGGGCTGCCCTGCACGTATAGTTCCATTGATGTGGCACAACCACATGACTCTCCACGAGCTTTCCTCGCCAATGGTGCTCTCCTCGGGAGTGTACCGTCAGAGTGGCTTGGGGACCAATATATGTTTGTTTGTCCTAGCTGCTCTCAGCCGGTTGCAAACTCCCGACACGCTTCCCACCTGCGCCAATGCTCCCATAGGTGCATGGCACCAGTCTCCCTCCAGCTGCCTGTTTCCATTCCCTTTTCAGATGCCAGGACTTTGCGATCTTCCTATCTTTGACCAAGTGTGCCAATTGAACCATCCAACATTATGGTGCATTCCAGCTAAAGCCAGACCAGCTTTTGCAAGAGCCCTCTCATCATCCTTAAGAGATGTCCTACAAAAAAATACTGAAGATGCATGGCTGAAGCACTTCATGCTTTCAAAGTGTGTCTCCCCTCCTTGAGGCACAAAGGGAATCACAAGCCACACATGCCAATAGAGTCTCTCTGCAACATGTGGCTCAGTAATGATCTGACTACCCTTTGGATGATGGCAAAAAAGTCGGGAAAATAAGCACAATATCACAGAGAAGGCCACAACTTATAGTCAGGTAATTAGCTCTGCAGTTTCTCTCGGCCGCTCAGGAATGACAGGTAAAGCCTGCAGGATGCTGTTATCTAGAGGCTTTGCACCAAATAGGACACAACCTGGCGCTTGTTGCAGGCCAAACATCCATCTTGCCCACCTCCAGTGACTCCAAATGTTACTTCTGAACCTGTCACACTAAGTCCAGCTTTCAACATACTCCCAATCTTGAGATCCTTCCCTAAAGGCACCTCGGTTGGTCCTTCAGGACTTTCTGTTCAGCACCTTTTGGATGCTGCATCTGTTCCCCTTCACACACCCATTGGCACCTCCCTTAAGGCCATATTGAACCTTCTAGCTTCAGGAAAGGTCCCTGTGCATGTGTCAACATTTTTGGCAGGTGGCAAGCTATTTGCACTAAATAAAAGTAAGAAAGGTAGCCCACTAGATGTTAGGCTCATAGCAGTGGGGGAAACATTGCGTAGGCTCACGGGGAAATGCATCTGCGCCATCCTTCGGAACAAGATCTCATTTACTCGACCCTCACAATTTGGAGTTGCATGTAAAGCAGGTGCAGAGAAGATTGTGCACAGCTTAAGGAGATGCATTGAAGACAACTGGTTGAGTGGCGACTTTGTAGTGTTCAAGGTGGACATGTCAAATGCCTTTAACATGGTATCTAGGCAGGCAGTCATAGATGAGTGTGCTACATTCTTCCCCGAGCTTCTACCATGGGTCTCATGGTGCTATGGATCTCATAGTTCATTGTGGCATCCTACGTGCCAGGTAAGTTCTCAGTCAGGAGTACAACAAGGTGACCCTCTGGGCCCTATGCTGTTTGCCCTGGCCATCCATAAGCTTGTTACCAGCATAGATGCAGATGATGATTGCTTCCATGCACCACCTTTGGTGGGCTTGGATTTCATTCCCTTGCTCTGCACTCACCTGCTGCTTTCATAGCTTCCTTTGCTTTGTCACAATGATGCAGTCCAGACAACACACACTTGCTCCAGGCTGTGACAAGCTTCAATACTCAGGTTCCCCTTCACGAGTCTATCACAGCTGACGTAGTTATAGCTTGCCCCCGCTCTACAGAGAGTTCTGTCTAAGAAGCTGGATAACCATGCTTTCCAATCCCTGTTTTCTTCCTCCTCCCAAGTAAATAAGGCTCGAATCCTTTCAGTTTCTGCCCCTCATGCGGCTTCTTGGATTTCGGCCATCCCTTCTACTGGTCTGGATCTGCACCTAGACTCTGCTGAATGTCAGGTAGCTCTTAGATGGTGATTGGGTCTTGACACCTCAGGAGCTCTCTGTGCCCTCTTTGTCCTGATATTACCCTTGACCCTCTAGGTCACCATGTAGCCTCGTGCAGACAAGGTGGGGATGTGGTTACATGGCACAACCACTTGCCAGACATCTTTTGTTGTCGGGCACATCTTTCTGTGAGGGTCGAAGTAGGGTATGGCTTAGCTAGGGACCATGAGGGTCGAAGTAGGGTATGGCTTAGCTAGGGACCATATCACCTCTTGTCCTGTGGACATCCTCATTCAGGGATGGGACAGAAAATCCAGCAGCCTTTGACGTTACAGTCACTTCACCCCTTACCCCTGCACCTCTAAACAATGCCAGTGCACCCCTGGGGGCAGCAGCCTATGCAGCTGAATGTAGAAAGCATGCAGCCAATGACACCAGGTGCCAGGAGTTGGGATGGATGTGTATCCCCTTAGCTGTAGAAACATATTGCGACTGGGCTCAGGGTGTTTTTTCCCAGCTTTGCTTCTCTGCTTGCTATCAGCCAGGCCATCCCCAAAGCCAAAATGATGGCAGAAATCTATGGCCGCCTCAACATGTCACTGGTGAGGTCGTTGGCAAGGGCTATAAGTTGTCCAAGGGTAGGATAATGGATCTGTAGGCCGATTAGATGTGCTTGCATTGTAAGTAGAACTGTTTATCAATGATGTGTTTGCTGTATATTTGTCATTGTCCGGGAGCACTCGCGAGGATTTTTTAAATTGCTAGGTTTATGATCTTTATGTAGATCGTGTGGGTACGAGAGAGTTGCATCATAGATTATTTTAGACATAATCTATGTTTGCATCAGCGATCCTGGATACGAGGAGGTCAATAATGCGTTCGAACGAGCCCTGGTGTTCCTGCACAAGGTACACACGCACACACACACGCACACACACGCACAGACACACACACACGCGCACACACACAGACGCGCACACACACACACGCACACAACACACACACACACGCACACACACAACGTGTACACAACCCCACACAAAGTTAACGAACTTAGTGTTCTTAGCAAGGGAGGATTTTGAAAATGTCAAAAGAGGAGATGTGTTGGGAATAGCTGGGATGGTCACATTATATTTCCTCTCACATCCTCAGATGCCCAGGACTACAACCAGTTCCTCATGGACCAGTGCAAGGTCACCAGGACCAGGCACACTTTCGACAGGGCTCTACAGGAACTGCCACTCACCCAGCACAACAGGATATGGCCCCAAGTTCATGAGGAACTACGACCTACCTGAGACCACTGTGAGGGTACCTTAAGGTGAGTTGGTAGGGAGAAGGGGATGGGTGCACAGTGGGCAAATGTCATTCTCCCAATGGCTTGCCTCATATGTCTCTTTCATTTTTCTCACCCACTGTCCTTACTGCCCACACTCCCTCACCCCCTGTCCTTACTTCCTACACTCCCATTTAGATCACCACCTTAAAAATTGAACCAATCATCAGAGGCGGGTTGAGGCGGTTTACGGATATGATTGGTCAGCTCTGGTGCTCACTCTCTGACTATTATATACGAGCCGGGCTCTTTGAGAAGGCCAGCACTCTTGCACCATCCCTCCACTCAGGTCATTCATGTCTCCTTCCCGCCACAGGCCCGGGATGTGTATGAAGAGGCCATACAGACTGTGACCACTGTGCGTGACTTTGGGCAAGTGTTTGACGCGTACGCACAGTTTGAAGAGAGCATGATCAGTGCCAAGATGGAGACGGCAGCAGAGATGGGTGCATCAGAGGAAGGTGTGTGTGTGTAGGTGTATTTTGTGAGGCTGTGTGTATTGTGTGAGGGTGTGTGCGTATTTTGTAAGGGTGTGTGGTGTGGTGTATTATGTAAGGTGCTTGTATGGATGTGCGGGTGTGTAAAGATGTGTGTGTGTGGTGTGTGTATTATGTGGGTGTGTGGGGTGTACTTGTGAGGGTGTGGAAAGGTGTGGGATGTATTATGTGAGGGTGTGGGGTACTTGTGAGGGTGTGGAAAGGTGTGTGGGATGTATTATGTGAGGGTGTGTGATGTGGTGTGTATTAAACTATGCAGACGATCTTGATCTGGAGCTGAGATTGGAGCGTTACGAGACACTCATGGATAGAAGACCATTGCTGTTGAGCAGGTGGGTGTGGCCTTTTCTAAGCTATGCATGTTTATGGATAATTGTATGTGTCAAAATGGCATCCTCTGATTCCACGAGTTGAACTTTCCCTTAAGTGGATTTGTCTTCCTCTTCCAGTGTATTGCTGAGGCAAAATCCTCACAACGTCCATGAATGGCATAAGCGAGTGGCATTATTTGAAGGAAAGCCTCGAGAGGTGAGAATGGTGTCCTCTCCTCCCCTCACCTTGCCTCCTCCCCTCACCTCCGCTTCCTGTTCAACCTCCTCCCCTTCCCACCACCTCTGCCCTAGATCATTAACACCCATACTGAGGCAGTCCAAACAGTGGACATCAATCAGGCAGTGGGCAGGCCACACACCCTCTGGGTAGACTTTGCCACAACCAGCTGGCAGAGGTTGGATGGGTGTGGCACTGTTGCTTAGTTACCTTAAACCAAACTCTTTTTGGTGCAGAGCCGCATCGTGTTTGAGAAAGCCACAAAGGTGCAGTTCAAGAATGTAGAGGACCTAGCCACTGTGTGGTGTGAGTATGCAGAGATGGAGCTGAGACATGAGTGAGTCCCCAGACCATATCTCACCTCTTTCTCCATCTGTATCTACTGGGCTCAATAGGGACTGATCTCTCCTCCCCCTCCTCCCCCATAGGAACTGCAACAGAGCTCTGCAGCTGCTCCAGAGAGCTACAGCTGTGCCAGCCAAGAAACTATGATAAGGTAGGAGAGGGGAGGAGGGGGTATGTTTATCTCTGTCACAGAAGGAACCGGTACAGAACAGACTGTACATGTCACTGAAGGTGTGGTCTTTGTACGCCGATTTGGAGGAGAGTCTGGGGACCTTTGAAGTAAGTCATGTGATGGTCATGTGACGTGCGTGATTGCTCCGCTGCTTCCTCATTCCACGAAGGCGGTGTACGACAGGATCATTGATCTCCACATAGCCACACCGCAGACGGTCATCAACTATGGTGTGTTTCTCGAGGAACACAAGTACTTTGAAGAGGCCTTCAAGGTTGGTTATAATGGAGGGAACAGAAATTTATCGTATGGCAAAACGTTTAATGCATGTGTGGTAATGTCCACTCCACTAATCTACAGCCTAAATGTAGTGTTCAGATTCGAACCGAACATCGAACGGTTCGTGATTCTACTATTATTAAAATAACTACTTTGTTATGTTAATGTTAGCTGCAAGTTAATCCGTTCATTTCGTTCGTGAGTGCGGTTGTCGCAGTTATTGATCGCAAGTGCGTGTTTCAAGTACTCCAAATGCAAATCTAGATACTCGTATCAACACAGCATTGTTGTTTATTCCAGCCACATTGCATACTATTGTATGCCGAAAACGCAAGTAAACTATAATGGATGCTGGGAACTCATGGGGCATTCTGTGTCAAATCAGACCATGTTTTGGCACATATGTCTCAGAATTGGTTTAAAATACTCATATATCATATGCTTGTTATTGTAATGCATATCTTACCTTTTTTTCTCCAGCTTGTATCGTTTTTGCAGCATGAATATTTAAATTGATCAGCATAACATAAAAACACTTGTTTTCCTCTCATTTCCCCCGGACCCCCAGACATGTTAGTATGGGAAATTTGATATCAAATGACAGCACTGTTGTTGTTTTGTACTTTAGTTGCAAATGAAAACAAATATAAGTGTATTTGTTATTGATTGTTTTCGATCAGTATCATGTCACGCAATACTCTTGTTTCAACCATCTGCAAGGTAGTGCTATTCATTACATTATATGAAAATATCATAGGTAAGTAAGAGGTATCTAAGGAACGTGTTGCAGTCATCTTTATTGCTTACTAGAGCAAGTACTAGGAGTATCTAAATGAGATATCTACACTGGATGCATAAGCTAAATATTACTTTAATTGGTGGTATGGTCAATAAATCAATGAATATTTAACTCAAAGTATGTTCCAACATCGAGTCGGACCTCGAACCGTTCGATACCGATTCGGTCCGAAAGGACGATTGTAATGAGGTCACACCATTCGGGAGAAGAGCAGTTTTTTAAATTTTAATTTCTATCTAAGCTCTTTATAATGCTCACCCCTGTGTAATGACAGTGAAGTAAGGTAAAGGTGGGCATGTATTGAGAAGTTGTCTTGTTCCCCTATTTGAAGGTGTATGAGAGAGGCATCGCTCTCTTCAAGTGGCCTCACGTCTTTGAGATCTGGAGTACCTACCTGACCAAGTTCTTGAAGAGATATGTAAGTGTGTCTTCCAAAGTTGTCCATGTTCTTCAATGCCCTTCACCCCCATCGCTCTTCCTGTGCCCCTGCTCCTCCTCTCCCCCATCACCCCTCCTGTGCCCCCTCTCCCCATCACTCCTCCTGTGCCCCCTCTCCCCCATCGCCCCTCCTGTGCCCCCTCTCCCCCATCACCCCTCCTGTGCCCCCTCTCCCCCATCGCTCCTCCTGTGCCCCCTCTCCCCCATCACCCCTCCTGCTCCCCCTCTCCCCATGCACCAGGGTGGTACCAAACTGGAGAGATGTAGGGAACTCTTTGAGCAGTGTCTGGAAACCTGTTCTCCCAAGCATGCCAAATGTGAGTCCTGACTCCAAATGTGTGGGTGTTTGCATCTGTGTTAATGGTAAGGGTGATACTCACATGGGTCATGGAGTAAGGGTGATACTCACATGAGTCATGGAGTAAGGGTGATACTCACATGAATCATGGAGTAAGGGTGATACTCACATGGGTCATGGAGTAAGGGTGATGCTCACATGAGCCATGGAGTAAGGGTGATACTCACATGAGTCATGGAGTAAGGGTGATACTCACATGGGTCATGGAGTAAGGGTGATGCTCACATGAGCCATGGAGTAAGGGTGATACTCACATGAGTCATGGAGTAAGGGTGATACTCACATGAATCATGGAGTAAGGGTGATACTCACATGGGTCATGGAGTAAGGGTGATGCTCACATGAGCCATGGAGTAAGGGTGATACTCACATGAGTCATGGAGTAAGGGTGATACTCACATGAGTCATGGAGTAAGGGTGATACTCACATGAATCATGGAGTAAGGGTGATACTCACATGGGTCATGGAGTAAGGGTGATGCTCACATGAGCCATGGAGTAAGGGTGATACTCACATGAGTCATGGAGTAAGGGTGATACTCACATGGGTCATGGAGTAAGGGTGATGCTCACATGAGCCATGGAGTAAGGGTGATACTCACATGAGTCATGGAGTAAGGGTGATACTCACATGAATCATGGAGTAAGGGTGATACTCACATGGGTCATGGAGTAAGGGTGATGCTCACATGAGCCATGGAGTAAGGGTGATACTCACATGAGTCATGGAGTAAGGGTGATACTCACATGAGTCATGGAGTAAGGGTGATACTCACATGAGTCATGGAGTAAGGGTGATACTCACATGAGTCATGGAGTAAGGGTGATACTCACATGAGTCATGGAGTAAGAGTGATACTCACATGAGTCATGGAGTAAGGGTGATACTCACATGAGTCATGGAGTAAGGGTGATACTCACATGGCAGCAGTAAGGGTGATGCTCACATGAGTCATGGAGTAAGGGTGATACTCACATGAATCATGGAGTAAGGGTGATACTCACATGGGTCATGGAGTAAGGGTGATACTCACATGAGTCATGGAGTAAGGGTGATACTCACATGGGTCATGGAGTAAGGGTGATACTCACATGGGTCATGGAGTAAGGGTGATACACACATGGGTCATGCAGTAAGGGTGATACTCACATCGGTCATGCAGTAAGGGTGATACTCACATGGGTCATGGAGTAAGGGTGATGCTCACATGAGTCATGGAGTAAGGGTGATGCACACATGGGTCATCCAGTAAGGGTGATACTCACATGGGTCAAGGAGTAAGGGTGATACTCACATGGGTCATGCAGTAAGGGTATTACTCACATGGGTCAAGGAGTAAGGGTGATACTCACATGAGTCATGGAGTAAGGGTGATATTGCACTGAAAATGTCATGATGTCTATAATTATTCTTCTGAATGGCTCTGCTGTTGTAACATTGACTTCCCAGAGTAGCAGCATTGTCCACAGCTCACTCACCTCTGTGTCTTCTTCACTTTAGCACTGTACCTTCTCTATGCCAAGTTGGAGGAGTATCATGGGTTGGCTCGACATGCCATGGAAGTCTACAATCGTGCAACATTGGCTGTGCCCCCTGAAGAACAACTAGAGGTGAGCTCCACCCATCCCCGCACACCACACCTCACGGTGCACCTTATGTTAGCAATTAATAATATTCTCAATTGTCCTGATTAAGGCTTTTGTAATTTAATAGAAATAGAAATCATTTATGCCCCTAAGAAGTGCAACATGATGTTGAATCTATCTTCACTTTCAATTTACTCTCTTGTTAGTACCTAGGTAGTTTAAAGTCGAATAAAAATCAGCTTACATTCCACTGAATGAGTCTTAGTTCACCTGTCTTGGTTCACCTCCCCTCCCCTATGTCCACTATCTACATTGCTGAATGGTGTGTGATATGTGTCTTGGTTCACCTCTCCTCCCCTATGTCCACTATCTACATTACTGAATGGTGTGTGATATGTGTCTTGGTTCACCTCCCCTCCCCTATGTCCACTATCTACATTACTGAATGGTGTGTGATATGCGTCTTGGTTCACCTCCCCTCCCCTATGTCCACTATCTACATTACTGAATGGTGTGTGATATGTGTCTTGGTTCACCTCCCCTCCCCTATGTCCACTATCTACATTACTGAATGGTGTGGGATATGTGTCTTGGTTCACCCACACTACCTCACCCCCAGATGTTCACCATCTACATAAAGAGGGCCACGGAGCTATTTGGCATCACACACACCAGGGAGATATACGAGAAAGCCATTGAGGTTCTCCCAGACACTGGTACAAGGTATGTCATTGCAGCAACCTGTCTGTTTGGCCATACCTGTTGGCAAGGCAACCTGCTTTTGGGGAGGTCTTGAACCTTGTATGCGTGCAGGGAGGTGTGTCTGCGTTATGCAGAGCTGAGGCTCGCCTTGGAGAAATTGATAGAGCCAGGGCCATCTACAGCCATTGGTCTCAGATCAGTTATCCCAGGGTGAGCTCTAAATAGAGATGACTACCATGGTTACTAACACGATCACCCCATCAGGTGAACCAGTCCTATTGGAAGCGCTGGCAGGAGTTTGAGGTTACCTACGGCAACGAGGACACGTTCAGAGAGATGTTGAGGATCAAGAGGAGTGTGCAGGCACAGTTCAACACCCAGGTGAGTTGGTGGGCCCTCATGGTGATATATGTGTCTTCATACATGTACCATATACACACATACATATGCACACATACATATGCACACATACACACACGCATATCACATGTTTACACGCACACACATCTATGCACACACAGGTGAACTTTACATCCACACAGATGTTGGCAACTGCAGCAAATGAGCTCCAGGCATCAGGTTTGGTTTCCTGCTCACAGCATGTATGCTAGACTCACCCTCCCACATACACATAACACACTCCCCCATAAACACACATTGACATACATTTCAGGAGGTAATGTTGACGAGATGAAGGCATTGGAGGAACGTGCCAAGAAGATTGCTGAGGAGGCCAAGATGGACCAACCAAGAACCAGCAAGAGCATGATGTTTGTCAAGTAAGTGGTGTTTACACTGCATGTAACCTTAGTAACCAACCACACCACACCCACAGGAGTGATGAAGCCACTGCTGAGATGGAACAACTGGCGAAAGCCAACACTAACCCTGAAGAGATCAACATTGGAGACTCTGATGAAGATGAAAGTGCCAAGGTTGAAGGTGTGTACTGCCTCCTCCCCAGTCAGATTAGCTGTGTGTATCCACCCCTACCAGTAGCTATATGCCTCTACCTCCTCACTTCACCCTCCCTCCCTCCTCCTACCCTACCCACAGAGGTCCGTTTGGAGCAGCAGACCATTCCAAGTGCAGTGTTTGGTTCCATCCCAGAGGAGACCCAAGGGGAGGTCTTGGGGGCAAGACAGAGACTGGCCATGAAGAAGAAGGCACAGTAAAAAATGGCAACAGTAATTTTGTTTAATAAAACAACTGCAATCTTGTTTGTATGTGCTTCCTTTTCTTCAGTTATATAACAACAACCTTTCACATATAATATTTGTTGGAGTTATCTTCTGCACACAACTACCCATCTTTAATGTCTTGTAATGGTGCATTGAGAGCGCATTTAGGGATGTGGTGGACTGGGGCCTTGAGGATGAAATCTGTCTGGTTGCAAACTGATAATTGATTTCAGCAAACTACATAGACAACACATACACTCACATACACTGTACAGGACCTAGTTCGTAGTGTCACGGCCAGTCATGGCCTTCTTTCCTTTGACCAAGTGTGCCAAAGGAACCATCCAACATTATGGTGCATTCCAGCTAAAGCCAGACCAGCTTTTGCAAGAGCCCTCTCATCATCCTTAAGAGATGTCCTACAAAAAAATACTGAAGATGCATGGCTGAAGCACTTCATGCTTTCAAAGTGTGTCCCCCCCTCCTCGAGGCACAAAGGGAATCACAAGCCACACATGCCAATAGAGTCTCTCTGCAACATGTGGCTCAGTAATGATCTGACTACCCTTTGGATGATGGCAAAAAGTCGGGAAAACAAGCACAATATCACAGAGAAGGCCACAACTTACAGTCAGGTAATTAGCTCTGCAGTTTCTCTCGGCCGCTCAGGAATGACAGGTAAAGCCTGCAGGATGCTGATATCTAGAGGCTTTGCACTAAATAGCACACAACCTGGCGCTTGTTGCAGGCCAAACATCCATCTTGCCCACCTCCAGTGACCCCAAATGTTACTTCTGAATCCGTCACACTACGTCCAGCCTTTAACATACTCCCAATCTTGAGATCTTCCCTAAAGGCACCTCGGCTGGTCCTTCAGGACTTTCTGTTCAACACCTTTTGGATGCTGCATCTGTTCCCCTTCACACACCCATTGGCACCTCCCTTAAGGCCATATTGAACCTTCTAGCTTCAGGAAAGGTTCCTGTGCATGTGTTAACATTTTTGGCAGATGGCAAGCTATTTGCACTAAATAAAAGTAAGGAAGGTAGCCCACTAGATGTTAGGCTGTGTAGGCTCACGGGGAAATGCATCTGCAACATCCTTAGGAACAAGATCTCATTCTTTCAACCCTCACAATTTGGAGTTGCATGTAAAGCAGGTGCGGAGAAAATTGTGCACAGCTTGAGGAGATGCATTGAAGACAACTGGTTGAGTGGCGACTTTGTAGTGTTCAAGGTGGACATGTTGAATGCCTTTAACATGGTATCTAGGCAGGCAGTCTTGGATGAGTGTGCAACTTCCTTCCCCGAGCTTCTACCATGGGTCTCGTGGTGCTATGGATCTCATAGTTCATCGTGGCATCCTACGTGCCAGGTAAGTTCTCAGTCAGGAGTACAACAAGGTGACCCTTAGGGCCCTATGCTGTTTGCCCTGGCCCTCCATAAGCTTTTTACCAGCATAGATGCAGATGATGATTGCTTCCATGCACCACCTTTGGTGGGCTCGGATTTCGCTCCTTTGTTCTGCACTCACCTGCTGCTTTCATAGCTTCCTTTGCTTTGTCACAATGATGCAGTCCAGACAACATCCGCTTGCTCCAGGCTGTGACAAACTTCAATACTCAGGTTCCCCTTCATGAGTCTATCACAGCTTAGGTGGTTCTAGCTTGCCCCCCTCTACAGAGAGTTCTGTCTAAGAAGCTGGATAACCATGCTTTCCAATCCCTGCTTTCTTCCTCCTCACAAGTAAATAAGGCCTGAATCCTTTCAGTTTCTGCCCCTCATGTGGCTTCTTGGATTTTGGCCATCCCTTCTACTGGTCTGGATCTGCACCTAGACTCTGCTGAATGTCAGGTAGCTCTTAGATGGTGTTTGGGCTTGACACCTCAGGAGCTCCCTGTGCCTTCTTTGTCCTGATATTACCCTTGACCCTCTAGGTCACCATGTAGCCTCGTGCAGACAAGGTGGGGATGTGGTTACATGGCACAACCACTTGCCGGACATTTTTTGTCGTCGGGCACATCTTTCTGTGAGGGTCGAAGTGGGGTATGGCTTAGCTAGGGACCATGAGGGTCGAAGTGGGGTATGGCTTAGCTAGGGACCATGAGGGTCGAAGTGGGGTATGGCTTAGCTCGGGACCATGAGGTTTGAAGTGGGGTATGGCTTAGCTAGGGACCATATCAACTCTCGTCCTGCGGACATCCTCATTCAGGGATGGGACAGAAAATCCAGCAGCCTTTGATGTTACAGTCACTTCATCTCTAAACAATGCCAGTGCATCCATGGGGGCAGCAGCCTATGCAGCTGAATGTAGAAAGCATGCAGCCAATGACACCAGGTGCCAGGAGTTGGGATGGATGTGTATCCCCTTAGCTGTAGAAACATATTGCAACTGGGGGAAGGAGGCTCAGGGTGTTTTTTCCCAGCTTTGCTTCTCTGCTTGCTATCAGCCAGGCCATCCCCAAATCCAAAATGATGGCTGAAATCTATGGCCACCTCAACATGTCACTGGTGAGGTCGGTGGCAAGGGCCATAGGTTGTCCAAGGGTAGGATAGTGGATCTGTAGGCCGATTAGATGCGCTTGCATTGTAAGTAGAACTGTTTATCAATGATGTGTTTGCTGTACTACATGTATTTCTGTGTTTTAAGTAATAATGATCATTATCCGGGAGCTCCCGCGAGAATTATAATTGCTGGGTTTTATTGTAGATCGTGTGTACGTGTGGGTACGAGAGAGTTGCACCAGATCCTGGATACGAGGAGGTCAATAATGCGTTCGAACGAGCCCTGGTGTTCCTGCACAAGGTACACACGCATGTACACACACACACACACACACACACACACACACACACACACACACACACACACACACACACACACACACACACACACACACACACGCACACACAGACACGCACACACGCACACACACACACACACACACGCACACACACACACACACACAGACGCGCGCGCACACACACACACACACACACACACACACACACACACACACACACACACACACACACACGCCACACACGACGTATACACAACCCTACACAAAGTTAACGAATTTAGTGGTCATAGCGAGGGAGGATTTTGAAAATGTTAAAAGAGGAGATGGGTTGGGAAGTCACATTACATTTCCTCTCACATCCTCAGTTGCCCAGTGCAAGGTCACCAGGACCAGGCGCCCTTTCGACAGGGCTCTACAGGAACTACCGGTACCACTCACCCAGCACAACAGGATATGGCCCCTGTATATCAAGTTCGTGAGGACCTACGACCTACCTGAGACTGCTGTGAGGGTATATCGCAGGTACCTTAAGGTGAGTTGGTAGGGAGAAGGGGATGGGTGCACAGTGGGCTTTGATTGGAGTTCCCATCTGGTTTAGCTTGCTCTACAAAATTCGGAAGAGTACATTGAGTACCTGATTTCGATTGGTCGGCTGGACGAGGCTGCGTTGAAATTAGCAGAAGTGGTCAACAATGTGCGTCATCAATAAAGATTGACTTGGCAATGTATTATTCATCCCTCTTCCCTCCTTCCCATTCCTCTGTCCCCATGTCACCCTCTTCTTCTCTTCCTCACCCTTTAACCCTTCCATTCTCATCATGTAGGAGACTTTTATGTCACGTGTAGGCAAATCCAAACACCAGCTGTGGCAGGAATTGTGTCAACTGATCTCAAAACACCCAAATGAGGTATCCAAAGAACATGCTCCCTCTCCCCCATCCCCACATTCTTCCCCTTCTCCTCCTCCCTCTTATCATGTGTCTTGCTTTCCCCATATCCCTCTCCTCCTCCCTTCCTTCCTCTTATGTCTCCCTCAAATGTCATTCTCCCAATGCGTATTTTGTGAGGGTGTGTGGTGTGGTGTATTATGTAAGGTGCTTGTATGGATGTGCGGGTGTGTAAAGATGTGTGTGTTTGGTGTGTATGTATTATGTGGGTGTGTGGGGTGTACTTGTGAGAGTGCTTGTATGGGTGTGTGTGGATGTGTATTGTGTGAGGGTGTGTAAAGGGACCCCTTTACACACCCTCCCCGTGTGTATTATGCGAGGGTGTGTGTGTATTACACTGTGCAGATGATCTTGATCTGGCGCGCTGAGATTAGAGTGTTACGAGACACTCATGGATAGAAGACCTTTGCTGTTCTTTAATTGGTGGCATGGTCGATAAATCAATGAATATTTAACTCAAAGTATGTTCCAACCGAACATCGAGTCGAACCTCGAACCGTTTGATACCGATTCGGTCCGAAGGAACGAGTCACACCATTTGGGAGAAGAGCAGAAATTTCTATCTAAGCTCTTTATAATGCTCACCCCTGTGTAATGACAGTGAAGTAAGGTAAAGGTGGGCATGTATTGAGAAGTTGTCTTGTTCCCCTATTTGAAGGTGTATGAGAGAGGCATCGCTCTCTTCAAGTGGCATCACATCTTTGAGATCTGGAGTATCTACCTGACCAAGTTCTTGAAAAGATATGTAAGTGTGTCTGCCAAAGTTGTCCATGTTCTTCAATGCCCTTCACCCCCATCGCTCCTCCTGTGCCCCCTCCCCCATCACCCCTCCTGTGCCCCCTCTCCCCCATCACTCCTCCTGTGCCCCCTTCCCCATCACCCCTCCTGTGCCCCCTCTCCCTCATCGCTCCTCCTGTGCCCCCTCTTCCCCATCACCCCTCCTGTACCCCCTCTCCCCCATCGCTCCTCCTGTGCCCCCTCTTCCCCATCACCCCTCCTGTGGCCCCCTCCCCCATCACCCCTCCTGTGCCCCCTCTCCCCCATCGCTCCTCCTGTGCCCCCTCTCCCATCACCCCTCCTGTGCCCCCTCCCCCATCGCTCCTCCTGTGCCCCCTCTTCCCCATCACCCCTCCTGTGCCCCCTCCCCCATCACCCCTCCTGTGCCCCCTCTCCCCCATCGCTCCTCCTGTGCCCCCTCTTCCCCATCACCCCTCATGTGCCCCCTCTCCCCATCACCCCTCCTGTGCCACTGCTCCCCCTCTCCCCCATCACCCCTCCTGTGCCCCCTCCCCCATCACCCTCCGGTGCCCCCTCCCCCCATCACCCTCCTGTGCCCCCTCCCCCATCACCCTCCTGTGCCCACTCTCCTCCATCACCCCTCCTGTGCCCCCTCTCCCCCATCGCTCCTCCTGTGCCCCCTGCTCCCCCTCTCCCCATGCACCAGGGTGGTACCAAATTAGAGAGATGTAGGGAACTCTTTGAGCAGTGTCTGGAAACCTGTCCTTCCAAGCATGCCAAATGTGAGTCCTGACTCCAAATGTGTGGGTGTTTGCATCTGTGTTAATGTATGAACACAAATCATCATACAGTAAGGGTAAGGTGATACTCACATGGCTCATGGAGTAAGGGTGATACTCACATGAGTCATGGAGTAAGGGTGATACACACATGAGTCATGGGGTAAGGGTGATACTCACATGAGTCATGGAGTAAGGGTGATACTCACATGAGTCATGCAGTAAGGGTGATACTCACATGAGTCATGCAGTAAAGGTGATACTCACATGAGTCATGGGGTAAGGGTGATACTCACATGAGTCATGGGGTAAGGGTGATACTCACATGAGTCATGGAGTAAGGGTGATACTCACATGAGTCATGGAGTAAGGGTGATACTCACATGGGTCATGGAGTAAGGGTGATACTCACATGGCAGCAGTAAGGGTGATACTCACATGAGTCATGGAGTAAGGGTGATACTCACATGAGTCATGGAGTAAGGGTGATACTCACATGAGTCATGGAGTAAGGGTGATACTCACATGAGTCATGGAGTAAGGGTGATACTCACATGGGTCAAGGAGTAAGGGTGATACTCACATGAGTCATGGAGTAAGGGTGATATTACACTGAAAATGTCATGATGTCTATCATTATTCTTCTGAATGGCTCTGCTGTTGTAATATTGACTTTCCAGAGTAGCAGCATTGTCCACAGCTCACTCACCTCTGTGTCTTCTTCACTTTAGCACTGTACCTTCTCTATGCCAAGTTGGAGGAGGATCATGGGTTGGCTCGACATGCCATGGAAGTCTACAATCGTGCAACATTGGCTGTGCCCCCTGAAGAACAACTGGAGGTGAGCTCCACCCATCCACACACACACACACACACACCACACGGTGCACCTTATGTTAGCAATTAATCATGTTCTCAATTGTCTTGATTAAGGCTTTTGTAATTTAATAGAAATCAAATCATTTATGCCCCTAAGCAGTGCAACATGATGTTGGATCTATCTACAGCCATGGGTCTCAGATCAGTGACCACAGGGTGAGCTCTAAATAGAGATGACTACCATGGCTACTAACATGATCACCCCATCAGGTGAACCAGTCCTACTGGAAGCGCTGGCAGGAGTTTGAGGTTACCTACGGCAACGAGGACACGTTCAGAGAGATGTTGAGGATCAAGAGGAGTGTGCAGGCACAGTTCAACACCCAGGTGAGCTGGTGGGCCCTCATGGTAACATATGTGTCTTCATACATGTACCATATGCACACATACACACACACATATCACATGTTTACACACACACACATCTATGCACACACAGGTCAACTTACATCCACACAGATGTTGGCAACTGCAGCAAATGAGCTCCAGGCATCAGGTTTGGTTTCCTGCTCACAGCATGTATGCTAGACTCACCCTCCCACATACACGTAACACACTCTCCCATAAACACACATGGACATACATTTCAGGAGGTAATGTTGACGAGATGAAGGCATTGGAGGAACGTGCCAAGAAGATTGCTGAGGAGGCCAAGATGGACCAACCAAGAACCAGCAAGAGCATGATGTTTGTCAAGTAAGTGGTGTTTACCCTGCATGTAACCTTAGTAACCAACCACACCACACCCACAGGAGTGATGAAGCCACTGCTGAGATGGAACAACTGGCGAAAGCCAACACTAACCCTGAAGAGATCAACATTGGAGACTCTGATGAAGATGAAAGTGCCAAGGTTGAAGGTGTGTACTGCCTCCTCCCCAGTCAGATTAGCTGTGTGTATCCACCCCTCCCAGTAGCTATATGCCTCTACCTCCTCACTTCACCCTCCCTCCCTCCCTCCCTCCTCCTACCCTACCAACAGAGGTCCGTTTGGAGCAGCAGACCATTCCAAGTGCAGTGTTTGGTTCCATCCCAGAGGAGACCCAAGGGGAGGTCTTGGGGGCAAGACAGAGACTGACCATGAAGAAGGCACAGTAAAAAATGGTGACAGTAATTTTGTTTAATAAAACAACTGCAATCTTGTGTGTATGTACCTTCCTTTTCTTCAGTTATATAACAACAACCTTTCACTTATAATGTTTGTTGGAGTTATCTTCTGCACACAACCACACGTCTTGTAACGGTGCATTGAGAGCGCATTTAGGGATGTATGGACTGGGGCCTTGAGGATGATAGACATGTGGAAATCTGTCTGGCTGTGAACTTATAATCGATTTCAGCAAACTACATAGACAACACATACACTCACATATACTGTACAGGACCTAGTTCATAGTGTAGAGGTTAGGAGCTTCCTCATATCTTTCCTGTAATGAATTGAGTCTGTTCTCTCTGTTCTCTTCACCAACAGCTATATAAAATGGCTGAAAAAAGAATTGAAAACATCTAACAGACATTATGCAAGTTGTGCAGGGGGGGTGGACATGGAACAATTTTGTGCCTGTGTCTGGGTGTGCTCCCTTCCCCTCCTCCTCTCCCTTCCCCTCCTCTCCCTTTCCCTCCTCTCCCTTCCCCTCCTCTCCCTTCCCCTCCTCTCCCTTTCCCTCCTCTCCCTTTCCCTCCTCTCCCTTTCTCTTCTCTCCCTTTCCCTCCTCTCCCTTCCCCTCCTCTCCCTTCCCCTCCTCCTCTCCCTTCCCCACCTCCTTCCAGCTCCCAGGATCCCAAAAGCTAGGCATACATATTAGAGTCAGTACTACTACTCCAATATCTCTGAGCTAGGCAAGCATTCCTTCCCCCTGTTGACGTCCCTTGTCTCCCCCTCTGCCTGTTAACTAAGAACTGTTGAATTGCGACGTGTACAAAGTACAAGGGGCAGCGGGTGAGAAAGGAATAAACAATGGTAATTTAATTAACTCACCTTAATTGCACTCATAAGGTACGTTCCAAGATCGGTAGGATCCAATAGGGGAGCTGGTGAATGATATTGAAAGTTGCTGCTTCTTCTCGGGAATGATCCACTCACAATGATCTTGCTCAATATCATTGATTGATGGTTATAGATTACTAGCACGGCATCGTCTCTCCATGCAGAGCGCTAATATAAATAGAGTCAAAATCCCAAGTACCCCGCCAGCTAGCGTCAGCCATGTTGGTGAGCTCGAGACAGCTGTGTAGACATGGGCCCAACCTGCAAAATGACAGGGTGAGATAATCTCTAAAGTGTTGTTTCGTGTGAGTACAGGCATTACAATATAATTCCACTTGCGATCTTAACTAATCTGTGCAAAATAAAGCTGCCTGCCTCCGATGCAAAAAAAAAAAGTAAACTCTTATAATATTGTACACATTCATACTTCCACTTCCACATGGCTAGATGACTGATGCTATTTACCATTAAAAAAAACAACAACAAAAAATAGAAGGAAAACAAATTTCCTGACTACGGCTCTGCATTCTTACCCTGCTCGGATCCAACTGTTGCTGAGCACATTATCGCGCACAGATTCATACACACTCCGCCCACGGTCGTTGCATTTGCGAGACTGATTAATTAGACCTATTCATGGTAGTCTCGTACCCAACCCCACCATTACGTAAGCGATTTTTCCAGCCGGACGTCTAAATATAGCCTTACGTAATGCTCTTTAATGTCATTACGAATCAATTACCGGATGTCAATCGGGATGAACCGCTGCAGAGTCCTGCCTTAGAGCGAAGAAAAAGAATGCTGCTTGGAACTTCGTTGACTGTTGCATGCACCGACATGTTGGTGACTCAGGCTAAAGGATGGTTATGTTGGGATGATGAAAGAACAGTGCAGGTGTTTTCTAATGGATACATTTGTCTAGAATATTATCAGACCGTGCATGTCGAAGTATTCATCATCTGAAATCTATCTTAAAACCGAGCTTTTGAGACGTAATACTGATCCGGAGGTAGCTGAGATCAGGGTTACTAAGAGAAAAGCGAACAGGCAGTTAAAGTTGTGAGTTAGTAGTGCATGTGGATCCATACAGCACAACTTATACAATTTGCTCTCCTAAGGTTGTTACACAATCCTGCTATGAGAAGACATACACCTTGTCTCCGTCCAAACAAGCGATTGCGAAGTCCTTAGGTCGCAGTTCACACAAGGCCTTGTTTCGGCACGTTTCACACCATTGCGACCTTAAACTATCGATGCTTAGACAAGTGGAAATGTTACAGTCTGAGTTTAGGGTCTTGTACAAATCTGATTTCTTGAAAAGTGATTTACAAGCCTTAAAACTGTTTTCATGGGACCGATTGTATCTGATGCTGAAAAGCAAAGCTCCCACTCTGTTCACATTGCTTAAATCATGCATCCCTGAACACAGTACTAAAAAGAAGTACATTGTTGTAGTGTGTGCAGCAATCCTTGCTTCAACCCACAAGCGTTGGACACCAGTACATAGCTATGTCTCTGTTATTTTGCATGCTGGACATGCTGCTAAGCAGGTGAGCTAGCTGGATAGTCAAGTTTGTCCAAGAGTTTATCTGTTTTTAAATAACAGGCTGCAAAAGCTTTGGTATTTGCTTTTCAGACTAACGTTACAACAAGGAAAATAATTGATAACATGGGAGTTGATCATGACAGGCATGTTCGTGACTGGGTAAAGAAACTGAAATCAACTATTTCACCAAATCAAGTAAAGTTTTGGTTGTCAACTTTCATTCTGTTATCAAACTAATCCTTCATAATTTTAGGGATCCATCATTGCTGCATCCTATAGTGGCCCACTGAATGGCTCATCGCCTGAATGTTCAGGTTCATCTTCTCCTTTTGGAATTGCTGTTTCACCCTCCCTACTTCCAACTTTGCCTTTATCTGACTCATCGGCAGTACAGACACCAAGTGAAATGTTACCACTCAGCAGCTTCTCAAGCATGCTAGCGGATGGTATATGATACGTATTTATTATAGTCATGCTTCAATATTATTAGTGTTCCTTCGATTAGGTGCAGATTGCGGTGTTGTAGGAGAATGTCTTGACAATGCCTCTCCACTAACCTCTTTGTCATCTTCTCTAGAATCTGCTCTGATGCAAGGACAGTTTTTTGAGTTATCAGGCAAGCATAGTCTGTAACCTGCCAGAACTAAATCATGTACTACTTCCTTTCACCTATTCACTTAGGAGATGATGAAAATCCAGTCTCAACATGCTTCTCATCCTCACCCCAACTGTTGTCTTTCTCAATATCTATCATTTCATCCTGTGAAGTGCAAAATGCAGCATTTTTGTGCAGTGTAATTACTCTTTAAAATTCTCTAGATAACAATACAGACTCAGAGTCTGAGAAAAGTGCATCCCAAGTGTCTTTGCAAGCAAGCTCAGAAACAGTGTCTGCATCTGAGGATGATGTAGTTGGATGGTGCGGTTGACACATGCATGGTACAATGCGGCCCTCTTCAAAATCGATTGACCTCATTTAGTATCCCCACACTGTACCAGGGGACAATTATTTGCTGCGTATGTTTACATGACACATTTTAACTCCTCGCTTGTTGTTATAGCACTGATCTCGAAAGGCTTTATAATAACCTAGATTAAATGGCAAAGCTCATGGAAGATCTACCTCCGATGATGCCCACAGAATCGCGTGACATGTCATGCACTACGGTTTACGTTTTTGTGCCTTACATGCAGTCTACGTCGTCTTATTACTAACATGACAAAATCTGACAAATTGTTCGTTCTCGGTGTTTATTTATTTATTTTTGGCACTGCTTGGCAGTTATATAATACATAGGGGTATGGATCCCCCTGGACAATTAATAAATCCCCCTGGATATCAAACCTAACCACTGATATGCCCTCCATTCCACTGCATGCATGGTCATGCATGAGATATTATATGCGATCGTTTCCGCGAAAAAGGACCTAGTGCATACATTATAAAATTTCCACTTCGCGTAATAGAAATGTAACGCTTGCGTTGAAATGCATGGCTAATTAAAAATTCAGCGCCTTACAACTGCATGGTAAGAAGCAATGTGTAGAGAATATTCTAGAATAGAAAACAAATCGAAATCTTGAAAAAACGTGCGTTAGGTTCCTTTTCGCGAAAACAATCCGTATGGGACTACACAATCTGTGATCCCATATACAGTATGTAATATTGATGACCGTGCAGGAGGATAGAGGGCATATAAGTTTTCTAAGGTGGTTAGGTTTGATATTCATAATATCCACGGGGATTTATTATACCCTGCGTATTGTATACATGTGTAACTGCAAAGCAGAGCCAAAAATGTCATGTTAGTAACGATGTAGGCTGCATGTAAGTGCATAAACGTAAACCAATAGTGCATGGCATGTCACGCGAGTCTATGTGCGTCATCGGAGATATATTAGCTTCGAATCAAATGATCGTTGGCAGTGCTATACTGTCGCAATGTGTCACATGCACACAGCAAATACTGTCTCGAGGTCCAGTGTGGGAATACTAAATGCTAAATTGGGTCAGTCGATTTTGAAGTAACTCTGTATCATGCATCGGGTCCTGCCTTATATGATTCACCGCCACCTCACATGTTTCGTCAAGTTAATATGTAAGTAGCTAAGTAGGTCATGTGGTCGATGACGAAATCAGAACTTCCGCTTCATCAAAGCTACATGCCGTTTTGCACTCCTGTTAACACGTGTGGAAATTACTGTCCTCATTGGTTTACACGTGCGCACAACGCCAAGTGGGCTGGCTCCTTTTATAGCGAAAAAAAAATTCAAATGCAGATGTCATAGCTAACATGTAAGCAAAGAGGTAAAGTTGATAGCAATGTCCTCAATAGTTAAGCAGTTTCACAAAATGTGTTCAGAGTCCCGTCTGCGGCGAGAGCAAAACGCACTGAAATGGGGAACCACGTACGTGTACATGCATATACTGACCTAACAACGGTGGCATAAATGACGACAAAGGTGGTGGGGCTTGTGGCGACGGCAATGATGGCATGCATGACAGTGGCGGTTGTCATCTCGAACGCTCCGTCCGTCATCATCGCCTAGTGCGCTCTCCCCATCATCACTGACGAGGGCATCTCGAACCCTCCGTTCATCATCGACATCTTTTTGACTGCCAATATCCTCTGCTGAAGTAGCGATGGAAACCGCAGCAATCACCAACAACGCACAAACTAGTTCCAATCTCATTCTCCTCACTCCCAGCTGTGTTATCGTAGTACCAATGTAGCGAGCTAACTGCTTTATATACAAGTTCCTGAATGTGGGTGATATTTACCAATGCAGGAAATGACTCCATTGATCGGGTGTGGAGTCTTCAAACGAGCGTGCGTAATTGTCTTTTTTTGACTGTGCTCGTGATGTAATCATAGATCTTTGATGTAATGTAAAATTGTGCTCATCGCGACACGTGAATGCTTTGGTACAAGGTTGATTATCGTATGCACCAGAATGGTGAAAAGAAGGAACACACATCCGGATCGGGTCGACGTGAATGCTTTGGTACAAGGTTGATTATCGTATGCACCAGAATGGTGAAAAGAAGGAACACACATCCGGATCGGGTCGACGTGAATGCTTTGGTACTTTGATCCGGATCGGGTCGAAATGACGGACTCTTTTTTTCAACAATACCAATCGGCCTAATGAAACGATAGTTATATGATGGCAGTCAATATGATATGAGTTATGAGCCGGAGCGTTTGCGATGCACTATAGACAATGATGATTGCGGATAGTCTCGTACCCAGACCCACGCCACAGCAGCGGATGGATTACATCACCACTACGTGGAAGTCCACGTAGTGGTGATGTAATCCATCCGCTGCTGTGGCGTGGGTCTGGGTACGAGACTAGATGGCGGAGTGTTCGAGACCAGCAATGCGCTAGTTTCGCTGAATACAACTGATGGGACAATCAGTTCAGTATTGTTTACAGGCCCTGTGTTATTGCAGGTAGGAGTGTCCAAATCGGTTCAAAATAGGCACCCATGTAGATAGTCTCGTACCCAGACCCTGATTCCCACAGCTGCGGATGGATTACATCACCGCTACGTGGAAAGAAGTGTGGGAATACTAATATCACGTAGCGGTGATGTAATGCTGTGGGAATCAGGGTCTGGGTACGAGACTACCATACCATGTAGAAGGGTCCTACCGCTATTGATTTGTTCGTTAATTTTTGCTTTATCCGTTATGGAGATACAAGTGTGCAAAGTAATTGCATATTTCCCGGGCGTTACGCGCCATTAACGTATTACGACGGGCTTCGAGGATCCTCGTAATACGTTAATGGCGCGTAACGCCCGCAATTACTTTGCACACTTGTATCTCTATAACAGATAAAGCAAAAATTAACGAACTATAGCGGTAGGACCCTTCTACATAGGTACCTATTTTGAACCGATTTGGACACTCCTACCTGAAGATGTGGCCGTTTTGAACCCTACGGGGTATCGGACCTTGTAACGTCGGTACCCCGCATGTGTAAGACACCAAAATGGATTTTCACATATAGTAATGGTGTGGTATGTTGTGTTAAAAATAGGAACCCGATAGCGTTAATATTTCGGAAGATATATCGATATAAATTTTACGTTATAAAATAAAATCCACAAGACCCATTTTCGTATAGAACGTTCCAATTATATCTTCTTATATGATTCACCGCCACCTCACATGTTTCGTCAAGTTAATATGTAAGTAGCTAAGTAGGTCATGTGGTCTAGGACGAAATCAGAACTTCCGCTTCATCAAAGCTACATGCCGTTTTGCACGTGTGAAAATTACTGTCCTCATTGGTTTACACGTGCGCACAACGCCAAGTGGGCTGGCTTCTTTTATAGCGAAAAAAAAAATTCAAATGCAGATGTCATAGCTAATATGTAAGCAAAGAGGTAAAGTTGATAGCAATGTCCTCAATAGTTAAGCAGTTTCACAAAATGTGTTCAGAGTCCCGTCTGCGGCGAGAGCAAAACGCACTGAAATGGGGAACCACGTACGTGTACATGCATATACTGACCTAACAACGGTGGCATAAATGACGACAAAGGTGGTGGGGCTTGTGGCGACGGCAATGATAGCATGCTTGACAGTGGCGGTTGTCATCTCGAACGCTCCGTCCGTCATCATCGCCTAGTGCGCTCTCCCCATCATCACTGACGAGGGCATCTCGAACGCTCCTTTCATCATCGACATCATTTCGACTGCCAATATCCTCTGCTGAGGTAGCGATGGAAACCGCAGCAATCACCAACAACGCACAAACTAGTTCCAATCTCATTCTCCTCACTCCCAGCTGTGTTCACGTAGTACCAATGTAGCGAGCTAACTGCTTTATATACAAGCTCCTGAATGTGGGTGATATTTACCAATGCAGGAAATGACCCCATTGATCGGGTGTGGAGTCTTAGCGTGCGTAATTGCAATACAAAGCTTTTTTGACTGCATGTGCTCGTGATGTAATGTAAAATTGTGCTCATCGCGACACGTGAATGCTTTGGTACAAGGTTGATTATCGTATGCACCAGAATGGTGAAAAGAAGGAACACACATCCGGATCGGGTCGACGTGAATGCTTTGGTATAAGGTTGATTATCGTATGGTGAAAAGAAGGAACACACATCCGGATCGGGTCGAAATGACGGACTCTTTTTTTCAACAATACCATCGGCCTAATGAAACGATAGTTTTAAATATGATAGCAGTCAATATGATGTGAGTTATGAGCCGGAGCATTTGCGATGACGATGATGATCGCGGAGTGTTCGAGACCAGCAATGCGCTAGTTTCGCTGAATACAACTGATGGGACAATCAGTTCAGTATTGTTTACAGGCCCGGTGTTATTGCACCCCAACCAGAGATAATATATATATTATCTCTGCCCCAACCCCCGCTGGATTAAAACTCATGTGTGTAGGTAGAATCAGTGCATGTATAGTGCACATCTATATAGTGACATTTTGGCCAGCGGTCTCTGATCAAATATGGGGACTGGCATTGTTAATGGAACGAGAAAGGAAAAGAGCCGCTGCTAACTGTCGTTCTATGAAGCAATTTCTCTACATATTTGATTGACATCAGCTGCAGCAGCAGGAAATGAAACCAGCGAGTTTCATTAGCTAGCTGTTATTGATCGATACATGCATTCTGTGCACGATGCATGCATGTGTCAGAAATTCAAGTATCATACACATGCATAATCCATTCAAGTTCATGCATGGATCTTGGATGCGATGCGTGAATGAAAATCATTGATTTTTCGTACATGATGATTCTGCAAAGATCCATAGCACGATCGTGCATGACTGCAAAATCCGGCTGTGGGCACGCCCAAGAACTGGCATTCGCAACAGTGCTTGCTTTGCAGCGAAAAACCACCATCCCCTTGCACAGTTATTAAATAGAATGGCCCATTGCCATGCGATCCTCCATGCATGCATTGCTGTGCGTGTACATGTAGACTTTCAAGTACGTCATGCTTTGTGACTCATTGATATTATCTGTACAAAACATTTGAAGTTGAAGTGTTTGATATAAGAATTGTGATAGGGTTCCAGCAGCAGAACCATGTTCAAGGGGTAATAAATCTTAAAGGACCTACTGCTGTCACTATGTAGTGTGCATGCGTGCATGAGGGCAGTATTTTTAGGGCAGCATTGAATACATGTTGTGATACATGGTGTAATGAAATGCACATCTTATATATGAATGTATAACTGTATATGTGGTGGCAGCAGGCAGACCGTGCTTGTAAGCATTCACCTCCTAGTGCACTTACATGTATACCTGTTTTGAGAATGAAATTTCAGTTAAGATGGAGGTCCTGTTCATTAAATCATTGCAGAACAGGATTTCCACAGCTTTGATAACAGTACTTGTATCCTCATAGACTCTGTGATTGTTACATGTAGGGAACAAGCGTGCATAGTTGCATACATGCACACAACAGTTACTCTTTTGTGTGGCTAAATTCATTGCATGCTCATGGTGCAGATGCATGGTAAGAGATATTTAACCTTCTGTAAGTTATGTCTGTTTACCAATCTATAACTTGAATTGGCAGTACATATTTAGTTGATAGTATTTTATGACATAATTACTGAGGTGTAAACGTAAAAAAGATCCAACTCTGCATCATTTCATCCCCTCCGTTCGGAATTGACTAATAATACTTCACTCGAGTGAAGTATTAATAGTAATGTGTGCTCAAGTGCCATATGTGACTTATTGATGCCATTTATTGTTGTCTCTAACCTCATTTGGTTATTCTGCTGTACTTCATATCATGCCAAGAGCCATTCTTCTTGTCTAAAGATGAGGGTTAGTATAATAATGGTGAATAATGGTAAACCACAGGGGATCGATCATCGCCATTGATCAATGTGTCCTTCAGCACATACATATGTACACACACACACAGTCACACAAAGTAATATTTGACACAACAGACAATCAAACACCTCAGTGGGGGAAGGATGTTAGCACCCTATGGAAATAGAGTGACACAAGCACATGCACACCACACAAACACAGACACGCACACTCAAGGAACAACATGATACATACAGGCACACACAGATGTCAACATGTAGTACAGGTGCATGCATATGCTCTCAAGGCATGTGGCATACCTTCCAATTTTACTACTCCATCACAAAAGAACTTCACCAGCACATTGGGGTCATGGTTAGTGGAAGTTAGCTCCACACCAGATGATCTTCTGGAAGGTTTAATTAAACACATGATGACTAATATGAGTAATATGATGAAGCAAGATACCCATCAATTCAAGCATGAATTGGAAATCCAAAAGGTTTCAGTTTGTTGTACCCATCAATGTACCAACACCAGTTTGGACCCTGCAATGAATCATGAAGCTCAAGGTAGCTGAATGGTGCAGAGAAATCATTGCCTTGTTCATGTAGGTTCTCCTTGTAAGTCATTTTACTTTTCGTATATAGCCGTGACCAACAGGATCCATCACAGTGAGTAGCATCATCACAGTGGATCTAGAGGAGTGACGAGAGAGTGTGTCAAGGATCATTTGTACCTCACCCTTACATGGGGCACCTTTCAATGGCATATCCATACTTCATTTGAAGCAATCGCCACATTGACCGGTACCCGAGGCAGCAGTTGGAGGTTTGCAGCTCATTCTATGGCTCACCAATGTGGAGACGTCACACCACTGTATATTCGTAGCTCAGCACTCAGTACCTTAATGGCCTGATGCACTAGTGTAAGGCGTGTTTCTACAACATTGCGCCATTTTAGTCCCAGTGCAGCGAGCCTCTTCTTAAGCCATATTAGCCTGAACGGATATACAGTGATGCTGTTAGTTTACGTAGTGCGCTAATGTAGCTTGCATACACGCTTACCCAACAACCACGTGGTGCATCAGCCGCAGATACGCGAGTATGACCAGGATTGTCTTCTGCTGCCTCCAGTAGCAGTGGCGGCGGAAGGGGGGGGGGGGGGCTGGGGGGGTCTCGAGCACCCCCAATATTGGCAACAGGGGGGCTCAGCCCCTCCTATCCTAACAACAGGTAGTGCATTTAATTAATCGATAATTCATTAATCAATGACCAGTCGCGCCACGACAGCAGCGGATCAATTATAGCATAGCCAAAAACATATTCATATCCAGAACAGTAGCTAGCTCATTGACACCTTTGGTGCTATATCAGGCAGCTGTTGAGTCATTTGTCACTTACATGAATAATATTCATGAATATAATTATCTTTGTGTTTAGAGCCCCCCCCCCCAATCATAAATGTCTTCCGCCGCCACTGAGTAGTCCTGTGCGTGTACATGTATCGTTACCTGATTGTGATACGCTAACTTACGGTCGACTCAACCGGTTGAGAGATACGTTGCATTGCGTAGGTGCTGAGGCACAGCCTCGAGGGCATGGATATCCGAGGTATCCCTCCAGGAGCCTGAGGCTCTGCCAGCCAGTCCCTGCACCCTACACCAGCCAGTCCCTGCACCCTACACCAGCCAGTCCCTGCACCCTACACCAGCCAGTCCCTGCACCCTACACCAGCCAGTCCCTGCCCCTACACCAGCCAGTCCCTGCACCCTACACCAGCCAGTCCCTGCACCCTACACCAGCCAGTCCCTGCACCCTACAAGCCAGTCCCTGCACCCTACACCAGCCAGTCCTGCACCCTACGCCAGCCAGTCCCTGCACCCTATGTGCCCTTATACATGTAGGCGATATGACGACCGCCACCCAGGTTGCCACCTAGGGAGATCAATTCTCACTATAGGTGTACAGGTATTGTGAGATGAGGGTAGTCTCATACCCAGACCCAGATTCCCAACAGCGGCGGATGGATTACATCACCGCTACGTGTAAAGGGGCGGTGATGTGGGAATGTGGGTCTGGGTACGAGACTATGCTTTGATGAGCAAAATGTCAACCCGTGGCATTGATATGTACTCGCCGCTGGTCGTATCCAAGAGCTAAATTCGTCAAAAGCATACAGCAAGACCGACCGCGTAGCATAATGACTTTCCACTTCCGGTGGGCAACGTAAGGAACACATCTCTTACTTCTATGAATGATATCACTGCTTTAAACTGTTTCGGATGAAGCTCGTGATAACCCAGACCTCGTGCTGCATTAGTTATGGCCTGACCATTTTGATTACAGTAACCATTTAATATTAATTTAGGGTTCGGAATTTAATTATTGCATACCTGCGTTCTGATTGGAACTTCAGCGCTTAGAACGACCATTTGGCTTCTAATCCCAGACCTAAACCATAGGTCGATGGTAAGAGAACAGCAGAGCGTGTGTAGTAGGTAATAATTAACTGCGCTTCCAATTCCTGAAAGCAGGGTTGCCGTAGGCCAGCCAGGGGTCTGGCCTGAGGCCGGCCGGCCTGACTGCCTGGCCTGATAGGCCGACCTGTCATTGATACGCATGCAACGTGATTTTGCCTCCGCTATGTCGATCGACAATTCTCCTGCATGGTCCATCATCTTTAAACACTCTTCTGCCTTCCACTCGTCACCTCAAACCATGTCCTAACCCCGATCTGAGGGAATACGTGGATTTTCAAGAGCCAAGTTGATCCAGGAGTGTCAACGATGGAATCTACTTCCCCAACGGCTGGAAGCATCAATTATGCTAAAGCATAATGCATGGCTGCTTCGAATGCATTAAGCCAATATTATGTACACTCTTGCTCAGTCGCTACACATGTATACAATGTATTTAAAATTCTGCTGCTTTTGTCAGTTATTAATTATGGCAATCGTGCATTTGGTGAATCATTTCAGTACTTCGTATTTATTGGTTGCACCAAATCCTCCGTAATAAGATATTATAATACTTGTGTATACTGCAGTTGAAAAATGTAATTAGGAATGAAGGATTTGTATGCACCATTTGACGTCAATAATAGTTGATGATTGAGTTTTCAATGAGAAGCCCGCCTAAAATATATTGCATGATGCTTAGGGTGGGCGTGGTCCGGCCTGATAGGCTAGACCCCTGGCCTGTCAGGCCGGCCTGACAGGCCGGCTGGCCTTCGGCAACCCTGCCTGAAAGCGTCTTATAGAGGTCTTCTGTGTGCCTCTGCATATACCACCTGGATTGCTATTCTCTTTTCCCTTTCTCTTGTTCCTTTTCCTCTTACCCACTGTCAAAAGCCTGTTATAGCAGCAGACCATTCCAAGTGCAGTGTTTGGTTCCATCCCAGAGGAGACCCAAGGGGAGGTCTTGGGGGCAAGACAGAGACTGGCCATGACGAAGAAGGCACAGTACAAAATGGCTCCACTACTATATTACATTATGGTATCTTTGCTGTTCATTACAATGATATAATGGAACATCACACTCTGCTAATTGGAAGTAAGTTTGTCAAATATTTCTTGAACATCACTGAACACTTCATTCACATCCCTTTCAGCATTGATCTGGAGGTGAGAAGGGGAGAATGGGAAACGTGGCAGCAGAAAGGGAAAGTGGTGTGTGGGTAGATGGTAAGGAACAAGGAGATGGTGAGGGGAGGAGGATCATAGTTGAGACTGTCTTGTTTGATTAGCTTACTATCTTCACTTTTCCCTTGGCCTCATAGTGCTGGATGACAGGTAGTGTGGACTTCTGGAATGTCTGGAGTCTCTTGCGAATGGTCTCCTCATTGTCATCTACACGCCCACTGGTCTTCCCCCTCTCTAACAGCCTCTTCACCATCACACCCTCACTGCACTCAAACATCAGAACCATGGTGCACTCACAGATCTGGTGGAGGAGGTGGGAGGGGTGAGGGTGTGTGTGTGATGTGGGAGCTTGGTGCTACCTGTTGTGTAAACAGAGGAGCCTGTGATAGTTCTCTGGGGAAGCCATCAATGAGGAATCCAACAGCTTCAGGATGGGACAAGATGGCCTGTTTCAACAGTCCCACAGTCACCTCCTGGAAGAAGACACCATTTGATGATGAACCCTATCATACAAGTGTGCACACACTCACAGCTGGTACAAGCTTGCCCTGCTTCATCATATCCTCCAGCTGCTTCCCTTGGGAGGTTCCCTTGGCAACCTCCTCTCTCAGGAGATCACCAGCCGACAGGTGTGTGAACCCAAAGTCCTGCACTATACGGTCACACTGGGTGCCCTTACCACTCCCAGGACCACCTGCATAAGGGAAATATTTTTACATAGTTTTTAAATAAAATTGATTGGTTGAATTGGCCACAAGATCAACAAGGAGATATAAATGTGTTCTTAAAAATTGGCTCTACCCTTCTACTAGATAAATCTAATAATTTAATCCTGTGTTATATATTTGTGTGTCACTAATTGGATGACTATTTGCATGAGTAACATGGGATGGAATTGTGGCATAAACCAAAGTAAATAAGAAAATAGATTTATAGCCATTTGTTCTTTTTTTTTTCTAATCATTAAATTAGTGACGGAATTAATTTTCTTCGATTTGAAACTGATAGCCATTCTTCATGAATGATCAAGCACTTCTTACATTTGTAACTTGTCATGGTTGATGGCAAACAGCAGCAGTGTTGCAAGAATAGAGAATAGGAAGTAGTGATTGAGTGATTGTTGTAAGGTAAAATTGAATAATCATTAGTTTTGTATTTCATTCGTGTTAGTTTCGTTACTAGTTAATAGGATTTACAAGTAACTATATACTATGATAATACAACAATAAAACAATATTGTTATATTGGGTCCAGAGGCGTCGAAGGCCTTCTCACAGGTGGCTACTCGTTTAGCCATCAGGGGTAACACTCCCAAGGCCAAAATAGTGGCAGAGCTATATGGCCGCCTTAGTTTATTATTGGTTAAAGCTAACCCTCAATCAATCCTTTGCCGTTCCTATCCCCAAACTCCCCAACAAGAAAATGAACTGATTACTTAGTTGTTTTGTGTATTTGTTGGATTTGTCTTCATTCATGTATTTATGTAATAATACATTGTCCTTAAGCAAAATAATATCTAACAATAATAAATAAATAAATTTATTTACTCCACAAAAGGAAAAGGACATGCAAGGCTTGGCAGAGTACCTCTGCCATGCACTTACAGCGGGCCTAAAATATTACAGCTTTTAAAGTATATCGAAACACTGATGTAGTGGGGGGACAGTGACATCATTCCAATGAGACAACTCTCCACATATGAATGTAATTTTGTGCTACCTCTCAACCGTCCAATACACAAAATTTGGCAGGCATTCCATCAAAGATAAAGATGATACTTCCACTCTGCTCACCAAGTACAAAGACCACTGGAGTGTTTTGAAGTTTCTTATTCAGGTCTGGTGTGGCCTTCTTGAATTGTGAAAGAGCCTTCAACACATCTGCATATACTGCATCCACTCCTTGGTCAGAATTGATCTAGGCAGTACAATCTCATTATCTATGTCCTGCTTTCCCTCTTCCCTCCCTCTTTCTCTATCCCCCCACTCTCCCTCTTTCCACTCCTTTCCCCTCCCTTCCTCTCCCTCTCTTCCTCTTTGTTTCCCTCCTCTCCTTCCCCTCCTCCCTCTCCTTCCTCTAATTCCTCTCCTTCCCCTCATTCCTCTCCTTCCCCTCCTCCCTCTCTTTCCCCTCCTCCCTCTCTTTCCCCTCCCCCCTCTCACTCTCTCCTTCCCCTCCCTCCCTCTACTTCCCCTCCCCCTCACCTACACTTCTTTCCCTCCCTCTCCTTTCCCCTCCCTCCCTCTCTCTTCCTCCTCCATCCCTCCTACATACTCACCTTCTTCACTTTTCCCTTGGCCTCATAGTGCTGGATGACAGGTAGTGTGGACTTCTGGAATGTCTGGAGTCTCTTGCGAATGGTCTCCTCATTATCATCTACACGCCCACTGGTCTTCCCCCTCTCCAACAGCCTCTTCACCATCACACCCTCACTGCACTCAAACATCAGAACCGTGGTGCACTCACAGATCTGGTGGAGGAGGTGGGAGGGGTGAGGGTGCATGTGATGTGGGAGCTTGGTGCTACCTGTTGTGTAAACAGAGGAGCCTGTGATAGTTCTCTGGGGAAGCCATCAATGAGGAATCCAACAGCTTCAGGATGGGACAAGATGGCCTGTTTCAACAGTCCCACAGTCACCTCCTGAAGAAGACACCATTTTAATGATGTGTGCCAGTACTGTATGTCCTTTACATGTGTGCCAGTACTGTATGCCCTTCACATGTGTGCCAGTACTGTATGCCCTTTACATGTGTGCCAGTACTGTATGCCGCCCTTCACATGTGTGCCAGTACTGTATGTCCTTCACATGTGTGCCAGTACTGTATGTCCTTTACATGTGTGCCAGTACTGTATGCCCTTCACATGTGTGCCAGTACTGTATGCCCTTCACATGTGTGCCAGTACTGTATGCCGCCCTTCACATGTGTGCCAGTACTGTATGTCCTTCACATGTGTGCCAGTACTGTATGTCCTTTACATGTGTGCCAGTACTGTATGTCCTTCACATGTGTGCCAGTACTGTATGCCCTTCACATGTGTGCCAGTACTGTATGCCCTTCACATGTGTGCCAGTACTGTATGTCCTTCACATGTGTGCCAGTACTGTATGTCCTTCACATGTGTGCCAGTACTGTATGCCCTTCACATGTGTGCCAGTACTGTATGTCCTTCACATGTGTGCCAGTACTGTATGCCGCCCTTCACATGTGTGCCAGTACTGTATGCCCTTCACATGTGTGCCAGTACTGTATGCCGCCCTTCACATGTGTGCCAGTACTGTATGTCCTCCACATGTGTGCCAGTACTGTATGCCGCCCTTCACATGTGTGCCAGTACTGTATGTCCTCCACATGTGTGCCAGTACTGTATGCCCTTCACATGTGTGCCAGTACTGTATGTCCTTTACATGTGTGCCAGTACTGTATGCTCTTCACATGTGTGCCAGTACTGTATGCCCTTCACATGTGTGCCAGTACTGTATGTCCTTCACATGTGTGCCAGTACTGTATGCCCTTCACATGTGTGCCAGTACTGTATGTCCTTCACATGTGTGCCAGTACTGTATGCCGCCCTTCACATGTGTGCCAGTACTGTATGCCCTTCACATGTGTGCCAGTACTGTATGTCCTTCACATGTGTGCCAGTACTGTATGCCCTTCACATGTGTGCCAGTACTGTATGCCCTTCACATGTGTGCCAGTACTGTATGTCCTTTACATGTGTGCCAGTACTGTATGCCCTTCACATGTGTGCCAGTACTGTATGCTCTTCACATGTGTGCCAGTACTGTATGCTCTTCACATGTGTGCCAGTACTGTATGCCGCCCTTCACATGTGTGCCAGTACTGTATGCTCTTCACATGTGTGCCAGTACTGTATGCCCTTTACATGTGTGCCAGTACTTGCACGATATTTCTACCCCACAAAGGGTTATAAAACTTCTACAGGGTATCTCACAATTTTGGCAACAGGTTTGTACATACACAACTCCAATTTAATATCAGTTACCCTATATGTAATGCACAGTTAAATAATTTTGATGCAATTAAATTAATATTTGATTTATCAACATCCATTGAAGTCAAATTCGCCTATAGGAATGAATAATTCCTAATAATAGTATTTTAAAAATTACATAATCAAATATAATAACAGGAGTTGAATAGAACAGATTTTCAGAAGTTAATTAAACACAGCTAATAAATTCAAAAACTTAATCAAGACGCGAGGTTCACAATATCTCAAGATTTCAATAATTATATTTAGATCACTAAATTGCAGCACGAGAAAGTATAGCGTTTAGTATCTAACATTGTTATTTCAATTTGAATAAATAGGCCATTATATGTACTTGTTACCAAAAGTCTTGATTTAGTTTATTAACCACAATACTTAACCACAATCTACGTAAGCCATATTTGTAGAGTACCAGCTTATTATATTGAAAATTATTGAAGTCAAATGACCTATTTTAGTACTGAGTTATACGTATGCAAAGAGGTTGCCAAAATTGTGAGATGCACCATACTTTTTGTCATGATGAAATTTCAAATAACCAGTGTACTCATCAATACTGCTCATGGGAAAAATTATATTTAGTATTTTGATGCATTGAAGGATACTAAAATTGTTTAAAAGAATAATTTATTTCATGACATTTCACTTTAGCTTATCAAGTGTATGTTATTGGTTAAAAATCTTGCTTCAAATGAGCATGACCATTTGTGTGTACATGGCAATGTCCACTCACAGCTGGTACAAGCTTGCCCTGCTTCATCATTTCCTCCAGCTGCTTCCCTTGTGATGTTCCCTTGGCAACCTCCTCTCTCAGGAGGTCACCAGCCGACAGGTGTGTGAACCCAAAGTCCTGCACTATACGGTCACACTGGGTGCCCTTACCACTCCCAGGACCGCCTGAATTAAGGAGGACATATTAACTCTTAGCCATAACATTTACAAACATATATAAAGTAGAATAATTGAACTGGTCATGGAAACGAATTCCAGCTAATGATTAGATTGATGTTTACCATGTATAAGTAACTTTTCATATAACGCTAGCTTGCTGCTAGTTATTCTGCTGTGTGTATTCTGACTTTGAATTAGATGACGTTTGTTGCGGAAAATAAGTAATACTATTGTTCGAGGAAACTTACTTGCAGTTAGGTAAATTCTACACAAAAACTTATTTAAATGGGATGGAATTGCTATACTTATAAAAATCAGATAATGTGTTTTGAGAAAAAAAATTCTCTCAGATTCTAATTAATTGGGATAAAAAAGGGACCTAATGCATACATTATCCAGTACACGAAATAGAAATGGCATGCAAATGTAATTACAAATTCAGAGCCTTACAACTCCATAACCAATACTCTAATTCTCAGTGCGCAAGACAATGTGTAGAGGACATTTTAAACTTCTAGAATAAAAAAAATTGAAATCTTGAAGAAATATGTGTTAGGTCCCTTTTCACGGAAACGATCCCACGATTGTTCAATTGTCCTTAATTGTACTGTTCAACATATTATTATATAACGTTTACAGCATGTACAGACAAAGACTAAAGACAGCAGTTGCAGAGTTGAGATTATTCAAAAGGTGTTTAAAATTAATGAATTGACAAATCTAACCTACCATATTTAGTATTGCATGCAATGATATTGTTTCAGAGGCTGGAATTTTTAATCCATGATGCAAGGTACCTATTGGCAGAGCTCACCAAGTACAAAGACCACTGGAGTGTTTTGAAGTCTCTTCTTCAGATCAACTTTCTTGAACTGTGAAAGAGCCTTCAACACATCTGCATATACTGCATCCACTCCTTGGTCAGAATTGATCTAAGTAAAGCAATCTTGTGAATATGTCTCTCCTACTTTCCCTCCCACCCATCTACCCCTCCCACTCCATCCTTCCACCCTCTGCTATATCCCTTTGCTCTCTTCCCTCTCTCCATCCTCCATCCCTCCACACACTCACCTTCTTCACTTTTCCCTTGGCCTCATAGTGCTGGATGACAGGTAGTGTGGACTTCTGGAATGTCTGGAGTCTCTTGCGAATGGTCTCCTCATTGTCATCTACACGCCCACTGGTCTTCCCCCTCTCCAACAGCCTCTTCACCATCACACCCTCACTGCACTCAAACATCAGAACCATGGTGCACTCACAGATCTGGTGGAGGAGGTGGGAGGGGTGAGGGTGTGTGTGTGATGTGGGAGCTTGGTACTACCTGTTGTGTAAACAGAGGAGCCTGTGATAGTTCTCTGGGGAAGCCATCAATGAGGAATCCAACAGCTTCAGGATGGGACAAGATGGCCTGTTTCAACAGTCCCACAGTCACCTCCTGGAAGAAGACACATTTGATAATTAACCCTATCATGTATGTACTTTACATGAATACGTTTGCCTCAATAGGGTTTTGTACAACTTTGTATTCAATAATTTGCTCATGCACATTTCATTTTAGCATGGGACTGTTAAATGTAATTAAATATAAAGCAAATCAGTGTGTCATTGCACAACAAAATACTGCTAAGTGTAAACATGAACATTGTTGTGCAAAAGGATTGTAGGTAAAAAAAAAAGAGTAAATCTGACTTTTTTCTAAATGTATTGCCATTTTTTTGCAGTTTGCAAATGTTCCCTTCAGCCAGTTCAGTGTTTGTTGGTCACAAAATAAATGAATGGACACATCGAATCAAGTTAGCATTGCAGACCATTTGACACATCTGCATCATTGGGTGCACATGCAGTGTGGTCAGTGAGGAACATTTGCATGACCATTTGTGTGTACATGGGCAATGTCCACTCACAGCTGGTACAAGCTTGCCCTGCTTCATCATATCCTCCAGCTGCTTCCCTTGGGAGGTTCCCTTGGCAACCTCCTCTCTCAGGAGGTCACCAGCCGACAGGTGTGTGAACCCAAAGTCCTGCACTATACGGTCACACTGGGTGCCCTTACCACTCCCAGGACCACCTGCATGAGGATTATACATAGTGTATACATTATGCACACTTCACAAGTGTATATTGCAAAGTTACTCTTCTATAGAATAATAATATTTATTAATTTGACGACTAGCATATTTCATTGTGACATTGAAATGTAATTAATCTTCACCTGTTGATTGATTAGGGCCATCAACTCAAGTATATGCAGGTGCTTCCATACATTTTGCTATACTTAGGCATAGTCCCAGTTGGCGGAAATTGGCTACTGCTGCACAGAGCAATTAGTGTGAATCAGGACTAATTTGTGACCAAGACTGATTTGTCTGCATGGCTGTGTTTAATGTTTGTCTTAACATTTATCTTTTTTTAAATCAGAAATCCCATCATATGTTTAGATTATGCAGTATTGAGGGTGATATAAGCTCTGATTTAGTTTAAATTGTGGAGCAAAAAATTATGCAGATAATTAGCATATGCATGAGAACTAACCCAGTACAAAGACCACTGGAGTGTTTTGAAGTCTCTTCTTTAGATCAACTTTCTTGAACTGTGAAAGAGCCTTCAACACATCCGAATATACCGCATCCACTCCTTGGTCAGAATTGATCTGCAAATTAGAAGTACAATCTCATGATTTTGTTATGTCCCTCTCCTCCACATGTCCTCTCTCCCTCCTCCATCCCTCCTACATACTCACCTTCTTCACTTTTCCCTTGGCCTCATAGTGCTGGATGACAGGTAGTGTGGACTTCTGGAATGTCTGGAGTCTCTTGCGAATGGTCTCCTCATTGTCATCTACACGCCCACTGGTCTTCCCCCTCTCCAACAACCTCTTCACCATCACACCCTCACTGCACTCAAACATCAGAACCATGGTGCACTCACAGATCTGGTGGAGGAGGTGGGAGGGGTGAGGGTGTGTGTGTGATGTGGGAGCTTGGCGCTACCTGTTGTGTAAACAGAGGAGCCTGTGATAGTTCTCTGGGGAAGCCATCAATGAGGAATCCAACAGCTTCAGGATGGGACAAAATGGCCTGTTTCAACAGTCCCACAGTCACCTCCTGGAAGAAGACACCATGTGATGATTAACCCTATCATGTATGCACTTTACATGCACATGCACAATACTTTGGGTTTTGTAAGACAATCAAAAATCATTTTACTCATGCACGTTGCATTTTAGCATGAAATTGTCAAATGCAATTAAATATACAGCAAATCAGTGTGTCATTGCATTAGAAAATACCGGTAAGTTTAAATGCTGAGCTGAGTGTTGTATCACCAGTAGCAGCTCCACAGATGGACATGGAATGGCTACATCTAAGTACTCTAAGCTGTGCAGAATCATTCATATCAATGTATCATTTGTATTTGCTAAGGGTTAAAACAACTAAATCTGAATTATTCTAAATGTGTCGTCATTCATTTGCAGTTTGCAAATATTCCCTTTAGCTAGTTCAATGTTTGTTGCTCACGAATTTAATAAATGAATTACCACATCTAATGAAAGGATTGCAATGATATCCTTTCAGTGGCCTCTGCATCATTGGGTGCACATGCAGGTGTGGTCAGTGAGGAACATTTGCATGACCATTTGTGTGTGCATGGGCAATGTCCACTCACAGCTGGTACAAGCTTGCCCTGCTTCATCATTTCCTCCAGCTGCTTCCCTTGGGAGGTTCCCTTGGCAACCTCCTCTCTCAAGAGGTCACCAGCCGACAGGTGTGTGAACCCAAAGTCCTGCACTATACGGTCACACTGGGTGCCCTTACCACTCCCAGGACCACCTGCATGAGGATTATACATAGTGTATACATTATGCACACTTCACAAGTGTATATTGTAAAGTTTCTTCTATAGAATAATGATATTCAAATTAATATTAATTTGATGACTAGCATATTTCATTGTGACATTGAGCTATAATTAACCTTCACCTGTTGATTGTGTAAGGCCACACAGATGAGGTATATGTAGATGCTTCCATACATTCATTATGGCCAGTGCACAATGCTATAATTAGAATGCATCGCATAGTCCCAATTGACAGACACTGGAGACTTATACTACTGCTACACAGAGCAATTTAAAATAGTGTAAATCAAGAGTGATTTGTGCAGATGATCAAAACTGATTTATATGCCATGGGCTGTGTTTAATGTTTATCTCTTTTAAAAAGAATGCCATCATAACAAGATAATCATTGGCAGAATAAAAGACAGCATTGGTGTAATGTATCTCTGATTGAGCTAAAATTGTGGAGCAACTAATAATTAGCATATATGAGAGAGCTAACCCAGTACAAAGACCACTGGAGTGTTTTGAAGTCTGTTCTTTAGATCAACTTTCTTGAATTGCGAGAAAGCCTTCAACACATCCGAATATACTGCATCCACTCCTTGGTCAGAATTGATCTGCAAATTAGAAGTACAATCTCATGATTTTGTTATGTCCCTCTCCTCCACATGTCCTCTCTCCCTCCTCCATCCCTCCTACATACTCACCTTCTTCACTTTTCCCTTGGCCTCATAGTGCTGGATGACAGGTAGTGTGGACTTCTGGAATGTCTGGAGTCTCTTGCGAATGGTCTCCTCATTGTCATCTACACGCCCACTGGTCTTCCCCCTCTCCAACAGCCTCTTCACCATCACACCCTCACTGCACTCAAACATCAGAACCATGGTGCACTCACAGATCTGGTGGAGGAGGTGGGAGGGGTGAGGGTGTGTATTTGTGATGTGGGAGCTTGGTGCTACCTGTTGTGTAAACAGAGGAGCCTGTGATAGTTCTCTGGGGAAGCCATCAATGAGGAATCCAACAGCTTCAGGATGGGACAAGATGGCCTGTTTCAATAGTCCCACAGTCACCTCCTGGAAGGAGACACCATTTTATGATGTCTTCCAGTAGGCATCAACAGGGTTATGTGACTTGTTATTACTTCTTACAATTTAGCATAGGACTGTTTAAATTAAATGGCTGTGTTATTGCACAGCAAACTAAGTTAAAAAGCTAAACTGAACATTGTAACACAAAGGTACACACTCCAGATAGGTTACGTAATTCAATAAAAGTGGTTATACATCAATAATCGGTTGAAGAATATGATAATACTATTGTGTGATACATTGTAGAAGAATGCAAAGGAATAAATCCAATAACAAATGTTATCATTCACTGCAGCTAGTTTTCAATTTAAAAAAAAAACTACATAAATCAGGTGTGTCAAATGAGCATGACCATTTGTGAACATGACTCACAGCTGGTACAAGCTTGCCCTGCTTCATCATTTCCTCCAGCTGCTTCCCTTGGGATGTTCCCTTGGCAACCTCCTCTCTCAGGAGGTCACCAGCTGACAGGTGTGTGAACCCAAAGTCCTGCACTATACGGTCACACTGGGTGCCCTTACCACTCCCAGGACCACCTGAATTAAGGAGGGAAATATTTTATAAAAACTCGTAACTATGTAGATAGAAATAAGTAGGGGCTATGCTAATTAAGTATAATGAAATGATATGATTACAAATAACTCACTGTAATTATTTTCTAATTGTTACATATGCATATAATTTCTCCATTGATAGCATGGGATGAAATGCTGATAGCATGTGCATATAAAAATCTGCATGACCACTTCACTTTCTTTCTAAGATAATATTTGCCCTATCTCTATGATTATTTTACTACGCACCTTCAAGGACGACAATAATGTATATAATACTCTATATGGTATGATGGGAGGTATACATAATTTGAAGTCATTCAGTACACTGAATTGAGAGACCTACCCAAGTCATCATTAAACCAAAGAGGAAGAGGGGTAGGGAGGAGAGGGAGGGAGGAGAGGGAGGGAGGAGAGGGAGGGAGGGAGGAGAGAGGAGAGGGAGGAGAGGAGAGGGAGAGAGGAGAGGGAGGGAGGAGAGGGAGGGAGGAGAGGGAGGGAGGAGAGGGAGGGAGGAGAGGGAGGGAGGAGAGGGAGGAGAGGGAGGGAGGAGAGGGAGGGAGGAGAGGGAGGGAGGAGAGGGAGGGAGGAGAGGGAGGGAGGAGAGGGAGGGAGGAGAGGGAGGGAGGAGAGGGAGGGAGGAGAGGGAGGGAGGAGAGGGAGGGAGGAGAGGGAGGGAGGAGAGGAGGGAGGAGAATAAGGGAGGAGAGGGAGGGAGGAGAGGGAGGGAGGAGAGGGAGGGAGGAGAGGGAGGGAGGGAGGAGAGGGAGGGAAGAGAGGGAGAGAGGAGAGTAAGGGAGGAGAGGGAGAGAAGAGAGGGAGGTGGATGGAACTATACCATAAAGACCCCAACCCCACCCCTAAATTGGCCCTAGGTACACAGCCCCTGAGGGGAAAAAGTGAATTACGGATTTGGAAAGTACTTGGTTGCACCAAGTCAGCTTGCATTCCACAGCTTGTATCAATGTGTAAAAAATTTAGTACTTTAAAAGTACTTTATGTGAGACCCTGTCCTTAGAGTTGCTATTACAATGATGAAATTATTGGGGTTTGAAAGCTCTCATATTACATGTATCCATTTAGTATGCAATCTGAAATCAGGCCTACTTTATTTATATGTGCTATGTTGTTTCAAAAGAAGACTGACATCACAATATTGCAAGTGAAAGATCACTTGGCATGCTTACATTTTCCCCTGTGCGCAATTACAACACTAACTGCTAATAATTCATGCTAAGAGTGTGAGTAATTACAGCACACATATACAAACCCACACCACCACATGACTTGTCCTTTGACTCAGTGAAAGAAGATGGGACCCAAATACTATATATTTGGACCAGACTTTGTCAAGTTGATGAATTAGTTAGCATAAATAAAGTGGTCAAAATCACTTTGGAAAAATAAAAGTGAGAGGTAGTTATGAAATACCTTTTTGACCCTCACCCATATGTACTCCCCTTAACTTCGGAACCTCACACCTCCTCTCCCCTGCGATGTAACTGACTTTAAGAGACCTGATTTTTAATGCCCTCAATGAGCTATATCATATACTGATGCCTCCCGCCCCCCCTCCCAATTGAAAGTTTTACAAAATTGAAGCCCAGAGGTTGCTACCACTGGGGGAGAGCTTACCAAGTACAAAGACCACTGGAGTGTTTTGAAGTCTCTTCTTCAGATCAACTTTCTTGAACTGTGAAAGAGCCTTCAACACATCTGCATATACTGCATCCACTCCTTGGTCAGAATTGATCTAAGTAAAGCAATCTTGTGAATATGTCTCTCCTACTTTCCCTCCCACCCATCCTACCCCTCCCACTCCATCCTTCCGCCCTCTGCTATATACCTTTGCTCTCTTCCCTCTCTCCATCCTCCATCCCTCCACACACTCACCTTCTTCACTTTTCCCTTGGCCTCATAGTGCTGGATGACAGGTAGTGTGGACTTCTGGAATGTCTGGAGTCTCTTGCGAACGGTCTCCTCATTGTCATCTACACGCCCACTGGTCTTCCCCCTCTCCAACAGCCTCTTCACCATCACACCCTCACTGCACTCAAACATCAGAACCATGGTGCACTCACAGATCTGGTGGAGGAGGTGGGAGGGGTGAGGGTGTGTGTGTGATGTGGGAGCTTGGTGCTACCTGTTGTGTAAACAGAGGAGCCTGTGATAGTTCTCTGGGGAAGCCATCAATGAGGAATCCAACAGCTTCAGGATGGGACAAGATGGCCTGTTTCAACAGTCCCACAGTCACCTCCTGGTAGGAGACATCATTTTATGATGAACCCTATCATACAAGTGTGCACACACTCACAGCTGGTACAAGCTTGCCCTGCTTCATCATTTCCTCCAGCTGCTTCCCTTGGGATGTTCCCTTGGCAACCTCCTCTCTCAGGAGGTCACCAGCCGACAGGTGTGTGAACCCAAAGTCCTGCACTATACGGTCACACTGGGTGCCCTTACCACTCCCAGGACCACCTGCAAGAAAAAGAGGATAATGTCATTTTTTAGAATCTGGTAGGGCAGAAGGCTATGCATGCGAGCGCACAACACAAAGCACGCGCATGTGGTTTGCCCCAATTCACTCTCATGGATATCTCCTTTCTTACCAAGTACAAATATCAGTGGGGTGTCCTTTAGCTTAGCGGCCAGTTGCGTATCCGACCCAACTCTGTTCGTATTGCTCCCGATGGGAGGCAGCCGCTTTGGAGAGACTTGCGTGTTGGACTGGCTGGCGGGCCTCGCCAGTTCCGCGCCACCGGCGGGCTCTTCGTCTTGTATGGGAGGGAGGGGCTTATTCTCTGTGAAGAGGGACCTTGACGACGCCCGCTTCTTCACCGACGCTGCCAATTCCGGGTCGTTTATAAATGAGTCCCACCTCAGTTCGCTGTTCATCTGGGCCTTAACTAGACATGCCTGAATAAAAGCGATGTGGTCCTCTGGTTTATGAACCATGAGGGCTGCTATGAGACCCTGAAATTGAAATGAAATATATATGCACACGTAGCTCCGTTTTCACCTTTTGAACAAGGCCAACTTGCCTCGAACAAATGAGGTATCCTCCTCTCGTATAGATAGTCTTTCGCTCCATCTGCCATGGCTGCCACGCAGACGTATCGCCCCACAGCGGAGCACAATCTATGCCGATAATTGTACTTGACGCTTTTAAAAGTTTATCACTCACGCCGACTGCCACGCCTCCTAGCAACGCAAGTGAGCCCCGCCTACTAATAGTATTCATGCACGAGGTCAACTTTGGCCACCCACCGAAACACTAAATCGCAGGAATCAAAGGATGAAGAAAGGATGGGATGCGGGAGCACTATCGCCGGGTCGCTTCCCGACAACACCTATGAACGGTTTAGTCGGGGCTCACAGCCTTTTCAGAGGCAGAATGGAAACAGACCTCTCTCCGCTGGTGAGCGTCGTCCCATCCATGGGGGCTCACCCGCACACAGACACCACGCCAAGGGCAAGAGCCGCTCTCCGACTGAGCAGTTCCGACGGATCAACGCTCAAGACGTTGCTAAAGCCACTCCCAACTCTCTCGCACGCGCGCCATCATTCTACGGACGCCGTCCTGATGAGAAGCAAGACACCTTTCGATACAGCATCCGACATCATTCGGAAACAACCGCCCGCTAAATTTCTTGCTTCACAGAAGGGAGAAAGAGTGAGCGCCCTACCTTCTTTAGCCCCCGTACAAAAGGACACCGTCGAACCTTCAGACGCAAGAAGCGAGCAGTCGAACGAAGACGAGTGCGCGAGCGACGTGACCGAGGATGACTCGGACCTTGACGAGGCAAGCTTTATTGACCTAATTTAATTAATTTTACAAACTCCTCCCACTTATAGGCTCAGTCTAGCACTGAAAGTTTGGTACCACCGAGCTCCGCTGGGTTCGAACCCAAGTCAGAAAGCAGCCCCCAACCACCATGCTTGCAATTCCCCGACGCCGTGGACCTCCGTAGCCCTTTTCCGGCCACCATCATTCAAGACCACGCGCAGCTGGACGCTGACAAGTACGCGGCGACCGCAAACGGGGTGGGCCTGAGCCCGAGGGCGAACAACGTGGTGAGGGGCTTCCTCATTCACGGCCCGCTCGACCGACAGCTGCTGGGCAAGGCCATCGAGCAAGTGGCCAACCTTCACCCCATCTTGTCCTCCACGTTTCACAGATGGAAAGAGCGGCTGTACGTTCAGACATCACAAGGTGCGTAAAATTTAGCACGTACTTATAAGGGGGGAAATTGTAGACCATACGAGTCATGTGTACAGTAATGAATACACTTGCTTCTCTTCCCTACATGTTAATCCCATCGTTGGGCACGAGGAAGCCCAGATCATACACGTCACTTTCGAGCAAACAAATAATAAAATCACTACTTCTAATTAAAAAAAAACAAAAAAACAATGACATTAATTATAATTAACCGATTAGCACACGTGTAAGGGTAACATACAGACCATATTCAAAACCATTTTAATGAATACACTTGCTTCTCAATGAAACTGATCGACAGGGAGGATGTCTGTTACCATGGAAACCCCCATCGTTGGGCACGAGGAGGCCCAAGAGTTGATCACCACTGCTCGACGGAAGCTCTTCGTCCTCACCATGAGGAGCGACATGGGACTGGAGGATGGCGACTTGAAGAAGAAACTGAGCGTGGTGAGCCTGAACGGAAGCGAAGAGGGCACGCTCCCCTCCATCGTCACTGGGGTCCCCCGTCCGTCCACCAGCAAGAAGAAGACTGTCACCTTCTTTGAGCCGGACAGCACTCTGCCTTCCCCTGGCAATGCCCCCTTCCCTCCCATCCCTTCCTCCTCCACCAGCAGCACGACGAACCCCGCTGCCTCGGACCCTCTGCCCCTAATAAGAGCCCGCCTCGTGCCCAAGTCGAGTCAGGAGCACATCCTGGTGCTCTTGTTCCCGCAGGTGGTGTGCGACTACTGGTCGTCCTGTCTCTTTGTCCAGCAGCTGGCGGACTGCTACGCCAAGATGGAGCAGAGCCGGTCCTACCGGCCCAGCATGGCTGCTCTCAAGGCAGACACCAAGAGGCAGGCCATGGTGGCCACCTTTGAGCAGGAGAGGGGTAGGGTCCTCCCTCTCTCCAAGCCCCCAAGGACCGCGCCGCAATCTTCCTTGGCCACCAGTCGACTCGTCCACAAGAAGTTGACCGGACCGGTTGACACGGATTCCACTGGCTATGTCCCGCCCTTTCCCGCCAACCTGCAGTTTCACCAGGTGGCCCACAGGGAGAGCCAGCTGCTCAAGATCATGTCCAAGGAGAAGCTTTGGTCCTTCTGGCAGTCTATGGCCACAGCCACCATCCAGAGGCAGAGGGGACCCCCTAGGGTCAAGGTCATCCCCCCCGTACGATTGCCATCTGGCCTGGGGCTGAGGACGGTGAGGAAGGCCCCACCCTCTGCGCTCAGGCCACTCACAGCGCGCAGTAGGCCTCAGACGGCTAGGAGGGGGGCACTAAATGGAGCAAACTTCGAGGTTTTGAATGGACCCCAAACTCAGTTTCACTTCATCAAGGTAGGATGTTATTTTGTGTTGTTATGTGTGTGTATGTGTATGTGTGTGTGTGAGGGGGGATTTGCAATTCTATGGCATGTGTTTAGTGTGTGTGATTCGCAATTCTTCAATCATTTGTGTGCATGTGTCTGTGTTTGGCTTGCAATTTTCCAGTGTCCTTTGATATTTATTTCTCTCTCCCTCCCCCTCCCCTAAATTCTCCCAAAGGTTGTAAGTGGGCTCTGGTCGTCCATCAACAAGGGCTTGCCCGAGAGCTACCTGGGTAGCATCGGCAACGACAATCTCCTCAACCTCCTCTGCCTGGCTGTCTATGTGGTGCTCTTGGGGAGGTGCTGTAGGGGGTGGGGCTGCAGCCAGGACACAGGACTGGAGGGGGCCTCAAAACATCGAGATGGTGCCTCGAACCCCTTGGGAGAGACGTCCGAACCCTTGTCCCTCTCCAATCCTGCGGAGGGGGCAGTTGGCCAGGCCAGTGCAGGTGTGGGGAACAATGGAGTCCAGCCTGGTGGTAAGAGGACTGCCATGAGGGGCCAGTTGGACCTTGGCACCTTCCTTGTCGGAGTGGATGTGTCCTTGAGAGACTTGTTTCCTGATCTGACCGTTGGTCTGTTTGGCCCACTCACCAATAGTAAGGATGACCCAAAGATTGGTTTATTTTTATTATTGTGTGTCTGTGTGCGTTTGTGTGTTTGTTGTCAACTTGTTTATGTGAGTGTACATGTAAATATTATTATTATTTTATTTTATTTTTATTATTTGTTGTTGATAAATGTGTCCCTCTATTATTCAATAGACGTGGGCCTTCGTGTCAACCTGAGCTCCAGTGAAACGTTTGCTGATCTGGTGGTAGCACTGGGGAAGACCCTGCAATCAGCGAGAAACCATTCACACTTTCCATTCAGTACAATTGCAGAAGAAGTGAGTAATAGATTATCTTGCTACAAAGGGCGCATACGCTGTAAATGTTCCACACACTGTTCTCTTTTCTTCTAAGGTTGGCCTCATTCGAGGCTTGCCAGTCCGGTTCACCTACCTCAGACAGCAAGATATTATCCAATTGACCAGTCCTTCGAACTTCTACTTTGCAGAGACGGCAGTTGGCGTGGAGGGACACGGGCTTGCAAGGCTGGGGACCGGGTGCTACCTCACCCCGTTGAACAGCAAGATGGATGACAGCTGTCACATGGAGGTAGTGGGAAGTGAGAGAGAATGCGTGAGTCATGGTTGAAGATTTAATGGAATTCATATTCATTTGTGTGTGCTGTGTGTGTCGCTTTGGTTATGGGGTTCATATAGACAACTTCGTGATCTAATTATTGTGTACTTCGGATGTGACATCACGTAGCAGTCTGTACTTTACGAAGAAGTCTGCTGTCTAGAGCTTGTATTATGGCACACAATGCAAACATTACCTAGTATGTTTGACACTTTATTTTACCGTGCTTGTAACAAACAAATGCTACTACTACATGATGTCGCATCTGGAGTACAAAATAATCAGATCGTGAAGTTGTCTATTCTATGAACTAAAACTCATGAATGCACCCTTGCACTGTTCTTTGCAACTGCAGCTTGTCTTGTGGGAGAGCGAAGGAGGAAACGTAGCTGGAGGGTTTCGGTTTCAGCTTCAAGCCATACAGCCCGACCTGGTGAAGCTGTTTGCAGAGGAGTACACACGCCTCCTTGACTTGATGGCAGTCCAACCGTGCACCCCTCTGGAGGATCTGGCCTCCCTTGTCCGCCCACCTTTCCTCAGCTCCTCCAAGACCCGATCCCGAAACCTTCGGTGACATCATCGTCACACCCCATGCCAACTTGTGTCCAGTTTGTACCAGCCCTCCAAAGCCACCAATCATTCATTAGCGTTGTCCCCAGGCCGTTATTATTATTTTTTAAGTTAGGGAGAAAACTTTTCTCTCACTAACTTTGGCCTAGGGACAAATCTAAACATTCATCAAGTTTATGTGTGCATTTTATTTGTAAAAAAAAATTCCGAACAAAGGGATATGCATATAAATTATACAGCATGTACTAGAGAATCTATTTAGAGTGCAATGCATTTCAGTTGCTGACTCCAATCCATTGAATAACTATTTGTAAATACCATTGTACAAGCATCTACACCATTTCTACATGTATACACAGGTTGACAATGACAAAAACACAAAACAAAAATCACTTGCTACCCACATTTTGTCTCATTAGGACTAAGCTCAGTCTGCCAAATAACTCCTTCCTTATTGGCCACTTCATTGGAAGCTGAGCTCACAGCCAGTCTCTTGCAGTTGAGCTTGAAGGTCTCACAAGTGTTTTCTCCCCAGCCACCATAAGTTTCTACCGCCAGCGGACCCAAGTTCCTTGCATTTTAGGCCATTCTTTACCACCTTCAGCTCTTCTTTATGTGCTGCTGCAAAACCCACTATTGTGATTGCTTCTGGATCATACTTAGGTTGTGAGTGGCTTCACAACTGTGACATTGCATGCAGCAGCTTTGCCCATTGACCATGACGGGAGCAGGATGTCCGCAGGGCGGGTTTTGGAATGTAAGTGATTCAAACTGCTTCCCTTTTCAAGCTCTGGGGAAAGCAGGGCATGTTGGAAAATGTGAAAATGGTGTCTCGTTGAATGTTATGGCAACCATTGATGTGTGGTCCCTGTTTAGTGGTGTCACGATGCAAAGGACAGGTGTAACCCCATCTTCAAAGAGAAGGAGCCATAGCTAGCCACCACTTTATAAGCACTTGGCCTTCATCTGGGGATAAGCTAGGCTCAGGCCTGGGGATTGGGTGACCTTTAGCCAGTCAGGGGCTCCTGGGCTAAAAGCCTTGATCTGACAGCAGGTGGAGACTTCTCCCATAGAGCAGCCTGCCTGGTCTTGATCCTCAAGTATGGCACAAAAGTGATACAGCGTATGCAAGCTGTTTAGTGTGCAGAGTTTCGATGTTCTCAAAAAGGTTGGTGATGTAGTCTGATTTCCTCCTCCCCAGATCACTAAACGCTCACATGTTCCCCCCCCCCCCCCCCCCCCCTTCCCCTTCCCCTTCCGCATTGGTGATGAAGCATACTGCACTGCCGTTATTGAAGAGAAGAGGTTTAGAGCTAAGGAACTCTTGCTCCAACTTCCGAAGTTAAATGATCCTCAGGTAACAGTTACCTTGCTGCATATGTGTGGAGCTTATATACTTAGCTCAGTGCACCCATTCATATCTAGTAACCTGGCTAAGTTTGATAAAGATATCCATAGTTGCCTTGAGGAGTGCGGTCAACTTACTGACCAATGGTCTCAGGCAAGTCTGAGTATCAGCCGGCAGGGGGGCTGGGATTGTGATCCTTGGAGCAGCATCCAATTAATTAATGAAATTCACAAATTAACAACGATGAGGTTTGAATCATAACAATTAGTCGTTATACAAAGATCTGAACAATCGTCTGAGATTCTTTTTGATCAAACGGGCCACAATTTCTTTTGGGTCTATGTCCAGGTTTGAGTTGATATTTAATAACGTTAATGCTGCAAGGCGATCTTCTCCCATTCGATTATACATAAATGGGTCTTTATTCTTCTCAATGCAGAAAAAGATCATTCTGCTTCTGAACTACTTACCGGAAAGATGCAACCTATTTCAATTAGCACTCTTATATTTTGACATCGGCATGAGGAAGACTACAAATCAAGTTATCTGGGAGAGGCGTACTGTTGGATGCTCGAGACTTCCATTGGAAGCACCAGTGTTCCACTTCAGCTTCTAACGAAGGGAGATCATCTTTGTAATAAGATAAATCATGTATGTTTGGTTGCTTAACTACAGCGACCTTCAGAATTAAAGAAAAAATGCCAACTACTGCTCCTCGGTTGTTCAGAAAAACATGTTTCCATTTCCGACACTAAAAAATCCAGGAAGGGAATTGTAATGTTCCTTTTAAAGTACTCTTCTGTGCTTTCGGCGGGAACATTTGCACGGTCTGCACTGTTCTCGGCTGACAGAACCTATTTCTTCTGCTACTAGTTTTGATTCAACGTAACATCTTGAATGAAATTCTTCCACGGTTGTTCTGTAGCCTCGCAAACACGCAATTGTTTCGTAATTCTCTGGAAAGCTTCAAAGATGTCTAAATCTCTCTTCTGCAGTTTAGCAGCAATTCCTATTAATGGATGCAAACAATTTTTTTTAACAACAAAGGACACAATGTTTTCAAATCGTCTGATGCTTGAAACCAATCAATTTGCCTTTTTGCTCGTATCTTTATCCCATGACCAATCATCAATGGATTGAAATTCGTAGATGTGAGGGTGAACTATAAAATCAGTGGTCATAACAGCAGGGATCAATTCCATAAAATTCTCGATTCCATAAAATTCTCGTAGGTTTTGTGTCGCTCTACCCATCTGGTATGACACAGTCCTTTTCGCTTTACTTGTGTGACATCTGGGAAGCTCGTTTGCAGTACAAGCTCAAAGAAAGCTTGTCCCTTTGGTGAATTATGAAAGAATAAATACCATTCGTTCATTACATAGATAATATTCCGAATAGGTGGTAGTTTACAACTAGAACTTTTACAAAGATTTAAAATGTGGGCATTGCATGGCAAGTAAATGGCCTTGTTGTAAATCACTTTGAATCTTCCGTGCACACTGTTAACTGCTGAAGACATAGAACTAGTTGTATCGTAGGTTTGTCCTCTCACTTTGGACAAATCAATGCCACGTGATGTATAACATTCCATTATTCTTTTACATACTGTTTCAGAGTTTGTACGATCTAACTGCACAAAATCAAAGAACACCTCTTTTATTGTAGGATGAGCCACATCAGAAACATCTAGGAATCTGTAAAAAAAAACGCCAAGTACGCTATGATTGTTAGAAGAATCCGTGACTTCGTCAGAAATTATAAAAAAAAGGAATTTTTCTTCAACATGCACAGATGCACTTGAACATTCTCTTACATAATCTCCACAGATGTCAATTAAATCGTTCTGAATCATTTTTGAAGTATAAGTACCTTTTTTGGTGCATGTTCTATGAAGTTTCTCAGAACATCGTCAGTCTGTGCTCTAATTTCACTAGGGATGTAAAATTACCACGATTTGCTGAATCAGTAGCGGTAGCAGCATCTGTGTCCTCTGAACGATATACCTTGCTTTCCACAATAGACTGCGCACTCCACTATGGATCTCAATGCTAATTCGTTCGACGATGCATGCAAATTCTTTCAATTGCTGATCAATAATACCATCAATCCTCCTATCTGTGTTTTCGTACTGCATTACAAAATCCTTCTCATTCAGAACAACATCTTTGTGAAATTGATAATTAGCATGAGTATCCAAAATCCCATGTTTCCCTTGGCCTTCTTAAATTTTTTAAATGGTTTAGTAACAATTTTTCCAAGTAACCCTCCACCATGTGACTTGCCTTTTGGTAACTTGGCAAACAGTACACAATACTTGCAATATGCTCCTGTTTAGAGTGTGACCAAATCAGCTAAGGGTACTCTTCCAACCATTGGCGCTTAAAGTAAGCATGCTAAGGCTTGCCATTTCTTTCGTATCTATAAACTGGTTCTGGCTCGGACAAAGGTGGGGATAGTTTTAACAGACGCACAATAATTTCTGTTGAATGACTGCTCCTGTTGCCACAAGGCCAATATCATCATTTGGCGTAACTGATGCAGCACTGTGTATTTCAGCTGCAGGAGAATAAGAACAACAAGGCTGGTCCATGCATTCGTCTTTGATAAGCTCGTTGTTCGCATTGGAATCTTGTCCAGGGTGAACACAAATGACCGATTCAGTCTGGGAAGGAGCAAACAGAGCCGCTTATGGTGTACTAGGAGTAGCAGGTCGCGAACATGGCGAGATTTCCACGTGTACGGGTGAATCGCGAAGACTCTGCTCACAGAAATGCGAGCCGTTAGTAAATTCCATTTCGGTACTGAGAAGTTCCACGTTTAAAGGATCTTCATGTTCTCTCTCGTTTCGGAATGGCGCACACGCGGTAACTGCTGGTGTACTTGCACGTGGCTGTTCACAAACCTTCTTTACCGGGCAAAGCAGCGTCCTAATATCAACTCCTGCTGGAGCATCGCTGCGTTTGCCGTTGCGAGTCTTGCGATTGTCACACATCGCTCTATACCTGTTGCAGTAATCAAAAACAGATGGATCGGCTCGACTCTGAAGACACTCGATAATAGAGAAAACTTGCTATTAATAGAGGCACACACGCGGCATAGTTAACACTGTGCATGTGCTACATGTATCTGTTTAAGCTGATCAGCGGTCAAACACCAGCAGCGCTAGTTATGAGTTATGAATAATTAATTAGATATATTTGGTGTGTGTGTGTGTGGGGGGGGGGGGGGGGGGGGTATACCCCCTCAAGGCCGCTACGCCCATCCCCTAAATCCGCCTCAGCTCCTTGTGTGTCTCCAAGATCAGTGCAGACGACATGCAATGTTGAGTTGAAAAAGTATCAATTTGTCGGTCCAGAAGAAAGATGCATCAGAGATAATATATATATATCTAAGGTGTAGACCTAGAACGGGGGGGGGGGGGGGGGGGGGGGGGGGGGGGGGGGGGGAGGGGGGGGGGGGGAGGAGGAGGCCAACTTCTGCAGTGCTTTGATTATCTTTTCTCGGGGGCCATATAGCACACCATAATCAAGACTAACCAAACGTGAAGGAGCAGGTCCTCACATCTAGCTTCATCACTAGTTTGTGCACAAATAACAGGAGAAGGTCATCTTGTTGGACACCATCAGCTGTGAGTAATACGCCAGAAGTGTGCCATAGGAAAGGGTGCTGTCTAGACCCAGGGAGAGCAACTCTGGGAAATGCTCCTTACACATCTCTAAATACACATTGTCTAGAGACACCAATATGCATGTCAATCTTGATCATGGAATCGTTAGGACCCGGTAAGCCATTCCCGTGATGCATAAAATCGAGAACATTCACTCAGCATGACACTATGGGGATCGTTTCTAGACGGTCTGTGTTTGAGGTGCTTTGTAGCCCGACCTTGCGGCAGCCCAACTAGGTCAAATGACTCGTTCCCAGACCAGTGGCTGATTCGAAATTAACTTTTTTTAAATGGCAGAAGAGAAGCAGCAGCTGCAAGGTTAATAATGCTATACGGCTCCGTATGTACTTCATAGTTCTCACCAGAGGTCGACAGGAAACGCAGTCGAGTCGGTCAGGAAGACCAGGTTATTGGTTCAGGTTTTGCTTCAACCTGCTGCTCGGCTCTTCTGGTCGCAGTGGCCATTTTTTTCTGTATACTGTTCTTCCCCTTCTCGCTATGTTTCGTGATAAAGGTTCGTAACGTTTTACAGACCTCTGCGTTATCTTTGCGGTGTTGTGAGCTCACTGGTCTGTTGCGATAGGTGGTTCCTGAGTACCAGAGAGCAGTGCTGTTCAGACTTGGCCGGATCAAGGACGAGGAAGCCAAAGGACCCGGTGTGTTGTGTGTGTGTGTGTGTGTGTGTGTGTGTGTGTGTGTGTGTGTGTGTGTGTGTGTGTGTGTGTGTTTTGTTGTTATTATTGTTTTTGCGAGGCTCGAGGGCATTGCGTGATAGGCCTATCTCTCTAAATTCGAAGGCCTCTTCTCCATCCTACCGTGCGTGGATAAGTTTGTGACCGTCGACCTGAGGACCGTGTCATTCGACGTGCCACCCCAGCAGGTACGTTAGAAACGACGCGAGCAAACGAGTGACCTTTTGAAAAGGTTAAGTATGAGTTCTTTATGACCCAACATTTTGTGTGAGGGGTATTATAGCATAAATGAGTTCGTGTATGTATGTATGTACCCAAACATTTTCTAAAAGTGAGCCGGTGATAATGCTGATGGTTCCAGGCAACAGAACAATTGAAAATCACTTCTTTCCATCAGGTGCTATCCAAAGACAGTGTTCCAGTGCACGTGGATGCGGTCGTGTACTATCGCATCTTTGATCCAATCATCTCTGTCACTAATGTGGTTGACGTGAAAAGGGCCACTAAGCTCCTGGCCCAGACCACTCTGCGGACAATCTTGGGAGGCCACACCCTCTCCGAAATACTGTCCCAGCGAGATAGCATGCAGCAGCAGTTCCAGGTGGATGAAAGATGTGACTGATGTGTGTTGACTTTGACTGGTGTGTGTGGTCTGTGTGTCCGAACACAGGAATACCTAGGTGCAGCCACAGAAGCGTGGGGGGCGAAGGTTGAGAGAGTCGAGTTGTAAGGATTTGTGTGCTCAAGGAAGAGTATCTGTGTGTGTGTGTGTGTGTGTGTGTGTATGTTGTGTGTGACTGTGTGTGTGGTGCAATGACCAGTTGGCACCATAAAAGGGTTTTGTGGTATGTACTAGGGAGTGTTGGTGTGTGGGATATGTAAATGTGTCAACTATTTTTTTTCCCACCAGTAAAGACGTGCGTCTCCCTCAAACCATGCAGAGGGCAATGGCTGCTGAGGCAGAGGCTGCCCGTGAGGCAAGAGCAAAGGTGAGCTCCTTCTGACGTCCATTCATCCTTACCTTGAGGGGGGTGGATGGTCTGGGGACAGGTGGTAGCAGCCCAGGGGGAGCTGAACTCAGCCAGGGCTCTCAAGGAAGCTGCTGAGGTTATCAGTCGCTCACCAACGGCCCTGAAGCTTCGTTACCTCCAAACCCTCAATGTGATTGCTGCGGAGAAAGGATCTACCATCATCTTCCCCATGCCTATGGACATCATGGGAGCACAGGTTAGCCTGGATAGAGGAAGGGGAGGAGATGGGAACACTATTATATTGTTCTCATTTCCACAGGATTTTGGTGGCTTTGCACTGCCACACCCACAGGCTCCACATGTCTAGCTCATGTCAGGCTGACCCCCACTGACCCCACTGCTAGGCTTAGTACACAATCGTTCTGTTGTAGTGTGTGATAGGTATTGCTATTTATTACGGGTGCTATGTTCCTTGGGGCTTTTTAAAATTATGTTCGTCATTCTGGAGGTCTAAACTTATGGGTCCTTTGCTATCTATATCTGAAGGTGTAGGGTCCTTCTTTGTTGATCTGGATGTGTCGGGTTCTTTGCTATCTGAAGATGTATTGCTTAACACCCCACCCATTTTTTATTTGATTTGAATAACAACTTCAAATTGGCAGTGGAATTTAAAACATGACTACAGAGAGATTACACCCAATGCAATCCTCCACCTTTATGCTTGCTTATGTATCAACTGCAGGTGCTACACCAACCCCACCCATCATCATGTGATGTGTTTTTAACAAAGAATATTATAAATACAGAAGCCAACAACAATATGCACTGTAATATGTATAATCTATGTGTACAGGATGGTCAAAACCACAACTACACTAAAAGGATACAGCAAGCTAAAGCACACATATTGCAAAAAAAAAATACTAGACCATTGGCTGGAGTTGAACTCTTAGCTCTTGTTGCCAGCAAACAGCCTGGTAAGCAGGTCGACAGGCAAGGGGAAGACATAGGTGTGGTTGTTCTGAGCCGAGATGGCATGCAGGGTCTGGAGGTATCTCAGCTGTAGTGTGGCAGGTGACTCATCCATGATGTCTGCAGCTTCCCTCAGGACCCTTGAGGCATTCTGTTCCCCTTCAGCTGATATCACCTGGAGTGTTCGGTAGGCAACCAATGAGACGAGAATGCACATTACTTTAATTAATGCCCACCTTGGCCCTGGCTTCTCTCATGGCCTCTGCCTCAGAAGCCATGGACCTCTGCATATCAGGTGGGATAGTCACATCCTTGCTATAGAGATGATTGTGATATAATAAACAAACACAAGTGAGAATGGTGGCACTCACACTTCCACTCTTTCCACCCTCACGCCCCATGGTTCAGTGGCTTCATCAAGATGGTGCTATTACCAGAGAAAGTCGCAACATAAAACCTGGGAGGTCCACTCCCTTCCACACCTACACACCTGCATCTCAGCACTGATGGTCTCTCGTTCACTGAGGAGCTCTCCAAGCTTCTTGGTGCCAAGGACGCTCCTCAGAGTGGTCTGGGCGAGCAGGTACGTTGAGTTGTACGCGTTCTCCACCTTCACGATGGATGAGGTGGGGTTGACTATGCGGAAGTAGACCACAGCATCCACTCGAGCTGTCACACTGTCCTTTGTCAAGATCTGTATACATAACACACACACACACACACATACACATATACACATATACACACACACACACACACACAAACACATTTGTAGTCGCCAGCAGGATTTAAACATATAGCTCTCCAACCTCTTGAGGCTGCACATCAAAGGTGATGGTCCTGAGGTCAACCACTCTGACATCATCAGTGCAGGGAAGCACAAAGAACAGTCCTATAAAAGTACACAGAACAAACTTGTAACTGTGAGGCTTTGTTGAAGTCACTGCTCCATACTATAATCCATATTATAGCTTTAATTCCATGGTGTTTGTATGTGTGTGCTATGTGTGTTGGTGGTGTATTGTAGCTACACAGTCAGACTTAGCCACACCCCCAGTCACGCTAAAAGTGTGGCGTTGTATCACAAGGCATACTTTGTAACTTTGGCTTCCGTCGATTGAGCACGTACGAAAGGGTCTACTGTCAATACAACATCCCAAGCCACCCAATATGTACCTGGTCCTTTAGCCTTCTTGGAGGAGAGACGTCCTAGTCGAAGGATCACCGCGCGTTCGTATTCTTTCACGATCTATACGACACCGGAGGGAAACATACATGAAAATGGGCGCAACGTTGCACTGTCTCGCGATCCCACCTTGATAGTGAAAAAGAGGGAGAGTGGGAAGAAGAGAATGATCGGGATAAACGAAACTGCAGCAAGGATGTAAAAGCAGCCTCCGTATCCGGGCACCTCGATGTCAGCATCTGGATTTTGATAAATATGCAATACGTAGATTTTCATTTACAGAACGTTAAGATTCTGACCCGTTGAGGGTACCATCCTGCTCTTCCTTCCCTTTGAGCCATCGTCTCCATCGAGTACGACTGCGGTGGCAGCTGCCTCTACGGGAACGCTAGTGTATGCTGCCATTTCGTAAAATGCAATTTTGAAACCACGCCTATTAAAATGTTCACGTGATGCAATTAGGCTCAGGTCCACCGGGGTGGGTGGTTGCTCTGAGGCTTTGAGATAGTGTGCAGGGTTTGGGGGTATTTCAGCTGTAGTGTGGCAGGGCAGAGGTGGAAACAGATTTTATTTACTGCGAGTATGTGGATCAACGTATTCATACGTTGAGCAGCCCCATCTGTTTTATTACTTGACACGTTAATACTCCGCGCATGCTCTCTTTGGTCATAATATATTAGGATTTTAATTTAACTTTAATTTGTATGCGCAAGGGTATTCACAGGTCGACTAACAGCAAATGAGCTTTTGAAATTGAATCATTTCAGTGGCAGTAGTCTCGTCCCCAGACCAAGATTCCCAACAGCTGCGGTGGATTACATCACCGCTACGTGAAAGAGGCCACGTAGCGGTGATGTAATCCACCCGCAGCTGTTGGGAATCTGGGTCTGGGGACGAGACTACAGTGGCAGGGTGATTTGACATTTTGTGTGACGAATTGATCATCTACTCAATGTTTGGGTATCCCAGGAATCCAACACTTGGCACCTATGTTTAAAAGATAAGCACACATAGATAGATACGCTCTAAAAATAAATGACATACCAACTACTATGCAGAGAAGAACAATGATTATTTTATTTTATTTTTATTTATTTATTATTATTATTATTATTATTACAGGAATACAGAAGATATGCAATATACAATACACTGACGCACAATTACATACACATAACAATTCATGAGGGCACAATCCTGGTGAGGATAGCCGAAGAAATGGATCTCATGAGGCAGGTGTTAAGCCTTCCGTAAATCTCATTTATGATGACTGATTAGGCTTGGAGCATGCAATTGCCAGCCTGGATGCCAACTACAAGATACAATAAAATAGCACATTATTATTATCATTACATACACTGTATGCACTACAATTCTACCTATCATTACCTACGCTACTCGCATGAATCCTATGCTGCAGACCCCCTCACTAAGATGGCTCTAGCTACAGACCTCACCAGGGACATGTTGAGGCGACTATACATTTCATTTAGGACACTGGATTTGGGACTAGCTCGATGGATGGCTATAAACGAGGCAAGACGGGAAAAAACAGCCTGAGCCTCTTTCCCCCAGTGTCCAAAAGTCTCCACAGCTAGAGGAATGCATGTCTATCCGAGCTCCTGGCACTTCGTGTCGTTGGCTTCATGCTTTCTGCATTCTGCTGCATAGGCTGCTGACCCTGCTGATGTGCTAAACTTGTAGAAGGGATAGCAGTAATCCAAGAACTGGCATGGGGAGAAGAAACTGAGAGCATGCGAGCCTTGTTCACCAGGGAAGCTGAAGACAGCAGAGAATGGAATGCGAAAGAATCCAGCTTTTGAGACAGCGACTTCTGCTGGGGAGGAGAATTGAGCACTGATTCCATGGTGATGGAATCCTGTGGAGAGACCCGGGCATTGAAGCGAAGAATGGCCTGCTGTAAGTGAGTGTTGTCAGGGTTCCCCATTTCTAAAGATGCCACGGAAGAGATGAAGGCCGCACACGAGTGAAGAGATAGAGAACGCAGGCCGAGCCCACCCAGCTTAGGACTAAGTTGAGCTTGCTGCCACTGTGTGTCTGGCACATCTATTGCTACACAAGACGAGAAGCAAAGTCTCACTTCTTCATCAAAGAACTTCAAGAAATCTTCACAGAGATTGGTGGGGGTGGTTCTAGCAAGGTGTACTAACTTGCAGTAGCCTCCGCACATGTGGAGGAGAGAGATGGCAACATGGAGATCAACTGCGGCAACATCCGAGATGGCTCTCAGCAGTACCTTGAAATTATTGTGTTTCTCAGCAAAGAAGCGAGAACAATGCACAATGTCACCGATAGGAGCCCCAAGGATCTCCAAGTTGGGTAGGATTGAGGACTTAACCGAGGCTGGAAAAAGTGAGATACCATTCCTACTGAACACTTCACACTTGGGATAATTGATGAACAGACACAAGTGGGGCCCCAACTCTTCAATTAGATGCAGAGCTTGTACTACAGCCGACCTCTCCCCCACCAGTATGCCATCATCCAGGTACCAAGCATTGAAGCTAAGGTTAATGCAATCAGTCGTCAGCCTCTATGCTAGAAACAAGCTTATGGAGGACCAAAGCAAACAACATTGGGCCAAGGGGATCCCCCTGCTGAACACCTGACTGTGAGCTGATTGTGCCCATGGAATGCCACAAAAGGGAGTGAGAACCATAGCACCATGATACCCATGGTAGCAGTTCAGGGAAGAAGGAGGAACACTCATCAAGAACTGCTTGCCTGGAAACCCTGTTAAATGCATTAGACATGTCTACCTTGCAGACTACGAAGTCCCTACTCATCCAGCCGTCATCAATGCATTTTCTCAAATTGTGAACCACCCTTTCTATGCCTGCCTTACATGCCACACCAAACTGAGAAGGCTGGAAAAAGGTGGAGAACTTATCCCTGAGGATTGAGCAAAGGCACTTTCCTGTGAGTCTGCAAAGCACTTCACCAACAACTATGGGTCTAATGTCAGTACATCGGCCCTCACTGAATTTACCCTTGTTTAGTGCAATCAATCTACCACCAGATAAGAAAGCAGAAACACTTTTGGGGGCCTTACCTGAGGCTAGAATGTTAACAACCCCCTTCAGGGAGTCACAGATTGGGGTTTGGAGAGGCACTGAAGCTGCATCAAGTAGATGTTGAATAGATAAGCCAGAGGGACCCGCCGAGGTACCTTTAGTGAAGGATCTCAAAATATGCAGGATGTCAAAGGAAGGTCCGAGGGTAACGGGGTTGCTGGCGATGTCTGGGATCGTGGGGTGATTTATTATTATTATTATTATTTTATTTTATTTTATTTTATTTATTTTTACCAAGCCTTGAACCTTTAACACGCCTTTGTTTTGAGAGGCAAGTTAAAGAGTCCGGAAGAAACACTGGGATTAATTCTTTTCAATGCAATCATGTATAGCAGTCCATTGCATGCAGGTGTTCGTTAATTGAAGGTCAATGACACTGACACCAGGGTTGCCATCATCCAAAACTACAACTTTATTCAAAATACCACTGCAGTGGAAGCACATACAACCAGTGTGAAAGGAAGCAATAGAAGGTATGCAGCCAGTGTGAAAGGAAGTGATAGAAGGAAGTGAGTGATAGAAGGAAGTGATAGAAGGAAGTGATAGAAGGAAGTGATAGAAGGAAGTGATAGAAGGAAGTGATAGAAGGAAGTGATAGAAGGAAGTGATAGAAGGAAGTGATAGAAGGAAGTGATAGAAGGAAGTGATAGAAGGAAGTGTGATAGAAGGAAGTGTGATAGAAGGAAGTGTGATAGAAGGAAGTGTGATAGAAGGAAGTGTGATAGAAGGAAGTGTGATAGAAGGAAGTGTGATAGAAGGAAGTGTGATAGAAGGAAGTGTGATAGACGGAAGTGTGATAGAAGGAAGGGTGATAGAAGGAAGTGTGATAGAAGGTATGCAGCCAGTATGAAAGGAAGTGATAGAAGGAAGTGATAGAAGGAAGCGATAGAAGGAAATGTGATAGAAGGTATGCAGCCCTTCACATCAGCATGTGCTGGATAATGGAAATGACATTGTAAGTGGAGATGCATCGCTACAGTCTGAGTATGCCTCTGTGTTAGACTAGCAGACAAATGTAGCCCATGAGACACCTGCACAGACAGAGAATGACATGGGGTTGAGACCATCAGCCCTAGGCTGTCGCTTGTGCTTATCTGTGTACTTGGGAATTTTCTCCAGCAAGTCTAAATTGGATCCCCCATGCCTGAAAACAAATTTAAACCATAAACACGACCAGAAAATGTGTATTGCCATAACCACATGTGTATTGCCATAACCACATGTGTATTGCCATAACCACATGTGTAGTGCCATAACCACATGTGTATTGCCATAACCACATGTGTAGTGCCATAACCACATGTGTAGTGCCATAACCACATGTGTATTCCATAACCACATGTGAGTGCCATAACCACATGTGTAGTGCCATACCACATGTGTATTGCCATAACCACATGTGTATTGCCATAACCATGTGTAGTGCCATAACCATGTGTAGTGCCATAACCACATGTGTAGTGCCATAACCACATGTGTGTGCCATAACCACATGTGTAGTGCCATAACCACATGTGTAGTGCCATAACCACATGTGTATTGCCATAACCACATGTGTAGTGCCATAACCACATGTGTAGTGCCATAACCACATGTTAGTGCCATAACCACATGTGTAGTGCCATAACCACATGTGTAGTGCCATAACCACATGGCCACTTTCCAGCGTTATATGCCGCACAACGCAACTTGAAGACATGCCGAGTGTACCGAAGCACTTTTCAGACCTAGTGGTATTGGGATACTAAGGACAGTGAGGAGGGTCTTGCGGCGTAAAGGATGGCGAAACATCATCTAGATCAAAAATAAGCGGTCACGATACACTGTATAACCACATATAACTCAGGCGAGGATTACTCTTTAAACGGCCTTAAAACCACCACCAATGCATAACGGAGATCATCCCCTAAAGATGACCCAATGATGAACTGCAGCTCACTAACTCAATCAACAACCAATATAGAAACACTTCGCGGGATTAATACAACATGCCGCTCTCTCAAACCTGAGATTTAAAAAACGAGGGCAAACTTTACCAGGTAACGAGGGGTTACTCGGCCCCGTCTAGGGCAAAAAAATTACCCATGCTTTCACTACGTACAAGTGGAAAAAAAATGGCTAACGTAAAAGGTATTGATAGGTCAAACCAGTATTCATAGAACTATTTGTTGATCGCATTGCCGTAACGTTTTAGCTTACTGTTTAAGAGATTCAAGAGAAAATGCAATGGTCCTTCGCCAAAAATCCCCTTTTCACAAATTCAGAGGTGCGATTATCACTACCGCGGACCTCGGGACCTCGGACCTCGGACCTCGGACCTCGGACCTCGGACATCAGATGTCCCGCGCATAGGTATAGCGCACGCGGTCCGCTTCCACGCTGTGTACTAGCACAGAACTCTTCGATACTCATTCCTTAGTATCACAAGTAAATTAAAATAACTTCTGCATCTAGAAAGTGATTTGTTGGATGCAGGATTGGTGGTGAAAAAGCAAAGAAACAAGGTAAAATGCTGTTAAGTGGGGTTTGATAGGGCATCCTATAATTAAACAGACTTAAAAAGAAGCCTACAGCGATTTGCAATATGTAGTGATTAACTTATTAAGCCCCTACGAAGGGTGAATGTTTTGTTTGTTTTTTTTTTTTTTTTTTTTTTTTTGTATAGTTCATAAAATGTTGGTCCATACATACTTGAGACAATATTCCGACGGGAGGTTCTAAGTGC